>CP073648.1:18987500-19530000 GCA_018223645.1 Jasminum sambac | reverse complement strand
GTCACTATTTTCATTCAAAAAGATTGATGAAGTAAAATTCAAATTGATATTTGAGAACGTATATGTCCAACTTTATGTGAGAAGGATACACTAGACCTAATTCCAAATACAAATGTGACCCATTGCTGTGCAAATATTTATACCTGCAATGGCTTCATTACTTTTGACTCTTCATCATCAGTTTTCCCAAGTGCTTCTTTGGCCTGTATCTCCATTGAATCTCGTACTAGCTGACTCAGGAATGTTACATCATCAGACATAACTCCGAGCCCTTTCAAAAGTTTGGAGCCAAGCTGTAAACTTGTCTGCAAAATGGAAGTATTTGAGAGTTTCTGCCGACAATTAGAAGTTCTCTACCTGGGATCAATATAGAATGTACCTCTGCGTTTTCAAGAATGGCATCTGTTGCGCCTGCTTTCTTCAGATCTAACAAATGCATCATGTCCTGTGCACGGGCAAATATAGGGACCTGCAGAATAGAGTTTTCATCCATGTATTAGCAAATGTAAAGAATACTAACTTATCAGCTTATAAGAATTGAATTCAATGTTCATCCTCTGCCAGGTATCTTATAGACGTAACAATCTCAACTAATTCAAAAGGACTTAAGAGCTTCAAAAATTTCTTCAATTTACACCCAAAAGTGGGAGCATACCAACTTTTCACACTTCTAGAAAAAGTAGAAGAGGCTTTTAGTTACAAATATCTGCCCAAAATATATATGGTGTGTCTGCACACCTTTGCTATATTTTCTAATTCTTCTTTTTCATTTCATACCTAGTATTCTCCAATACATGGAGATTGAAATACTATTCCTTTGATCCTTTCTTTCAATATTGGTGCTGGGTGCATGTTTATTGAGCGTGCATATGTGTTGAAGAGATAGAGAGAATGAGAGAGTACCGAAGGATAGGCAAGCCGAATGCGCTGGACGGCTTCAATTGTCCTCTTTTTCCCTGTATACATGACCATTACAGCTTTCGGAGAACTAACACCAGCAGACTGCAAAACTGCTGGACGGGAGCCATCGCCATAAAGAACGGGAAAACCAAGCTTTCTAGATGCCTGTTATGGGGATGACAGAATAACATTAATGCAAATCCATAAGATAAACCCTTTGAAGCACAGGCAAGAAAGCATAACATTAGGCAATATTTTACTTTTAATCAGTGTTATGCCAAGTGGCAAGTTACATTAGGCAATATTTTACTTTTAATCAGTGTTATGCCAAGTGGCAAGTTTGTGAAACAGCCAAGGAAAGCTATGGCATGGTAACAAAAGTAGATACCAACTGGTGAACGACTGCGCAAATATAAGACATGTCCAATCAACAATAAAGATGACCCATACACTGAGCAACATACAAGTTGTGATCCTTAATTAAGATAAATGAGAATTCTATTTTCCACTTTATTACTTCAGCAGCACTTGCCTTTACAACAGAAGTGTCAAGATCAAAAGCTACATAAGGCCATCCCCCACTGTCACCGTCTAGCAATGGAGTGGACAAGAAATTGGCAAGAACCTTGCACAGGAGAAAAATTAAGTAAATCAAACTAATAACAACATCATTGCTAAAAATGCAGCTAATAGACTATATTTACCTGAGCCTTGTGCCCAAACCCAATAATAATAACTGGCTCGCTGGCATCAAAGTTTACCGTGTCAGCAGTTTTCTGTGTCAGCATATTTTTCGGTCAAGAACTCAAAAACAAAAAATTTTATAAGATATCTGTCAGAGAACTGGGGTACAGACTTTTCTCCAAGTTCCCTTTTAAAATTTCAGAATGATATCGAGATAACGTGGGTAGGTAAATATCGAGATTTCGTCATATCGAGATGATTGAGCGGCGAATTTCTCTTTGTAGGTTAAATATCATAGTATAATGACTGACCACGTAGGAACATGTGTCATCTTATTTTTAATGGCATGCACCTCCTCGGATGATGATGTTAATAACAACATGTTTGCAGGCAAAGAAAGTAATTAGACACCACCAATGACTTCTCTGCTACACGGTAGCTTTCATGTATATTGTTGTATGTTGAGAACTCAATACAATCAGTGACTTACATTGTCATCTTCAAACTTCTCACCAATATAATCAGCTGCCTTCCGTCCAATTTCATTGAGTAGGGGTGTAAGTGCCATAGACATGACAACAACTATTATTAGGAGTTTATTCAGTTCAAGTGGCAGCACCCCAAGCCTATCATAAAGTGCGAAAGTTACTGGTAAATGAAAACCTGAATGTGTCGGCCAGAAGATTGTGCAAGCAATGTAAATTAGAGCTCACCTGTTTGCTAAAGAAAATACTACAAATGCAAATTCGCCCCCCTGGGAAAGAAGGAAACCTATCCTTACACTCTCTTGGAGACTTAATCCAACCCGAGGAGCTATAGCTGTTATAATCAGTGTTTTGATAGCAATCAAACCACCCAACAGGGAAAGTACATTTGGCCACTCTCTCAAAAGAAGCTGCATAGAATTCGTGAACACGTGAAGAAGATTATCGAAATATAAACAAAATAGGAACCATGCACCAAGAAAACAAATAAAGAAGTCAAAAAGGCCTAGAATTTAAGCAATTTGCAACTTGTGTGACATCTTATGCACCCATATCATGTTGCACACGCGTTATGAGACACAAATTGTGTGCTGAGAGAAGATATACAGCATAATGTCAGAATATATAATAATATAATACCTCAGTGTCAATAGAAGTCCCAGTTGTCACAAAAAATAACCCAAGAAGTAGTCCCCTGAATGGCCTTATATCAGCTTCAATCTGTGTACGGAAGTTTGTTTCCGCTAGGAGAGCACCAGCTAGAAAAGCTCCTAACTGCAAATCGACAATATAATTAAGAAAGTATATCAATTCAATGATTTCTATCCGCCTTGATCCATGTTCATTCAAGGAAAATATATCAACCGTGTCACTGAAGCCCAACTTCTGCGTCAAAAGTGATGTTCCTGCAACAGTCAGTAAGCAGAGGCCAACAAAAGCTTCTGAACTTCTTGTGTCTGCAATAACCTATCATCAACAAATGGAATTTAGTTTCTACATTGTAAAACTTAACTTCATCCGAATCCTTATTTCATCTAAACCAAATCATTTGGTGCACACCTCAAACACTCTCCTCAGAAGGTATTTTCCTCCAAGAGAGAGCAAACCTAGTCCACCTAAAGCTTTTAAACTTTCTTTGGCAAGCATTGGCCAAATACTTTCTTCCACCAAATTCTGCAGATGACAGATTTCAGAGCTGTAAATTCTCGATTTATTTGCAATTAGTGCACTCATGTTTTCAGAAACAAAAAATGCAAGACAATTGAAACTTATTGACAACATGAAACAATGAAAACATAACTTGCTGAAAAACGGACGAATCTATTTGCACACTATTAATACGGTTAAAAGTTCATTGCTGATACTGTGACTCTGACATGTTACAAGATGAAAATGCAATCCATATCATTCCTATAATACTCAATACCCAAATTCCATCCTTTCAAACAATCACAGCTCTTGTGCTGGCCCCTAATCCATTTATCTTGGATTACAGTTTTGGTGCACACTTGACATGTCACCAGCAGAATGCAAATGCAAATGGTATTTGACTGATAAACAGTTTTTTCTACTAAAAATCAAGACTTGGTTGCTCTTACCCATTCATCTAAACTCTGAGAAAGAAAATCATACTCCCAACCAATATAAAGAAAAACAAACTAAACATTAATTTAACAGAAACTGTTTTCATGACAATACCTTGTCCACACTTTACATACCTGGGTCTCCAATACTGGTAGTATGACAAGAAGAGGGACGACTGCTATGTCCTGCAAATATCAAGCAGTGAGGACCAAAAATGTTATTGACTTGGTACTTCTAGATGCACTGTGCATGTCCAGCCCGAGCAAAATGGGTAAAACAAATTTTGGCAAATTCAAGAAAAGTTCAAGGCGTCGAAGTGTAAGGAATATGGAACCTGCAATAGAAGTACCCCAAGGGTTGCTGAACCAAATCTAGTAGGGAGTTCTCCCCTTTCTGCGAGAAGCTATAAACACGTGTAAGAATGATAACATTAGCTTAAAGAGGTAGCAAAAATGAAAATAATAACACCAACAGCCTGTTCTCAAGCTATGGACCTATCTTCTAAGATGTAATATCATTATATTGAAATTCAGTCAACTGGGTCATAAGCAAAAGATCCAATAATGAAGAGTATATGCCAGCTTTGGGACTTCCTCCCCCTCCTCCCATTAAAAATAACTAAAGAAAAGAAAAAGGACCAACTAGTAGGGAAGCTTCAGAATCAAGAAAGAACACCTATTTTGGCATTTTATTACACCATTCAATCAAATGGAACTGCTCCACGAACATGGAAAATATAGTCTCCATTCCCCTCATAAAACAGTCACCGTGGGATGTACAAATTCCATTGCATGATTTGATTGAGTTCACTTTCATCCCAAAAACAGTTACGTCTTTTCAAGAAATGTCAAATACATTCATCGCGACATCCTACTGTTAGACAAGTGCAAGGAATGTCTGGCAAGGTGTTTATTAGTAGTTCACAAACTGAGTTAAATGAATGGAGTGTCCAATACTTGAGGATCCGAGAAATGTAAGAATTGGTTTGGCCAAAATTGTTTTTGGACAAAGGTATTAGTAAGGAGGTAAAAGTATGTAGCCTAACATTCTCAAAAATTGCACTACAAGGAAGAAATAGGAATGGGCAGATAATATTAATAGCTGTAGGATAATATACAGAGATGAGTAGATTGCCTTTTCTACAAGAAGAAATACTAATTGCAACCAGAGAACAGTTAAGAAGTTTAAAATACCTGAAGAACAAAAGCAGAAGAAGACAATGAAAGAGCAGCGCCAATTACTACAGCCTCATCAATGCTTCTGATATTGACCTACAATTTTCGAGTGCATTTTATAGATCGAACAGAAAGATAATGACACAACATGAATTGCCACCCTAAAATGAATGACTTTAGCAAATCCACTACTAATGCGTAAGGGATTGTAATAGTTGACTACAGCCACATTTGAGAAATCACAATATACATTATATATTATAGCAGCTGAAGTATATGATGATCAAAAAACACTACAATGCTAGAGGGAAGAGTTGAATAAATAATTGTTTATTTGTATCTAAATGAGTGTTGTATAGAGTTAGGGACTAAAGTGTACATTATTCATAGTGTATTTTGTATATATACTTTCTTTAGTGAAATGAAAAGGTAAGATTCAGCCCTAGTTTCTGTAA
Source organism: Jasminum sambac (assembly GCA_018223645.1). NCBI lineage: Eukaryota > Viridiplantae > Streptophyta > Magnoliopsida > Lamiales > Oleaceae > Jasminum > Jasminum sambac. The sequence goes on along the minus strand of CP073648.1, from coordinate 19,524,717 downwards.
CTTGGTATCAGAGCTTCAGACGAGAAACGAGAGACCTAACCTTCAATCGCCACTTCAGACGCCATCGCCGGTGTGCTCCTTCGCCGGCGACCACCTCTGCACAGGCCAAGCTCGCATTGAACAGTGGTTGCTTGTGGTTGAGTTCAAACAGTTCGGCTCATGGGTTAGGCTCGTTTGGTCCAGATATTGCTCGGTTACTCCTTGTCTTGGCTGTTTCTTGTTCGTCGACCTCCGGCGACCTGCACAGGACCTCCGGCGACTTCGTTTGACCTCCGGCGACTTCGTTTGACCTCTGGCGACCTGCGTTTGACCTCCGGTGACCTCGTTCGACTCCCAGCGACTGTTCCTTGGCAGATTCTCTTCCTTTTTTCTGAGGTTTGGTCGTTTCTCTTGCTTTCTATGCTGGAAAAGAGTCGAATCCCTCCTTACTAGGCCTGGAAGCTGTTGGTTGAAGTTTTTCCTCAAGTAGTTGTTTGAATGTCTTCCGTGAAATTGCTTGAAGCTTTTGTTTGAAGTTGGGTGGAGTGTTTCCTGGTAGTTTTAAGAACTGGAAGATGGATGAAAACAAGTATTCTTCTCCCATTACTATTGAATGCAGACCTCCTCTCCCATCGATTATCAAGTTAAATGGCACCAATTATCGTGTCTGGTCCAAAATACTGGAAATGCATATTGCTGGTAGGAAGAGGAAGGGATATATTACTGGCCGGAAGGTTGCACCTGCTGACAATGATCCTAATTATGACGAATGGGAGGCTGAAGATGCATTGGTTAAGTCTTGGATTATAAACTCAATGGCAGAAAATTTAGTTTCACACTTCGTTCAGTGTGAAACCGCTAAGGATGTTTGGGAGGCAGTGAAAAGAAGCTATCTTGATGTCTCAGATTCATCACAGGTCTATGAGCTCATGAAGAAGTCATTTCAATTGCGTCAAGGGGGGCGTCCCCTTGCTGCTTACTATAACGAGATGAACTCTCTGTTTATGGAACTTGATTACCGTAGGCCAAATAGCATGAAATGTGATGATGATATTAAGGAGCTAAATAAGCGTACGGCTGAAGATCGATTGTATATGTTTCTAGCTGGACTTGATCACGGCTTAGACCAAGTGAGGAGCCGTGTCTTGGGCACTTCCCCCCTTCCGAGTCTTGAGGAGGTGTTTTCGATTGTTCGTCGAGAAGAGCGAGAGACAACTAACTATGAGGCGAGAAACCCTTGCTGATAAATCCGCATTGGTAACTAAGAGGGCCATCCTCGATCTCTGAGACTTGCTTTCGTTTTGTCATGGCACGGGACACCCTATTGATAAATGTTGGAAGAAAAATGGGTATCAGGAATGGTTTTTTACGAAAACATCCAGAGAAGGCAACCAAGAAGCACACTCAAGCTACACTTGCTCACACTCCACCTATTGCTTCCCATGTAGCCCAATCATCTTCTCAGACAGGTAACTTTGGCTTGGCATTAACTTCTAGTGCCGATAACACTTGGGTCATTGATTACGGAGCTCAGTCATTTTACCCATACCTCTTGAATCTTGACTCACTAATTCCTACATCTGTTAAGTTTGTCCAGGTTGCAAATGGAACTCATGTGCCCATTAATGGAGCTGGGAATGTCTCTATATCACCTACTTTTTCTATGTCTTCTGTTCTATTTGCACCCACACTCTCCATGAACCTCCTTTCTATCAGTAGAATTACCAAACTTCTTGATTGTTCAGTAACCTTTTCATCCTCCTGTTGTGTATTTCAGGACAATCACGAAGATGACGATTGGCATTGGTAGAGAAAGAGGGTCTTTATTTTTGGAGGGAGCAAAAGCGTTACAAGCGAGAAGTTCGTAGTGGTGCCCAACTTGCTAGTCACGAGGTTCTACTAGGGATAGGATCATTTTGTGGCATTCTTGGGATTAGGGCACCCCTCATTTCCTTATCTAGAGCATGTTCCCTCATTTGTTTAGGGAGGTTTCTAGTTCGAGTATGCGATGTGAACAATGTATTTTGGCAAAGAATCATCGTGTACCTTTTAAAATCAGTTCTAATAAAAGTTCTGCTCCTTTTGTTTGTGTTCATACTGATGTGTGGGGTCCCTTTTCCATTCCATCCTCTTCGGGTTATAAATATTTTGTTTCATTTATTGATGATTGTACACGCGTTACAGGTATACTTCTTAAAGACCAAGAGTGATGTTATACATGTGATTCCTCAATTCTCACAGAGATGATTCTCACGCAATTTCATACCCAAGTTCGGGTCTTTCATTACGACAATGGTCGTGAGTTTGTGAATCAATCTCTTAGTAATTTTTCACCACTCATGGCATTCTTCATCAGACAACGTGTGCTTACATCGCCTCAACAAAATGGCATAGCAGAGCGTAAAAATCGACATATCCTTGAGGTTGCTCGAACTTTATGCCTTACTATGCATGTCCCTAAGCGTTTACGGGTTGAAGCGATTCACATTGCGATTTTTACGATTAACGAATGCCCATTTCGTATTCTTCACTTTAAAGCGCCATTGCGGATGTTATCCCAATTCTATCCTATCCCTTACGTGTTAAATATTTGCCCCAAAGTTTTGGTTGCGTATGTTATGTTCATGTTCACTCTCATCTCACAGGATAAACTTGATCCAGCGTGCCCTTAAGTGTGTCTTCCTTGGCTACTCTAACTCTCGAGAAAGGTTATAAATGCTTTCATCCTCCCTTTGGAAAATATCTTGTTTCCATGGATGTCCAATTTTGTGAATCGAATCCTTCTTTTCTCGGGAGGTATCGTTGGTTCCTCTTGAGGAGGTGAATAGTAGAGAAGAGGAAAGCTTGATGTGGTTGGATGAGAAGAAATTTTGGATTGTTGGGAGAACAAAGGAGTCTGAATCAGAAGAGTCTCAAACTGAAGCTTCAGGGGATAGGTCGCCTAGACTATTCCAGAAGTGTTATACCAGGAGAAAGGATGGTATTACTGTTCCTCCTCAAAATATTGGTACCCCTAATGATGACTCTACTGTGCCATCGAATGATTCTTCAGCAATTGAAAATGAGGTACAAAATCCTTCTCCTTCTCATGTTATTCCTGATAGCTCAGATTCAAATGTTGCATCTTCTTCAAACAACTGATGCTCCAATTCCTCGCTCCGATTTATCCGAAAGAAGATACCCTATTCGTAATCGTAAAGAACCAGATAGATTAGGATTCTCAAAATCCTCCTCTAATGTGATTTACCCTATCTCCGATTATATTTCTTATCACCGCTTATCCCAGGCGCACCTTACATTTGCACTTCAGTTATCTTCTATTCCTATTCCTAATACTTTTCAGGAAGCTCTTGATGACCCAAAGTGGAAATCGGCAATGGTAGAGGAAATGAATGCACTCCAAAGAAACTCATGACTTGGGAGATGATCACGCTACTGAGGAGAAGAAGGCTGTTGGGTGTAAGTGGGTTTTTCGATGAAGTATAAATCGAGATGGAACCGGTGGATGTGTACAAAGCGAGGCCCAGTTTGCGAAGGGGTATACAGGACATATGGTATTGATTATCGAAACCTTTGCTCCGGTGGCCAAGATGAATACCGTTAGAGTAATCTTATCGTTATTTGTGAATCTCAATTGGGAATTAAGGCAATTTGATGTGAAAAATGCTTTCCTTCCACGGTGACTTGGCGGAAGAAGTATACATGGATCCACCTCCAGGATTTATGCTTGTGGAAGGTAAGGTGTGCAAGTTGAAGAAAGCTTTGTATGGCTTGAAACAGTCACCAAGAGCTTGGTTCGGGAGGTTTAGTTGCTCAATGAAGGCATATGGCTTTAAGCAAGCTATGGCGGATCACACTCTCTTTTATAAGAAGGATTGTGATAGTATCACCCTACTCATTGTCTACGTTGATGATATGATTGTTACGGTAGCAATCCCGAGTGAGATTGAGAAACTTGATGCTATTTGACAAAGGAGTTTGAAATGAAGGATTTAGGTGTTCTAAAATACTTCCTAGGCATTGAGGTATGCCGATCTAAGCAAGGGATTTTTCTCTCGCAAAGGAAGTACATCTTAGATCTCTTAACAGAAACTGGTTTCTCAGCCTGTGAACCTTGTGATACTCCGATGGAGGTTAACCATGGGTTGTCCATTTACCCCAATCAAGTGCCTACGAACAAGGAGAGATATCAAAGACTTGTTGGGAAATTGATTTATTTGACTTCATACTGAGACCTGATTTATCATATGCACGATGGCGTGGTGAGTCAATTTATGCATAATCCTAGCGATAGGCATATGCATGCGATCAACCGTATATTGGCATATTTGAAGTCTTCTCCGGTAAGGGCATTCTATTCTCTAAACACGGGCATCTCGATATTGTGGGTTATACTGATTCGACTTTCTTTGGAGCAAGATTAGATAGAAATCTCACGATCGCTATGTATCATTCGTTGGGGGCAACTTGGTTTCTGGAGAAGTAAGAAGCAAAGTGTGGTATCGTTGTCTAGTGCAGAGGCGAGAATATCGTGCTCTACATCATGCCACCACCCGAACTCACATGGCTGAAAATTCTCTTGAATGAGATTGGATTTGGTCCTAATAAACCAATGGTACTGTTCTGCGATAACAAATCTGCAATAGAAATCGCAAACAACCCGATTACAACATGATCGAGACCAAACACGTTGAGATTAGACAGAATTACATTAAGGACAACCTTGACTCAGGAAACATTGAAGTGCCATACATTAGAAGTGAGGAACAAGTGGCTGATATGATGACACATGCTGTAGGCAATGTACCGTTCCATAAAGCTTTAGACAAGTTGGGCATGTGTGATATCTATGCACCAACTTGAGGGGGAGAGTTGAATAAATAATTGTTTATTTGTATCTAAATGAGTGTTGTATAGAGTTAGGGACTAAAGTGTACATTATTCATAGTGTATTTTGTATATATACTTTCTTTAGTGAAATGAAAAGGTAAGATTCAGCCCTAGTTTCTGTAACTGGAAGTAACAGAATTGATGATTTAAGTTGTCTGATTGGACAGCGCAAGTTGATGCTACTGATTTCAGATTTTCATACTTGAAATATTTTCTAATCGATGACTTGTATTGTTGGTAATTTGCTCATTGTATGTTGCATTTGCACAACATGAAGTTTCTAGCATACAAATGCGCAATTCCAAACAAAATCTCAGATTCTATAAGTACCAATGAAGATTAAGTACCGATGAAGAGTTGTTCCCTCGCCTATTTGGGTTATCTAACAATAAAAACTCGGTTGTCTATGATGTTGTTTCTTTCCCATCTCCTTCAAACCTGGTTTGGAACCTTGAATTCACCAGAAACTTCAGTGATAGAGATTTCGATGACTTCATATCTCGTTTCCATATTCTTGATACCATCAAGATTGACTCTTTCCCCGGATAGTAGAATTTGGACTTGTCATTCCTAGGGTTGCTTCTCTTGTAAATCCTTCTTCAATACTCTTCTTCATTCTCATGGTGATTACAGTTTCCCTCAGTTCAATTTCATTTGGAAAGGTGTAGTGCCTTATAAAGTTAAAATTTTTACTTGCCTTATAAAGTTAAAATTTTTACTTGGTTGGTATCTTTAGGAAAGGTTAATACTTGTGAATTATTACAATTGAGGAGACCCTTTTTGTGCACACCCCCCTCATTTTGCATTATGTGTAGGAAGGCAAATGAAAACATTGATCATATCCTTATTCATTGTGAGTTCGCCAAAGGCATTTGGGACAAAATCTTAGAGATCTTTGGTGTTTCATGTGCACTACCGAGTAGATGGGCACATTTCATACTATTCAAATGGTCTTTTGGAGGTGAGAAAAAGCAAAAAAAAAAAAAAGGGACTTCCGAAGTTGATTGTGACGGCAGCAGCTTGGGTACTATCAATGGAGAAGAATAGTCATATTTTCGATAATTTGGAGCAGCCACAAGATGATATTTGGGATAACATCATTTTCTTCGCAGGCTTATGGGCAAGACTGGTTGGGATCTTTAGTGAATTAGAGTCCTTGTTTCGACTTGACCCTATTAGTTCTTTATGTAATATTGTGTTGAGTAGTCCCTAGAGTCTAAGCTTGTTTCTTGACTCCTCCTCATTTTTTGTTTCCTTTCAGTGGATGACTCACCCACCTTTTTGTGTTTATCTCTTGTAATTTTTTGTTTTGTTTTTTAATAAAATTGGCAGTTTCCTATTAAAAAAAAGGATTGAGTACCAGCTATTTCATTTCCCACCAACCAACACAGGAAATAAAAGAAAAAAGTTAATAATCTGCTTTAGCAATTAAAAGAATTAGAGATAACACTTATGACCGCGCTTGGGTTTTTAGATGTAAAGAATTTTTGTTTTTGTTGTTTTGGTTGAAATTTCAAGGATATAATAATCTTATCAGGAGATTATAGGAAACTTGTCCTTAGAAGTCGTCCCTGTGCTCGGAAATTCAAGGAAAACCGATAATCAAATTGATCGAAATTCAAGGAAAACCGATAATCAAATTGATCGTGCACTTCTGGAGACTTGATTTTGGAGATAAATGACTTACAGAGGAAAAACTACGGTTTCCTATGCACTGATTACGTTCAATAAGATTCAAAATTCTAATAAAATACTAAATTTTACGAAAAAAATTCAATCAAAATGAGCACAACGAAGTGATTTAATTTGAAGTGATTTAATTTGAGGTTAATGTTGATTAAAGATGCTACATGCTAAGGAAAGTTTAAACTCGTATCATACTCTGACTAATTGGAAGAGAATTACATATTAGCAATTTCATTGACAAAAATTATTTCTACCACATATGTTGCTGTTAGAATTACATAAAATAATTAAAATGGTATAGAATATGAATGTTGAGAGACGGACCTGCATAATCCACATAATTATTCCAATAATGTGAAATAAGCATCTTTTCAATTATTATTATCGTAGATTTGTACGAAGACATAGCTTTATATTCATTTCAATGACCAATCACTAATCAATGTCCATTTCAAACAATCTTGCTTATTTCAATGAGTAACATATCATATGAAATTTGAAGGACAATGTTCCAGCTCTAAATTATTAAATATGCTGATATCTAAAAACCACATAGCCAAAATAAAATAATTGAACGGAGATTTTAGGAATTCTAAATATTAATGAAGACATATAGTCCGAAAAATATTTCTCCAACATAAGAACTTTATACACAGTGTAGATTTAACCACCACTAAATGCCGACTCTTCTTGCAGAAGAAGAAATGAGTGGCAGAATTCTCATGTCTATTAGGGGTAACAAATTGTTAGCATGTAATAAACTAGAAACTGTGTAAGTCTTTTTTACAATAGCTTACTGAAATGATCAAATCTTCAGATAATTTTGACTATAGGTAATGCAATGGGAAAATCCACAAAGCCAAGTTCTATCCATGCCATTGAACTACAAGTAATTACTTCAGCATGCCGATACTATTACGTGGAATTTAGGAAGACAGCAAAAGTGATCAACCTTAGAGCATCTCCAGTAGTCTCTTTATTTTTAAAAAGCATCTTTCACATTATAGAGAGTATATTTTAATTTAGAGATTAAAGTTTTTAATTCACTCCAACAATCTCTCTATTTATACTCTTTATTTTATTTATATCAAGAAACAATTATTATGATATTGTATTTTTAATCAATACTTATTTATTTTAATTGTCTTGGACCAATAAAATTAATTGTGGCTTTATTGAATCAAGAAAAGGGTATTGAAATATGTGAAAAATAAATTATAGTAAGTGGGGTTGGCTCTCCAAATTTGGAGAGTCAAATTCACTCTCTATTTAAAATTGTAAATTAAAGAGTCTATTGGAGCTAACTTTTAATGTTTGACTCTTTAAAATAAAGAGTATTTTACTTTTAAAGAATCTACTGGGGATGCTCTTATATCATGTTAATTCAGAAGAATGCAACATCTTAAAGCATTAAATTCGTATTTGGCAAAGTTTATAAGTGCTTAGAACATGCCTCTGAGACTCATAGATATTGTCTATCTTAAACAGTTGATGCTTAAATATGAGCTCCAAGAGATTCTTTATTTTGACTTCTTGAACTAGTCAATGAGGTTTCTTTCCAAATTTAACGTATGTTTGATATGGATTTATTGGCCATTGACATCAATAAGCATTTCTTGAAATTAGCAAATAAAGGCACCCCAAGAAGAGGGCACTGTTGGAATCTAACAAAAATTAAATCTCTTAAATTAGAAGATGTTTCTCTACCATGCATAGGATTAGTCTCTTGGAGATGCTAGAGCTTATCAAACTATATTTTTATCCACACATTTCGTAAAACTCATGTTGTACTTATTTTTTAGCCATAGATTAATTGAGACCCACTGCTTATTACTACAGGAGCGTAGAAACCATTTTAACTACGGGAGGCAATACCATGAAAAGTCAAAAGAAGATCCCACGTGTGCTTCTTTCATAAAAACTCATTATCAATATGTACAATTGATTAATGGAAAAAGTCCTCACCAAGTCAGGTCTTGAGTGAAAAAGGAACTCCAAAATTCTCGTTCCAATAGCATTATTTGGTGGAAGTTCAAATGCTGTGAAAGCAAGTGTTGATAACAAAACCTTCAAGAGAATGAACCAGGAACATTAGCGAATATAGAAGTTATATGTATTACATAAAACCATCTGACAGCATACGGAAATGAACGTCTTAACATTCTCTTGTCTCCCTCAGAAACAGAACTTTATATGACATAACATGTGACAAAGGGGAAAATCCAAGGGATTCCAACAAACATCAGAAACTAAGTTCTTTCCATAAATTGGAGGTTCTCAGTGAGAAAAATTATCCTTGACTGGAAAAGTATACATATATAAGTCGATCGACCTAAGACTATACAGATCAACCTAAGACTGTACAGTTGAATGTTGGAGATAATAGGTAGTGTCTAGAAATAAGCAGCGCCATGGAGAACAGCTATATTTACATAACAGTTAGATGATTATGGTCCATCTACTAACTTTTGAGAAGAACATGCAGATCTTGAAAGGTTTTCCCATATTCTAATAATAGCAACTTACGTAGTCCAGCAATAGGACAAATCGGATAAAACGATCCATTTATATATGATTTTAAATAACTTAATCTCCTTTGACAATCAGTAGCATCATCTGTCTAGTTGTACCTGACTTAGTCCCATGCCAAAAGCAAATTTGGCAAGAGCTTTCAAACGTGCTAGAGAAAGCTCCAATCCCATCTCAAATAGCTGCAGAAAGAGCATTCATTAGTTAAGGTTTCCTAGAGCCGCATAATGGAAGTATCTCACATAAGAAAAATATAGAGATAATGAACACAATTTTCAAGACCTATTAAATACTGGAAATCACAGAGGGTGAATATTTCTTGGCAGTTGTAAGGAGGAGTGATTTGTCAATCTAGATGAGGAAATTCGAGAATTAATAACAAGACCAGAATTATTCACAATCTCAGAGAGTTCTCATTTATCCGATCATTATTAGGCCTTGTTCTATGGAGAGTAAAATTTATTTACTCGAATTTCGTATAGATTGGGTGGTTGGAATTTGAAGAAGATGCATTAAAAAATATAAAATAATTATATGAGTGGTTGAAAATGATGAGAGAGAAAAAGTTAGCGGAAGTTAGTGGATTTTATTGTGTATGGAACAAGCCCTTAGTTGGATACTATCTTTCTTGGAAATAATGCAAAAATGTGAAGAAATTTGGGAGGATAAAAATGACAATGACAACAGCAGTGTGAAAAGGAAGATGGAGTGGCATAGCCAAACATCCATACATTTGTGGAGGCTTGAATACCACTTAATGTGATGGTTTCAACCCACAGATGGTGAAAACAGGGAAAAGAATAAACATTTGGAGCTTACCAAGAAGAGAATCCCCCATTCTGATAGAACTTTAACATCTGTAATATTTCTAATCAGGCCAAATTGATTGAGCACTACTCCAGCAAAGAAGAAACCAAGAATCTGAAAGATACAGAGCGATTTTGATTACCGTGTGATTTAAGGAGAAGTAAACGACACAGTAATGGTAGCATCATTTAAAAGTTCTGAAACAATAGAATAGTAGTGTCATCATACTTTGCAATTAACGTGTATCTAAGTGAACCCAACAAACACATGGTTATATCAACAATAGACTGATAGTGAAAAAATACACACGAAAACTAATATCAATAAATGGATTTAAAACAAAATGCAAAACACTTTCAAAAAATAAAATGCAACGCGCAGGTGCAGAGTTTCTCTTCACAGATAGATCCATGCAAGTATTCTCAACCCATCTCTTGGAATATAAATACAAAGGAAACTTCATTAATTCAACTGAATGAGAAGACTGACTAGTAAAATCAACTTACTGGGCTAGCCTTCATCATTTTGAAAGCAGGAACTACCAACACAGTCACCGCTAAGAACGTCAGGGTGTCCAGTCCTAAATCATTGATGACATCAACAGCACTGGCGACATCAAGTGTTGCACATACCCTGAATCTCAGCTTCCAAACATGTTTAGAGTTGAAACAAGAAAATACTTCTCTACCAGCAACAGGGTATGATGACAGAGGTGTTCCATTGAAGACATTGCACTTTCTCGAAGTAAGATGATAATATGTTTTCCGATGTAAGGGAATCGATCGGATTTGGACCAACTGGTTATAAGCACGCGAAAAACTGGAATACAGTCGACATGGACATGGAGTATAACTAACAGTTCCAGAGGCGCTAGTCTGAAATATAACATCACTACCCTGCATGTGGACATAGAGAATTGTGAGGATTTAAGAATACTTCGCACCGCAAATTTGAGAAATATCATCATAGGACTCATCTGATCAACATCTACACAATCAAGAAATACAACAAACTGAGCTTGTTCCGAACAAAATTGGTTAACTTGCACGATCAAGAAATCCAATTTAGAAGGGGCATACGTAAGAATCAAGTCCAAAATATTGCAGGATTTGCTTGCCTGGTCTAGGCAAAAACTTCGGATTGTCTGAATTATCATTTTTAGTCCAAAATCCAACAAGAAAGTGGCGCTACACAAAGCAAACTGAATGAAACTTCACAAATAGGACAAATTTCCCAAATGAATATATCGCAGGCACCCCATTGTAACCGAGGCAGCAAAACGCACGCGCCTAGATAATCAAAAGAGGGGAAAGGCAAAAGTAAAAGAGATATCACTCAACGCCAATCATAAACTCTCATTTTCGTTCTTCCGAACTGGAATTCATGAAATTTGTGGCTGTAATTCTGTAAAGAGTCTTACTCGGGGAGTGTAACCGTGCGTTACTACTGAATCCAGCACGGCGACTTTCATGGAGTAAGAGCAGGCAAATGCACAGACAAGTGGAGCATTTACTTAAAAGACGCTAAAATATATTGCGAGTTTTAATATCTGTAAACGATGCTTTATCATGGTTTTGAACAGAAAACTAATTTAAGGTGGAACTTGTGTTGAATGAAGGAAGAAGAATCAGCCACACGTTGCGGACTTGCGGCGTTTGGCATTTTGCAGTGAGAATTAAGCCCTGTCATAACGGTCGCCAGATCAAAAATTTCCGGATGAAGGCTGCAATTCATTTTACGTGGCAGATTACGGATTACGAATTTGCAAAGTTTCAGTGGGTCAAATCTAAACGATAAGATAATTTTTAAATTTCAAGGGTTGCGGCAAAAAATTATTTCACACACACTTCAATCTCAATGATAGCATATAGCAGATACGATCTCTTTTTGCACGGATGAGGATGATTAAGATTTTTTAATTTAAAAAGGAAATAAATAACACAAAGATTACGTTCAAAAAAACAAAAATAACACAAAGATTTATTTTTTTTTATTTTTATTAATGAATCTAAAAATTTATTGGAGTTATTAAATAATTTTAAGACCCATAAATTAGATTGGCGTATAATAATAATAATAATAATAATAATAATAATAATAATAATAATAATAAAAAGTAAGGGATTTATGGTATGTTTGGTAAAATTAGCTGATAAGTTAATTCATAATTGATAAGTTAGTTTGTAGTTGATAAGTTAATTGAGAGCTAATAGCTTATGTCTTATAGCTGATAGTTGATAAACTAGCTCATATAAATAAAAACGTTTGGTAAAATAACTGATAAGTTAACTTATAAATAGAAAATTACACAAAATGATATGTTTAAAATATATTTTTAGAAAATTATAACGGTCAAAAAAGGAATAAAAAGCGAAAAACTCATGATTTTATTTGAAAAGCTAGTAAAAAAAGTTTTTTAAATAAGCTCGAACTTTTCAAATAAGTTTCTCCAACTAAACGAATCTTATTTAATTAGTAGGAACTTATAAGCTCCTAAATAAGCTGTAGCTTATTTGGCTTACCAAACATACCCTTATATAATTGGGACCAAAAAAAGGTCAACTTCTTTTTTGTTTTTGAATTATAAGGGGGAGTGTGGGAGGGGGAATGAATGCTTGACCTAAGGGATATTAGAAAGGTCCAGATATCATTAGACCACATCGCTCTTGGCAAGGCAAATTTTTAATTTATTTTGTGGAGTGTGTGTGACAATTATATATATAAGTTTTCTTTTTTCCTATTTGTATGAATGTCTTTTTATTCATTTACTATTATATTTTCATGTATTTGCATACTTTAAAGTGGTCTGGCAGACGATGCTGATCAGTTGCACCCGGGTGCTCCATAATATGGAGCACCCGGCCTACGTGGCGCGCCCACGTCAGCGAGACATAGCAACAATCTGGAAAGCAAAGCCCGGTGACAACTTTTTGAACTTTAAAAAAACCCAGGGACTTATTGTGTAAATTTCAATTCCTTTACCCCCACATTTATCACCAGCCAGTGAGGAAACCCACCCTCTCGATCTCGTTCATGATAGAAGCCCTAACACAATCCTCCCAAAATTCGCCGCCGCCACCACCAGTCGAAGGTCGCCGGAAAGCCACTGCCGCCAATGTGTTTCAGCTCGTCGCCGTCGTTATCCACTGCCTCCAGTTTTGTTCACCATATTTTTATTAATCCACAATTTGAGTACCAAAATATATCCTCATTTAGTAACGAAAATATATCCACCTTCAACACAAAAATTTTTATTACATAATTCTTACAGATGCCATTCCATGAACAATAAAAATGGGATCTATATACATAATTGGGTAAAGAATGCAATCCAAAGAAAAATACATCCATGGTCAAGAATTCTTATCTCCTAACGTCAATGGGATCCACATACATAATTGGGTAAAGAATGCAATTAAAAGAAAAATGCATCCATGGTAATGACAAACAGTCAACGACATCCTCACCTGGATTTTCTACACTGGGATTCGCTTCATCATCCTCTACAATGAGATTTGGTTCTTCATCCTCTTCTTCTGCACTCGAGCACTCATCGGAATCTAAGCCCTCGCACAACGGCGTGCTCGCCGTTCCAAGCATCTTCACTTCACGGTGAAGAAAAACCCAAGAGCGTCAGAGGTTGGAGTTAGACAATTGACGGCGTTGGGATGCGTTTTTACGGCTATGTCCAGGGGTGGCCGCCGTTCTTGGTCATCGGCTGGTTCACCGTCACGTGCGTTTCCCCAATTTCATCTGAGAAGGTTGGTGGGTGAACGTAAAGGGTAAAAGTGATTGGAATTTACACAACAAGTCCCTGGGTTTTTTTGAAGTTCAAAAAGTTGGCATCGGGCTTGCTTTCCAGATGTGTTGCTGTGTCTCGCTGACGTGGGTGCGCCACGTTAGTGCCACGTAGGCCGGGTGCTCCATATTATGGAGCACCAGGGTGCAACTGATCAGGATTGGGCTGGCAGATTTAACAAATTTAAAGCTCAGTTGAGGGCTCATGATTCGGTGTCCATATATGGGTATGGAAGGATGGGCAAGGATTCCTGACCATTAGGGGACACATAGATTTGCACTCAATTAAGTAGGAAAATTATTTGTTTTTTTTTTCAACAAGAGTTTTAATTCATATGAAAAATAACAAAATATCTATATAATTAAGACGGAAAGATACTTTTTTCAATGAACTTCGACTGTAAGAGAGATTTTAGAAGGAATTGAGAATAATTTTACTTCAAAACGGATTAATATTTGAAATTGTGCCACTATTGTCGTGGGAGAATATGTGATAGCAATAATTCAATTGTTGGAAACTGGACAAATTAAAGTTGAATGATGATACGAGATTCAAGAGTTGAAATTTTGTAAAATTAAAGAGAATATTGATGAATTTGTTGAAATGAGAGGAAGAACGTGTTTTCTTTTTTAGAAGGTGAACATGAATGTATGTTTGCATTTTGGTTCTTGCAAAACTATAAAAGTCATTGTTATTGTGATACTTAAATTTTAAGTTTTATCAAATAAGATTTTGAGAATTGCTATCTATGAGATATATATCATGGAATAGAGCTTATGCAAAGGATTTTCGTTTTAGGATATGTTTCATATAAATTATTTAAAAATAAATTTTAAATATGTGATTAAAAACAAAGAAAACGTATTAAAAATAAAAAATAATTGTCAGAGTAATTTGTGAGGTTGAAAATAAAGAAAGAAATTGATTCTAATATAAATTGTATCAAACACTTAATATTGATTTCATAGGTCTATAGTTTGAAATATTGATTTTGGTTAGATATATTGCCCGAAAGTAATATTGAAGCAAGCCCTTATATTGCCACCACGAGTGTTGTTTCTTACATCACAATTTTAAATAGGGAAATTAAATTCCTACCACAATAATTTATTCCTACATCACATTTTTTGGGGGGATTTTAGACAAATACAAACACTAAAAATACATAATTCAAAAGTATGGTAAAATAAAAATATTTATAAAAATCAGGTTTTCGGGTTTTATGTCATGCGATCGCACGATCACATGCTACAAACTCCATGCGATCACATAACACAAATTTTTTTTTTTTCCAAAATTTGCCTATAGCTCAGAAATGGAAGATAATTTGCGAAAAACCACCAACAAAGAGGGTGGTTGGAACTAGCTTGTTGAAAAAAGCAAAAAATATATTTTATCCGTTCAAAATGGATACCGTATACGAATTCTATGCCCAAAACTTTAATTGTTGCATCTCTCGATTCCTTCTCTGATTCGAGGGGGCTGGTACATAGAACGAGGGGACCACATTACAAAAAGTTACAAAAACTCATAGAAAAAATCCAATTTTTCATAAGATTACATGCTATTACACATTCTTACATAATCTTTGTAATTTATTACACACCATTTGTAAGAAACCATGCGATCGCACGGATTTTACACCATGCGATTGGATGTTTGAAATCTTGGCCGACCCCAAATTTTAACTACAAGATCCCATGATATCGCACGTACCTGAAACGCTTAATTTCGGGCATTTAATTACTTGATTTTTGTAAATAGTTTTAATTTACCTAATAATTTTTGAATAAACCTAACTTCTTGATATTTTATTCACTTAAATGTCCATAGATAAAAGTACATAAATAAACTTATTTTAAACCTTTTTGTCATTGATATTTCAAAAATATTTCCCTTTTTCTTAGTATCACGCTGCAATCCATCGTAATTAAACCCTCTTTCTCCATTAAATTCGTCGAATCCGCGACTAGCCACCGAGCACCACCCATCGACGACAATGTTGTTTTGTGACCTGCCAGAATAAACTATCGTATTCCTTTATTTTCAATTTATTTATATTATTTCTCTGTCATTCATTTGACAAATTTTCTTCACCAATAAATTTCCTCGGCAATTTCCTTTACAGAAGAATTGGGAACGTAGGCATGAATTTTGATAAAATTTACTGTATGTTCAATGGCGGTATAGAATTAAAATATCATAATAATTTTTATATCCTCAAAATATTTCTGGGGTTTTGGGTTTTTTTTTTGGGAGAAGAGGGACCGGGGGGGGAGGGGCGGGGGAGTGGAATGGTGGGAAGAAAAAAAGTTTCATTTGTTGTTTATGGTAGAGAAGCGGATAAGGGAAAAACATACTTAAAACGTGTAATATTTATTATAAGAATTTGTTCTTTCCAAGATTTTACAATAAAAAAATTTTCTCTTTCCTCTTTTCAACCACAACACATTTTCCAATACAATATTAATCATACATTTTCTACGGAATATCGTACCCAACAAATTACCAACCAACCGAACAAAACCTAAGTTAAACCAAGTAAATTGATTTTGGTCTATAATTTGTGGTGTATTTATAAAAATTATCATTACTACTCCCTCCGTCCCACTTTCATAGGCTTCTTTTCTTTTTTTATCCGTCCCAAAATATAGGTCACTTTCTATTTATATCTATTTAATTTTTTATGTTTCCTATTATACCCTTATTTAATGGGCATTGTTATTAGTAAAAGTATGTTATGATCATTTAATATAAGGGCAACTAAATTTTACTTTTCCAATAATATTAATTACAATTTATTAATTCTTGTGAAAGTCAAATCATGCCTATCAAAATGGGACGGATGGAGTATTACTACTATCACTATGTAAAAGGTGGAATTGGTGTGAAATATTCACTCTCATACTACCTTCACACATATAAAATATTGCCCAGTTTGCCCTTTTTGCTATTTAATTTGACCATTCACAATAGAGACCATTTTGCCCTTTTCCTATTTAATTAGGCCGTGCACAAATTTAACCTTACTCAAATGGATTAATATAAAACGGTTTAAATTAAAATGAATTAATATTGATGAGAAAAGTTTATGCCCCCTTTTTGCTATTTAATTAGGTTATGCATAAATTTAAACTTATTTAAATGGATTAATATTGATGAGAAAAGTTGATGCCCTTTTTGCACACGTGTTTATTCAATTAAAATAAAATGGTTTGATTGGTGAGAAAAGTTGTATTCAAATGGATTAATATTAATATTAATTTACTTTAATTCTTGAATACAAATGCTATAAATTCACCATAATGCAAACAATTCCATCAGAAATTCACGTACTTCCACTCTCCATCTAAAATTTTACCAATTCAATTCTTCTTATCTTATCATCTAATATTACTAATGACTTTGTCACCTTTAAAGTCGCCATCAGCTTCAAGTCAATTAGAGGAATCAAAGTTTGGTACACAATATAGCTAATTGTAGGAGAACATGGACTTTGCACTAGATCAAGGATGGTATGTCGTGAATTTGGAAAAAATTTATCTTAGCAGAAATAATTGTAGGACAACATGTTGGGAAACAAGTTTTTCTACCATGTTGACCATTAAGTTCAGCAAATGATGAAGGCTACCCGTTTAAATTCAAAAGAAAATATATTCCAATTCAACTCTACTTCGCAATGACCATCAATAAGGCGCAAAGACAAATAGTACCTCATGTCGGCATATACTTTCTTGAGCGTGCGTTCTCACATGGATAATTATATGTGACACTTTTGCATAGAATATCAATGAAAACAACAAAAGTAATAAAATCAAAAGATAAAAAACAAAGAGATGTAATGCTAACAAAAAATATTGTGTACATAGAAGTACTTTTGTGGTGATAATATTTGTAAATCGAATTGATAAAATTATATTGTGCCGTACAACGTGCAACCATGTTTTGCAACTAGTGAATTAAATGTTGTGTATTTAAAATGTGGTGGAAAAATTAATTCTGTGGTTGTGAATAACTTCTCTTTCTCCTCTATTGAAATGATACACGCACCACAAACAAAACACAAACTGAAATTTACTTTGGACCAAGGATGGTATGTCGTGAATTTGGGAAAAATTTATCTTAGCAGAAATAATTGTAGGACAACATGATGGGAAACAAGTTTTTCTACCACGTTGACCATTAAGTTCGGCAAATGATGAAGGCTACCCGTTTAAATTCAAAAGAAAATAAATTCCAATTCAACTCTCCTTCGCAATGACCATCAATAAGGCGCAAAGACAAATAGTACCTCATGTCGGCATATACTTTCCTGCGTATGCGTTCTCGCATGGATAACTATATGTGGCACTTTCACGTAGAATATCAATGAAAACGACAACAGTATTGATAAAATCAGAAGACAAAAAACAAAGAGATGTAATGCTAACAAAAAATATTGTGTACACATAAGTACTTTTGTGGTGACAATATCTGTAAATCGAAATGATAAAATTATATCGTGCCGTACAACGTGCAACGCATGTTTTGCAACTAGTGAATTAAATGTTGTGTATTTAGGCCTTGTTCTTTTCAAGCTTTCAAATAATTCCGTATAACCTACACACATTTTCAACTACACACATATTTTTCAATATAATATCACCCACGCATTTTACGGAATGGCGTGAACTCTTCAAAAGAACAAGCTTTGAAATGTGGTGGAAAAATTAATTCTATGGTTGTGAATAACTTCTCTTTCTCCTATTGAGATGATACGCGCACCACAAACAAAACACAAACTGAAATTTACTTTGGACCAATGATGGATAAATCATAAGATGGACATATTGAAGAAGTTAAATTAGTCCAACAAAACTGAATTGTTTTCAAGAATAATCTTTTCCTTTTTCCCATATTGTTTATGTTTTACTACATATATGAATTTCCAATTTTCCTTAGAATAAGTGCAGTAAAATCTCAGAGGTCTCACTCTCCAATTAATCTGAAAAACCTTTTTTTTTCCTTTCCTTCTTCTTTTCCACCTTATTTTTGTTTATTTTCATGAACACGGCTGATTCCAATGGTATTCTTCGATTTATCAATTTTTTGTGACTACTAGCACCTTCAGTTTTCTTTTCATTTTCCATTTTTTCTTTTTTTTTCTCCCTCTGATTACATATCAACAGGACAACCTTTAATTTGAATCATCATATAATGGAAGGTCTTACAATGTAGGTTTAGACTCTTTCACAGATTTTAAATTTTTCTTTAATTCGGTGGGGAAGAATGTGGTGTACAAAATAAGAGGTGGTGGTAATATAATTACTTAGCTGAATTGTATATATAGTATGAATTAAGTTATATTTGTCTAATAGAAGGGATGCATTTTCCAAAAAAAAAAAAAAATTTAATGGGTGTAGATATAAATATGGTATGTTCAGTAGATAGTGTGATGGCAATATATTTTGCCATTGATTTTTCTTACCTTTCGCAATCATACCCTCAATAATCGACCATATTGTACGTGTGAATGGGTTAAAGTCTTAACTTTGAAAATGTTGCAAATGAGATCAATCGTATCCATCAAATAATTGATTGTTTGTTGGAGAAAATTGGGGATGGGCTCCTTAATTAATATCTTTGAATTAGCCTCCACCCAGTTGTTAAAGTGTCGAATCTATATATTAATAAAATGGCAACATTTCCCGGCTCAATCTTATAATTTTCAGAATTAAAAAATATTATTTTATTTATATTTCTCACGCCAGTACAAATACCTAATTTTCAACTCATAGATAATCTCCCGTTATTATCACCCCTGATCTTTTGATACAATCATTCCTTATTTCTCTAATCCGAGTTATTATCATGTGTGATCTTTTTAAATCTCACATCCATATCTTTTTACCATAAAAAAGGAAAATATGTTATTATAATTTTTATTTTACACATATTTTAAATTATAAACTTAAATCTCTCAAACTTAGAGAAAATACTAGTTTGTAATTAAAACCAAAAAAAAAAAAAAAAAAAAAAAAAAAAAAAAAAAAAAACCTATCAAGGCATTTAACGTTTATGTTCATTTAAAAATCCTATAAGAAAGTTTGTTACTCCTATAATTGTTAAATACAAGAGTCCCACTTCAGTGTCAAATAAAAATATATCATATTAATCATGTGATCCGTGTCACTTAAAATGTTAACCTGTATTTCCCTAAAAAAAAAATCTCTCAAAATATGCCACTATAAACTTTCTTTTAAGAACCCCAACCAGAAGCCGGCTCAAGATTTTTGGGATCCTAAGCAAAATCTTATTTGGGAGCCCTACCAATACTTATAATAAAATTTAATATTTGTTGATCTTTTATATCTATATATAAAAGAAGCATCTTTGCAAAGTGTTTTCCCACAAAAAAAAAAATATTTTATGATAATTATGATAATTGTATTATAGCAATTTTGGTAAATAATAATAATAATTGTTATGTGGTAATTTTGATAATTGTATTATGGTAAATATGACAGTTGTATTATGGTAATTATTATATTTAACTTAATAATAATAATAATAATAATCTTTATATTATAAAAACAGGAGTGTCACGTTGGCAGTAGTGCCAACATGGCACTCATTAATATTAAAAAAACATAAAAATCAATTTTGTAGTTAAAAAAAAAAAAAGGAAACTCTATTTTAGCAAATAAACCAATATTAATTGATAGTTTTAAATAGGGAAAATTCTTTAAATATAACTATTTTTTAATGAAACATATATTTATCATTAAATGTGATAAATAAAATTTAATAAGAAAAAAATAGTTTTCGAAAAACTTTAAATGTAATTTCATTTTTCAAATTTCTAATTAAAAACATTAAATAATAAGTATTTTATTTTCACCGTATTAAAAAATATTATAGTTTTAGATAGTTCCCATTTGTAATGTGCATTGGAGTATTCAAATATCGGATTATTCTAAAATAAAATAGTGCATGCTAAAATTATAATTGAATTTGCATTGAATAATTTATTTATTTTTAAATAAAGAGCAATTTATTAATCTTTATCTTTATATTTTGAATTGTTATATTATCATACCATTAATCATTATATTATAATTTATGAAATGCCACGTATGCAAAGATGCAAATGTGGCATACATTAAATATTTTAAGAAAATTATAAAATTAATTTTTGAAATAAACCAACATTAATTAGTAGTAATTAAAAATATAATTGAAAATAACCAATATCTAAAACAAACATCTAATGAAAAAAAATTTATTTTGGAAAGACTTGATATATAATTTCATTTTTTAAAGTTCTAATTCAAAATATTAAATAATAATTTTTTATTTTTTATTTAATTTTATCATGATAAAAATGTAGGTTTTGATAGTTTTGCTTGGTTACGTGAATTGGTCTATTAAAAAATAATTAGAATTTTTTACTTTTTTCTTTTTGAAAATCAAATAGTGAGTGGTTAAAATTATAACTAGATTTATGTAGAATAATTTATTTATTTTTAAGTAAAATAGTAATTTATTAACCTTCTATTATTATAATTGAAGTGTCATGTTTGGTGAACACCTTTTATTAGCGATCTTAATATGACATACTATTTCTAATTAAAAAATTAAATGATATTTTTATTTTTAATGCGGCCGATGTGATATGCTCACTAACTGAATTTTGCATTGCATATTTTTTGTCTTTTCTAAGTATATAAAATTACAAATAAAAAGTTTTTCATTCTACAATTAACATACAGTTTATGTAAATGAAAAGAAATCAAATAAATTATGTAGATAAGGAAAATTGTTGGTATTACTATAAATTTAAGTTATATAAAATTAAGCATAATACTTCTTATACAATATAGCTAAAATTAAATAGTAATTGCAACTAATCACTGAAAGAATGCATAGTAAAATCATAAAATTTAGAGCGCGTAATGTTCATTTTAGAAAGAAAAAAGGTGTTCAATATAAATTTGATATGTACCAATGAGAAAGACACGTTTTGATAATCAAAGAATTTTTATATATTCAATCCTAATGGCTCATTTACAATTAATTAATCTTCACGAGCATTGTTGTGCAATGCTAGGCACGGTAATTAGAATTAAAGTTACACGTTTTGATAAACTTCTTAATTATGCGATGTACGTGAATTTTTATAATTTATAATTGTGAATTTACTCCGCAATTTTTGCATTGACTATAATATACAATATTATAGATTTTAATAATTTTTTATAATTATGCAATCTCCTATGCATAAATTACATCAATTATATAATACAACATTCATATTTATAATTTTATTTTTATTATTGTCGTCCATAAATTTAATTGTTTCCGTGCATCGCACGGGCGTGATACTAGTAATAATAATAATAATAATGCATTCTAACTACTAATTAATTATGTAGATTAAATGTTATTTTACTTAACGTTATTTTTTCTTAAAAAATTTTTCGACGGGATATAGCATAAAATTTATGATAAGTTACTTAATGTTATTTTACTTAATGTTATTTAAATGACTAATTTTCCATTAGCTTTATTTTAAAATAAAAATTTTCTTAGTTATTATTATTTTTCTAATAAGACAAAAACCAATAATAACTAAGAAAGTTAATATTAATCATTTTTAATACTTATTAATTCATCTAATCATTCACTTTGTGCTACACTTTAATATAAATTATTTTATTTTACTATTGTCAAATTATGAAGTATGTGTGATGTAAATATTTTACCATTTCGATTTTATCAACGTATTTAATTCTTTATTCCAATACAAGATAGCAATTCCAATAAAAAAAATTAGAATTATTGAAATCAATTTTTTTATTACATATATTTTTCTATTTTTTCATTAATTCATAAATAATAAATTTTTTATAATATTATTTTATATAAATATACAATCTTAACTATCTCCGTGTATCGCACGGGCACAACACTAGATTAAAAGAAAAAAGATTTCTTTTTGGGGCCTTAGGGGATCGCCTATACCTCGAACAGCCACTAACCCCAACATAATGATCAAACTTATTTATCAAACCTCTCCCTATTAAAATCACAAAACATTATGCTCTCAATATTTATGTCCGATGAGATTAGTTTATCTTATGGATTATTAATTATCAAGGTATTCCTTGTATTCTTAAATGTAGTATATCACAATATTTTCTCATTTCGTGGATTAACAATTCGTTTTCCGAAATCTACTCCTCCTTTTAGGCTAGACTCAAACCTATGTTGTTGAGGTAAAGTTTGATAATGACATATTGGGTAGGACGATTCACACCCCGCACATTTCTAAATACATTCCAAAAAACCCAATTTTCCCAAAATACCCTCATTTTCATTAATTTAAAAAAAAAAAAAGAAGAAAAAAACCAAACATGCCACCCCCTCTTCTGGTTCTCCACGGTGGAGAGGAGAACCAAAAATTCTGGTTCTCCTGTGGAGAATCAGATGGAAAAAAAAGTGAGAGAGAAGAGGAAGAATTAGATCTCCGACATTGGTGGTCGTTGGTGGAAGAAATGGTGGTCGGAAGAGTTGGTTGATGGTGGTAGCCAGAGATCGAAGAAGATGACCATAAATTTTTTTCCCCTTTATCTTCAAAGCTGTTCGGTTAGTAATGGCCAAACAGCTTTGAAGTTGTTCGATTGTCGAAAAGCTTTGAAGATGTTCAATCAGACATCGTCGAATATCTTTTCTTTTTTTAAAAAAAGTAAATGTGAGGGTATGTTGGAAAAAGTATATATTTTTGGGATGTGTTTCGTAACTGATAGGGTGTGAATAGTCCGACCCTTACATATTTTGTTTAACCGAGTTGAATTTATTTATTGTAGAAATTAATACGTAATTGAACTGGAGAAGAAAAAAATGAAAAGAAGACAGGAAAAGATGGCAAAATTGTTGGTTTCGGGCATGGCCATGCATAGGTCAACCACGTTCTCATGCTTCTACTTCCACTACAAAAAGTCAACAACCACCAACACAGCTAATGACACGTTGAGGCAGCATCTTCAATTTCGATCTATTGAAATAAATAAAATATCAAAAATATAAATAGATCGATAATACTTATGAAAAACATCTCTTTTAATATAAATCGTGAAGTTAACTAAAATAAATATTGTGAAGTATCATGTTTATATAAAAAAAATCATGTGAGATTTAATTTGATATTTCTTTCCATTTTTGATTAATTTGATTTCATTATGCACGGTAATTGTGACATAATTAAACAACATTAATACAACATATATAAAATTCACTGGAGAACAATTTTTGAACTCATTGCCTATTGAATCAATGCAAAATAGGAGTCTACCGGTGATATTATCAAAATAATCATTTTTGGGCAAAAAAGTCCAAAACAACCTAATATTTATTTATACTTTTTTTTAATACAAATTGGGATGCATATGGGTGAAGTACGGTATTTCGAATTCAACACAAATCGATAAAAAAACACGTTATCACTAGACCAACCCCTTTTAACAAATACCCTAATATTTATTAGCAAAACATAGAAAACAAAATTCAAAATGATCAATGCTGTTGAAATTCTTTTTATATTATATAATAATTATTGAAATATTTTTGGTAAATATTTCATCTTTCTAGATACCTAAAAACAAAAAAACAAAAAAAAATCTTTCTAGATACCGTGAACTATTTAAATGATTTAACAAGTCGCGTACCATCAATAATAATCAAATCAAACCACTCAAAAAAGTAAATAAATAAATAATCATGTGAGGGTTTTTTGTTTTTTTCTAAAGACTCTCCAGTCTCTCCTATGAGGCTATGAGGGTTAATTTGACATTTCCGAAACAAAATAATCATTTTGCTACGCACATAAAAAGGAACATGTATTTACTATTTATAATAATAAAATACCTCGAATTGAGACATCTTTTTCGAGTGCTTGAGTAATCAAAGTTGTATTAAGAACTGTCCAATGATATAAATAGGCAATATACAAAAATTTTATAGTTCTCATTTGGGCACACACTATTATGCACCCAGAGATGATGTGACACTCAATTATAATGACACATTATGTATTATATGAGCCAAGGTGCATCATAGTATGTACCTTGGTGGGCACCATAAAATCTTTGATGCAACACAATATAGGTCACATACTGCAATACAATGTGAGTGAAAGAATGTCAAACTCTGCTAGTGATCTGTTCCCTGTATGGGTTTGGTACCCACATCACGTGGCGCCATATCATCAATCTAAAATTTTTTTGCTAAATTTTTTGTGTATCTACGTTATGTCAGATGAATAATACATAAATATCCCCCGATTGTGAAGGGATTCCACAAGCCATTAGGAATTTTTTTCCCCGACGATGTGTACCCAAAACAAAACTCTGTCAAACTCACTATCCACAAAAAGACTATGTTATGACACTGGTTTTTTTATGTTAGGTCTGTGGAGGTAACTCTTATGAAACATCTCCAATAAGTCTTTAAAATTTACAATTTTCCTAATGGTGGGACCAAATGCACCCCCATTTTTCGTAGGTGTAGCCCTAAACACATTCTATTTCCATTGTACCAAAATAAACAAAAAACAAACAAAAAAAAACAAGAAGAAGAAGCTTTGTTGTTGCAATTTCCAGCAGGAAATGGCAGCAATTGAGGGGGAAGATACCCATTTTTTGTTGTCATTATTACTGGAAATGGCAATAAAATGCCTGTAATTTTTTTTTTTTTGGGCAAACAAAATTGGAATTGCTTGTAGGGGTGTATTTAGAAAAAATGAGAGTACATTTAGCAGTACCCTTTTCCTAAATAGGCAATAGGAGGACGATCAAATTTAAAATTAATCTTTAGTGAAGACAATTTGTGTTGTGTTAATATATCTTACTTGATTTCTATTAACTAATAAAAATAAATACACAAAATGAAGAATAAAATTAAAACTATCAATATTTTAGATAAAGTGTACGTCAAAAAAATTATATTTTAGATAAAATAATTTAATTAAATTGAGGATTCTAAACTTCACTTTTAAAATGACAGAACCATAATTGCAAAGTGTAAAAGATTATAGACTACAACAACACTTACATAAAAGTTGGAGGGTCCAAAGTAATTAATTCCTTTACTCCCTCCGCCTTATCTTTTCTTCTCAGTAATGGCCCCACCAATGCAAGTGGCCCCACTAACCCCCCAATTTCTCATTCTAATTTCCACCTCATGCTATAGTCACCGGCACCTCACATCCCAAAAACCAACTCAACATTTGCGATGTGGCCACGTCACCAAAAATAGATTAATTTTACAAAAAATCAGATCACGTCGCTGTGAAGTTAACAAAACCCAAATCGTAGCAACTTAAAATGAATCCCCCCCTTGTTTTCAGTCTTCCCATCGCAGTTTCTCAAATGGAGTAATCAATCATTTCCAAAAAAATTTCCTGCTCATCGCTAACGTGCGCCGATGGAGAACTACTACAATCCGTCGTACCCGGAGTCCGGCGGCTCCTCGCCGCGCTCCCGCGAGATAGATTTCGAGAATCCGCCACCGTGGGAGGACTCGCAGAACAGTCAACTTCCCCCAAATTTCAAGGTCAAGTTCATGTGCAGCTATGGTGGTAAAATCCACCCCCGGCCAAATGATAATCAGTTGTCGTACATCGGAGGAGACACGAAGATATTGGCCGTTGATCGGAATATTAAATTCAATTCGCTGCTGTCGAAGCTTATGATGTTGAGCGACTCTGACAATATCTCGTTTAAGTATCAGTTGCCTGGTGAAGATCTAGATGCTCTGATCTCGGTGACTAGTGATGATGATTTGGAGCACATGATGCATGAGTATGATCGGTTGTACAGAGTTTCTCCAAAGCCCTCGAGGTTGAGGATTTTTATATTTACTGCCGCTCCGAATCAGTCTTCGGCTTCATCGGTTCGGAGTTTCGGGTCGGAGGATGGGAAATCGGAGAAGGAGAGGTTTGTGGAGGCGTTGAATTCTGGACCGGTTATGACGGTTCCTCCGCCGGTGGAGGTGACGGCGGTGTCGCCTCAGCCACCACCGGCTACCAATAATATGGACTACTTGTTTGGATTGGAGAAAGGGGTTGGGATTGCGCCTCAGGCGATGCAGGCGAAGGTTGAGATGGATGATCGTTATGAAGAGAGGTCCATGGGGTCGGATCCAATACAGCAGCATATTAGGGATCTAGAGAGGCTGAGAATTGAGGAGCAGCAAAGAAGAAGAAATGAAGAAAATCTCGCCGGAGGATATGCCGGCGGCGATTATTACAAGATGCCGGAGAAATTGCCTCCGGTTTCTGTTCCCAGTGGTCCTCCTGGATACTGGCCGGAGAAGCAATTCGCCGGAGGACAGCCAGTTTTCCCGACGAGCTCTCTAAGCCCCGAACAGCAAATCTACATGATTCCAGCTCATGCGGGTGCGTATCACGCGCCGATGATGAGGCCGGTGACTGCACCACCACCGGGTCAGGGTTACTACGCTGTTCAGAGGATGCCAGATCAGCAGATGTACAATGCTATTCCATCGACGGCAATGGCCCCACAAACTCTGCCGCAACAGGCGGCAGTGGCGGCGGCGGCGCCGCCACCAAAGATGGCCGGATATTCCGAGGGTTTTGGAATGGTGAGACCGGTGGCGGAGGCAGGGTATGGGCAGTTTGCGTATGATAGCGGGATGGGGAGACAGGTTGTCTACACTGCACCGGGAGGAGTAATGGCGGCGCCACCAGGTCCGCCGGCGATGCAACCGGCCCAGTATCAAGCCATGGGTGCTGTTCCCGGTGAGATGAGACAAGTTGCTGCTCTCAATCAAGAACCCGGGGTAAGGTCGTTACCAAGATTACTCAAACTTGAGTGTGATTGTTACGAAATTTACGGAATTATAATATATTGAATTTATGTTTACTTGAAATAGGACTTATAAATAATTTAATGTTTACTTTGGAGTGTTTAAGAATTTGGTTATTTCCGTTTTCTGTATCTTGGAGTGAAAATCAATTTAGTTTCTGTTGCTGTGTCTTGAGAATTTTTACTGGAAAAAGGAAGAATTCGCGAGGACTCTGCTAATTGTATAAATAATTGTACAAATATGCTCAAATAATATAAGTAGCTAGCAGCCTAGCACATATTATTGGAAAATTTATCCTCTGTAAAATGAGAGGCTTGTTAAAATTACTTTTCGCCACATGTTAAGGTCATGTTTATGTTATAGTAATTTTTATTTTTAATTTATGTTCATAAATTTTGACTCAATAATTTACATCATCGTGTTCATAGCAAGGCACGCCGGATCCGAATGATTGGAGTTACAAGCATTTATTGCCTCTGTGCATATATAATATAATGCAAATTGTCTACACCACTAGACTGAAGAAATATTTAATTACTAACAATTCAAAAGTAATATTAATATATATTACATTACATAGCATAGTTGAACAAGTGAATTGATTAGTGTATTAAAAACAGATATAATGTGATAATTAAAAAATATTGAAGTTTAATTATGATGCAATAATAAAATTTAATTTTTACATAGAAAAATGAACAGGAAATTAACATCGAGAATCGAGTAGATTCTTTAGCTTTTGGCATTGGATATCGACTGATAGATCTGGATCATACTAGCTGCCCTTGCTTTCAAGTCGAGTTTTGGGAAATTCATTTTCCTTCCACAATCAGACAATCTTCAATCCATTGGGCATCGCTTCAGAAAAAAAAAAAATCCATTGGGCATCTATTGAAACTTGAAAGTGATGTTATTCATTATCATATCTTTTAAATAATAATAATAATAATAATAATATTAAAGGGTTTTTAAAAAGTAATAAAGGGTGTGACTTGTGAGGTTTGCAGTTGTATGAATAGATCACAGATGTGCAGTTGAGAGAGACAGGCGCATGTTAGTATTTGTGTAAAAAATGAATTTTTATAGATTTTTAAATGATATAAGAGAGAGAATGAGTGGAATTGAATTGTGGAGATTTGTGTAGTGGAGGCAAGTTGGATATGTGAATATGATTAGTTAAATTTTTTTAAAATGTGTAAAAATATAATGGCTAAATATGACAAATGTCCCTTATAATATTTGTCAGCCCTTTTAGATTTATACAAAGAGTTACAAGATTGCCATTCAAAAAAAAAAAACAAACCAAAGAGTTACAAGATCTAATTCTGAATATCAAAAGGATGGATATTTGTTTGGAATAGTAGTGTGACCTGCTAATGGGTTGAGGACTACGAAAGCATTAGGTATAAGTAGTAATCATAGGAAGACCTGTGACGATTAATTCGTATTATGTAATCATTTAAAATTATGAAGATAAGCAATTCATATTTATGTAATCACTAGAAAATACGAAGATAAGCATGCCCAAACAAAGCCACGAGGAATTTACACAAATTTATCGCATCAATGGACCCCGCCATCCAAATTCTCTTGTTTCTTGTATTTTTTAGTTTTGTCTTTCTTCCCCCCATTTTTTCGCCTAATTTTCTTTATGTTTTCAGACGTGATTGAATGAAAATTTCATACTCCCTCCGTCCCACTAAGATAGGCACCCACCATTTTTCACACATATTAAGAAAACATCTTAAATGTTCTTGGAATTATAAGATATTCATATATTCTTCCAATTTCACCCCTATATTGAATTGTCAAAAAATAGTGTGAACATGTTTAAATATCTTGGGAGATGAAATATCTATCTTGATGTTTTGTATTCCAATTATCTTAAATAGGGATATTTTAGTACATGGAAAATAAATTATACATTCAATAAGGAAATTGGACTATAATTTGGGACGGACAAAATATGAATACTTGCCTATCTTAGTGGGACAGAGGGAGTAGCAATTTACGAAGTCGCCTTTGTTTTGTGTGACAAATTTATTGCTTGGCAATTTGACTCATTCGTGACTTACTTCTAATGATTTCATCGGTTGGGTGTTGGAAAATAACGAAATATTGTTGTAAGAGATAAATATAATATGATAATTTAAATAAAATAAAAAAGTTGTTGAAAAATAATATACATGAGTGAGAAAGAACAAAATGTATCGTGAGGTATTCTAAAAGCAAATTTAAATTTAATGTGAATCAAACAAGTCCTTGTTCTCCAACTCTAAAATGTACATTGTAAAAATTTCTCAATCCATTCGGAATTTGTTGTCTGATTAATATTATTTGCATTGGAGTTCAAAGTCAAGAAAATGCGATGAATATACCATATGCTTCATATTTGTTGTTCATGGATTGTGATTTTGTTGTTGATTAATTGCTTTACCATCGTCTCAAAGTTGCTCATATTAATTTTAATAGTTGATTAATCATAATTTTTACAAGAAACACCTATTCACTACTCATATCTAGGTGTTAGTTTGGTCACCGCGACTCTTTTTGGGTTTTTTCACGAAAATTTATCCTCCACAATGTATATATTCATCATTTTCTTATCAATACCTTGCTAAACAAAATCTTGATACTCATTTGGCCTTGTTAGCTTAAGGCCTTGTTCTTTCCCTCATTTCACAATAAAAAATATTTCTCTTTCCTCTTTTCAAAGCTAAACATATATTTGTCAATATAATATTAACAATACAATTTATACGGAATAACGTGCATATCAACTTTATTTAGTTTATTACCAAAAGAACAATGCCTAAATTCTCAATTTTTAAATACTATAAAAGTGACTGAAATCAGTATAAAATTGTAGGACCACGAAATTGTGCGTCGTGATGACTTTAAGCAAAAGTAAGAATTCAAAGCTCTTAAAATTCTACATCTATGTTCAATTGTAGGTCATGAAAATGAGTGAATCTCATACTAGTATACTATTTTCTCACTATGAATTCAACCGTGGATTTGATTTTGGTAGATCATACGAAGAATTTAAAGAAATTTTGCAGATTTTGTTGTCTTAATTAACTCATCGAATGTCTTAATATTGAAATCTATCTATATATATTAATAAAATGAGATCATTTTCCCGCCAAAAGTTTTATTTTTATGAATTAAAAAAATAAAATTTAATTGTAAAAGGATAATCACAAATTTACAACTCAATCTTTCCTTCCTCTTCTAGAATTCGAACTCTTATATATCTCCCATATAATATGAGGTCATTTTTCTGCGAAAAGTTTCATTTTCTGAATAAAAAAATAAAATTTAATTATAAAATTACGCTTCGGATAATCACAAATCTGCAACTCAAACTCTTATATATCCCCCCGTGCAACGCACGGGAGAAAATACTAGTGGATTTTAATATTATATATGGTTCATTATTTTCGTTGTGTATTTATAAAAAATACTTCTTTTTATCTTATATTTTATATAAATATACCATCTTAAATGTCTCTATGCATCGCATGCAGTGGCGAAGCCAGCCGTTTTGGGACGCATTTAAGCTCCCGCATGGGAAATTTTTTTGGAAAATACTACACTACCACTAGTGCTGGGCATAATACCATAAAAAAAGGAGAAATCGACTTGACCCGATTCAGGTCGATTTTTTTTTTTTAAACGGTTTGGTTTTCGGCAAACCGAAAACCCATTTGGTTATTAAAAAAAAGGGAAAAAATCGAAAAAATAAACCAAGTCGGTTTGTTTAAAATCCAAACCAATTTTGGTTTGATCGGTTTTGTTTGGGCCCAAAACCGACCCGAACCGACCACACGCCCACCCCTAACTATTATAATGGATGTCATAAAAGTCTACATAATATCAGGTGGCATGTTTAATAATCACCCATCCAAAGGTACTGTGATGGATAAAGTTTCAGGATCATGCAAAGTATTCATGATGTAAACAATTATAACATCCATTAAATTGTTGTAGCATAGTCGAAATTTTACAGAATGGGCGGACTAATAGAAATTATTACTAAAAAACAAAACCTTTTATGTGCATTCAACTAATTTATTTTTATTTTTAATCTAAAACTAAATTGATTATTTAAATAGTTAGTGGAAACCACTAGACATTACGATGTGTGATGTATGGTTAATTTATATGACTTTGATTGAATAGTATACATTAAGAGCTTTTTCGAAATCGAACAACTCATTTTAATTGATTAACAACCTTTTGTATTTTTTAAAATTTAGACTTTACATTTCAATCACACATGAAAAAATTATTTTCTAAAAAATCTCTATCAATCATATTCTTGGCTTTAGATAAAATGAGAAAGTTAAAACAAAGTTTGAGTTGATGAAGAAATGAACTTGAACCGATGAACAACACTGAAAAGTGGAGTAGCTAATGAATCTATCAAAAATGTTTTCGGACCTTTGGCGTGAGTCTCAAGGGAGCAAAGGATTAAGCTATCTAAATGGAAGAATGAATTGGAAAATTGACGCCAATGATCACCTGCCCACTAGTGGCCATGCCAACTCGCCACGTGGTGCCACATCATCCGGTTAAAATTTTTTATTTATTTTTATTTTTTTTGTATCTACATTAGATGAGATAAATAATACATAACTACCCCTAATGGTGATAGAGTCCGTGTGAACCCCACGAATTTTTTTCCAACCGTGGGCATGCCAACCTGATTGTTAGTTTGATCGCTAATCACTATTTTTTTAAAACTAAATAAAAAATTTTAAAGTCAAAAGCTAGTGGGGTACGTTCCCCAGTAGGACCCATTGTGAATCAGCCACTGATTGCACGGGTGCAACAGTAGTTTAGGTTTTTAAAATAAAACGTGGGGGCCAATTTGGAACTTAAATGTTTTTTCTTGATCCTCACTTTTATATATAGTGATCGATCGAATTTTAAAGTATCATAATTGTATTAACTAACAGTGTTCAAGTAGCATTGCTTATAATTAAAAAAAAAAAAACCTTAAAATTATTTATCATTTAGTGAAAAGATACTATTAATATTAAAAAAAATCCAAAGTATCATAAGAAGAAAGATTTTAAGTGAACATAATGGGTCATATAAATATTGATATAATGCTAAGTGGTTCATATGATGGTCGTTGATTTAAAATCAATGTGATATGTAGAAATATATGATGTTGCTAAGTATACCATATGTGAAGTTTTATGTCATCGAAAAATGTTACAAGTATCTTCGGTCTTAAATTCATGCTTACACGTGTATGCATGAGTTGTCAAAATCATGTGCATAAAAATAATAATAAGATTGTTTACATCCCATTTTACGGAATTCTCTATAAGTTGAAGATAAGAGCTAGAATTTACAAATTTGAAGTTATATAGGATCCCTTTGCAATATTTATTTGTCAATTGTAAAAAATTTATAATTCAAACACATTTTCTAATTTTATCTTTTCCAAAATAATTTTTTAAAATGAAAAACCAAAGCGGTTTTAAATCTTCTCAAAACAAAAACTCAAAACACCAAAACACAAAACAAAATGAAAACTAATATAAAGAGAAAACTGTTATGAATAATAATTGAAGAATAATTATTAGGTGTTATGAATAATTGAGAATAATGTGGTGGTTATGAATTATGAGGAATAATTTGGTGGAGGAATAATTTGGTGGATGAATAATTTGGTAAAAGATGTAATTATTATATGTGAATGACTATTATACCCTTGATGAAATTATGTAATTACGATTGTCTTATTCAAGCTTTCACATAAATAGAGCTTCGATTATTAATGAAATTCATTCACGAGAATTCCTTAGAATTCATTCTCTAAATTCTCTCTATTGTTTCTATACTTTTATAACACGTTATCAAAGACACAGCCTCTAACCCTTTGAGTAATATGAAAGAAGTATGCTTCTACAGTTCATCTTATAGATGATCTTCATGTCGAACCGGATTATTACCAATGAATTAATTCATCCTCATCAATCCTAAATAACTCTCTCTTTGCAAATACATCATTGAAAATTCCCTTTGTTCATATTCTTCTCCCACAATTCCTCATTCTACAACCTATTCTGGAGATGTCTGAAATCCCAAAATTGGAAGAATGGAGTCCAAAGAATTTTCCGATCACGTAAATGGATTGCAAGTAAACCTCATCCATGGAATAATTAGAGAAAGGGAAAAAGGTAAATCATATGATTTTATAATATAATAATATATTAAACTATAAGATTCGTTTTATCGAGATATAAGGAGTATACATTATCAAAATCAAATTTTCTCGACTCCATTATACTCGATTTAACGAGAGCTTCGATTTGACACCAACATTGATAGGGTAATAACTCGTTTTGAAATATGTTATTATCAAACTTTCAAAATTCTGAAATCAAGACACCAACTTTTGAAAAAGTTACAAAATAGTCCTTGAACATTTTGATATTGATAAATTGAAATAGAAATGAGATAATTTTCAATCGTAAAATATTGATAAAATATTTTTGACAATTTTACCTTTACGAATTGGAATTGACAATTTTACCCTTAGGGTAAAACCGACCTAATTTTGACGACAGTGAAAAATGGATAGAATATTCATGAAGAAATTCTAAATCCATTGATTATATAAAATGGCTTGAAGTCCATTTGAGTTAAAAGATCGGAATATTATTTTAACTCCCGAAGAGTTTAATTACATAATATACTTATTCTAAAAGGATAAATGTGCTTTAGCTTGTAGAAGTAATGAGTATTTGTTCTAGAAGAACAAATTTGCTCCCGTAAGCGATTCAATATTTAATTCTCGCACTTTATTTACTTGCAATTTAATTCTTGCAATACCTCCTACTTGATGATGGGTTCAACCGTCACTAAGCGGAAGGTTTTATATATTTACTGCACTTTATATGCTAAGTGATGGGTAATACCTTCTACTAGCGAATCCTACTCATGAAGAAGTAGTTAAACATTATGCAATTTAATTCTTGCTATTTAAATTCCGTAAATTTATATTTATTGCAATAATTCCCATAAGGTAGGTTCGACCACCTATTGGAGGAAATTTAATTTCTGCAATTTAAATTTATGCACTTTATAGTTTGAGTATATTTCCAATGTGGTGGGTAATACCACACGATTGGTGTGCATATTTTCAATATGGTGAGTTATACTACACGATTGGTTATAACGAATCCTACTCCAGAAGAAGTAGTTGATCAAATATTCTAATCATACTCTCGAAGTAGTAGACGATGAGAATAAAATTACTTCCCCATATATACCGAATATTAATGGAGAAAATTGAGTAAGTGGTACTTGAAGTTACCATTGGATAAATAGATGAAAGTAAAATGCTCAATAGATCCCATGTTGATAAATCAAAGAAAATATATCGCATGGAAAGCTTATATGAAGTAATCTCATCAATGATATGATATGAGAATAAAATGCTCTTGAAGAAGCAAAATCACTAGATATCTGTATTTGAATAAAGCCAATATGATATTATTATTATTACTCCAGAAGAAGTACAAAACAGCCGAAGTGGAACATATTGAGAATATCAAAGATGGCAATAAACACTCGAAAATATAGAAATATGAAAAGAATATACATACTGAATCCATAAATGAGGGATGCGTCTCGAGAGTATAAATACTCCGTAACTCTGCCATCATCAACATTAGGATTCATAATGAAATATTTAAAGGATCAATTTCTTTTTCGCTTGACACGTTGATGCAGGCCAAGCGAACCTGGCTTCCACAGATTCTTGAACATATGCATGAAATTTGATGAGTAGTTCATCAACAAGATTCTTAGCGTAAATAAGTATTTTCTCATTGAATGAGAGATAAACTTATTATTTACACCACGATCTAGAAACGCTAGTAAGCCATCAAAGAAATTATTAATATTCAACAAACCTATTGGTTTGACATGAAAATTCCCTTTGTGCAACGAGGTTATATTGAATATTTCCTCCAGGTGTGTTGTAGCCGCTGGAAGGACAATGAAAGCGTCACTATTATTCATCATATACATCATGCGGTTGTGGATGGATTGCGCTTGTAGCCCCAACCTCTTTGGACCCATGGTAGAAGCGGCTCCAATTCGAGTATTAGATCCAACTAGATGGAAAGGTATTACGCTCGAAACTCTTATTCCCCATGATTGTGCGGCCATTATAAGTCTAGCTAAAAGTTTATTGTTGGTTCCTCCGTATAGTATATTGATTTCTTGTCTCCCTAACTCTTTTACAAGTCGGTTTGCCATATCCACATATTGGATATGGCCTACCAGTTTAGATCCACCAAGAATACATACGGTTTTAATATGGCGAGGTAAAAGCTGACTTGTATGAGATGATTCTAAAATCTCCATATCCATCTCTACTCCTATATCTCTTTTTGCACTATACTTTTAATGTATGAACATGAGAGATATATGAATCCCTCTATTTAAAGATAAATTTTCAAACCAATAATTGATTTTACTATTTACTTTTTGACAAATATGAAAGAGAAAATGGCAGAAAAAATTTTTAGTGAAATGACATATACCTGTCGGTGATTGAAAAATAATATATATATATATATATACATATATATATCTTAAAATCGAAAAACAATATTTACAATTACAATAAAAATATTGATCTTCGTTATTACACCGAACTTCCTTATATTAATATGAGAAAATTATTATACTAAAATTTTCTACTAAATTTACAAACTGTGATCTTCTAAAGTAAGTTTTTCAAAGATACTTAACGCGTTTGTTGATCTTTGAATTTGGCCCATAAGGCCATTAGCTCACCTTGTACGTGTCCACTAGGATGTGTCTCAAGAGCCTGTTGAATATCATCCAAAGGCTCCTTACTCAATCCATCTTTAATGAATGCTATTTTATCTTCTCGGTTTCTGGACAAGTACCCCACAGATTTACATCGAGTGTCACATGTCCATCGAGCACACTTGTAGCATCCTCCTAATCTTTTTGCTCTCCGTTTCTTTGAAAAACTATTTTTACCCATACCAGGTATGTATTTAGAAGGAATTGAAACCTCACCAGATAATCGAACCTTTGCTTCAATCAAGTATCGGATATCTTGTGGGATACCCTTATTCATTAGCATCTTTAATCTTTCCAGCCTACATCGATAAATCCTTTTTAGGATTTTGATCGGTAGTGATGGATAGTATTTTCGAAGATTTGAGACCATATGATCCATTATAATGTATAGACCCTTGTTATGATGAATTTTGCAATAATTTTGATGATTTATTTATAGAATAATATGGCGCTGTATGAAATAAGACTCGATTTTAAATAAATAATATGAAGCGTGAGAGCTACGATTTGGAATTAAATAATAGCGGATGTGATGCGTATGAGTGTAACTCAGTGTTTGAGCAGTAGTAGACAATAATGTCACTAAAAGATGATGGAATATGTCGGTGAATTGTTTCTATGATAAATCATATTGAGCACTATCTGAATACTAGTGAAATCGATATAAGAATTTCTTGAACTAGAAGTTCAATAATACTGCGTTGGCAAAAGCAGGATCGACCATCCGGTTTAAATAATTATTGAAATCAATATTTCAAGTGAAGAATTAAAAGAATTCTTCAATGATTGTTCTCGATAAATGATGAAATCATTACTAGCCAATATTGGGAATAAATCCCAAATATATACGGAATAAAGGATGAGAAGTATGGGCTACACTCATCCTCCATGTGGACTACTAGATATTATGATATGGATCCACTAGATAGTCACATGTGTATATGATTCGTAATTTGAAATTTCTGAAATATTTGCTCACGGTATGAGCATGATTTTGATTTAATGATAAAGCTAAGTAAATGTATATCCCAATACTTGAATAAATCCCCTCAAGGATTTGAGTATCTGCGCATACAAGTGGGATATTATATGGCAAATTATTTAAAGTCCTCAAATAAATTGGAGATATCGAGAATAGAATGCAAGCGGTCTAAATTCCCGTATTAAAAATTTGAATGATGAGAACATATATGATTAAAATCATACCAAGCGTATGAGTTTTGGTGTTCTAAATTTTCTCGGCATGAGGGAGTATTAAAGGTTGAAAATAATATGTGAAATGCATCATGTTATATCCTCGAAATTGAAATACTGAACTTGAAGTTCAAAGATGCATGAAAGGCTATGAACAATCACATATATCATTTCGATGCTTTGATAAGTTAGCACGCTAGAAGCGTTGATATTTCCCCAAACATATATATCAAAGCAAATTATAAAGATGGTCTTAATAACGGAGGCATATACTTTTGAAGAGTATATAGACATAACTATATTGTGTAATCCTAAAAGAGGATTGATAAAGAGATATCTCGATAAGTTATGTCGATATGGGGAAAAGAAATGAAATTGAAAAGTGTCGACCACGATATGAAAATGTAGCGCTACATATGATCAATGATAATGAAAATATTGAGATATATTGAAGATGATAAATGGTGAATGTGAAATCCTTAACTTATGAGATGATGAGATGATGATGACTATTGCTCAAGCTTAAAGATAAGCATGGTGGTCATTATATGTTGCATGCTCATGAAAGTTAAATTACCGATCGTGTGTGTAAATGAAAAAGGAAATTAAAGGATCGGATGAGCTAAACCGTGTTTATGAGTACCCTAAAGGGTGAGCTAAGCCCACAGGAATGAAATAACCTATTAAGTGAGTATTAAATGTTAAATGATATATTTTAAGTGTTAGTTAGTTATGAAGGTTTACTTATATGTTTACATGTTTTTACTATGAATTTATATGCTTTAAATTGTGTGTTTGGAGACATGTGTTCATGGTGAATGTTTTGTAGTTGTGTAAGAAAATTGATGCACTCTAAATGAGCGAAGAGTATAAAACCAATGTATATGATACTCATACAAATGTATGAAAGATTTTGAAATGCTTGCATACTTGTATAAAATACGCGTTAGCACTCTTTTTTCCCGACTGAGGTTTTATCCCTTTGGGTTTTCTAGCAAGGTTTTTAATGAGGCAACTTTAAAGGCGTATTCACATGAATAATGTACTCTTTTCCTTCATTAGGTTTTTCCCACCTGGTTTTTCCTAATAAGGTTTTAATGAGGCATATTCATAGTATATTGAGAACGATAGGAGAAATTGATCTGATTGTATCTATTGGATCGAGTTATAATGGAGCTAATGCTTTAGATCCAAGCGATGATGATATTGAAATCATTTACGTAAGTAAAGATATCAGTTCTCAAGATATGAAATCGAGCAGGCGGTATGCTCTTTCCTTGATCAAGTTTTTTCCCATTGGGTTTTCTTGTGACAAGGTTTTAACGAGCGTGACGTGAATACTCGTATCTGGTGATAGACATCGGGGAGCAATGTTTTGATGAAGCGATATAACCACTCCAAGCTATCCTACAATCGGTTTGGAAGTTTTTTCCCCTTTGGGTTTTTCTCCAAAGCAGTCAGGAAGACATTTGTATTAATAGTCGTTCGAGGAGTGTTATGAATAATAATTGAAGAATAATTATTAGGTGTTATGAATAATTGAGAATAATGTGGTGGTTATGAATTATGAGGAATAATTTGGTGGAGGAATAATTTGGTGGATGAATAATTTGGTAAAAGATGTAATTATTATATGTGAATGACTATTATACCCTTGATGAAATTATGTAATTACGATTGTCTTGAATTCAAGTTTTCACATAAATAGAAGCGATTATTAATGAAATTCATTCCTGAGAATTCCTTAGAATTCATTCTCTCTAAATTCTCTCTATTGTTTCTATACTTTTATAACAAAAACCATGTTTATTTTTTGTTTATTGGAGATTATTTTAAAAATTATTTTTGAATGTGTGATTGAGAAGTAAATAGTAATAAATTAAAGAAAATAAAAAAATGTGAAAAAAAATCTTAAATAAACTGTATCAAACAAACTCTCTTTTCTACATGCCTTAATAAATGATGAAATGATATGCACAATATTCTTGACTGTTTATAAATTAAAAGGCACTTTTAACGTATTAATGATCATTTTATTTTTTGATAAATTGATCTCGACTCCAAAATCCAAACCGGAGATTTATTTTATTATTTTTCATTTCATAAAACACTGATAACAACTTTGCATAAAAGCTCAGCAAGAGCTCCTTGGAGAAAGCTCACTCTCCAAAATAACCTTTTAAGCTGTTTCTTTCTATTTTCATTCCCCCCCAAATTGCTTATTGACTTTTAACCAAAGAAACATTAGTCGTTGGGAAGTGCCCATTCCAAACCCTTAAAAAGTCAATTTTTAAACATCTCACCAATCTACATAAAGGCAATTAATGTGTGAAAAAGGAGAGAAAAAATGGGAGGGAGTGTGATGAGATATCTTAATGGCACTCGTCTTGATTGCAATTTTATTAATTAAAACCGCTCACATTATTGAATCAATATACTTAATTGTATATATTGATCATTTTAATTATATGAAACAATTAACAAAACATGAATTATAACAACAAATTTGTTAAGTCTAATAAGACAACTTGAAAGCAAAAGCGAGTATAGCTTGTGAAATTTCCTTAAATTTAACAAGATATACTACACAATTGGCATCACGACACTACCCCACTTGCATTTTTCCATCGATATGTGTCACAATTTGGTGAATTATATATGCGTTGTCCTCATCCAAATATATTTATTGTCTTCTATTTTATCTTCATCATTTGTCGACCCCTTTCTACCCATATAATATATATATAGCCAATTATTTTGGTTTTTCAATCAAAACTTCATCTTCGAGTAATTGGTTGTGTTTTCCAATTATGAATCAGCATCCAAAAGTTGCTTTTCCATACCCTGCTCATACTCATCATGGTAATACACATCTTTCTCTTTAGTACTGTTATATATTAATTTTTAATTTGTTGTGAATTCGACTGCAAAGTCTCGTGTTTGTAAGAACAACATACTTCCAGAATTACGAAAATTTTATTACTTTTAGTAGGTAATTTTTTGCTAAAGAAAAACCAGGATAACGAATTATTATTGTTATTTTTTTAATAAAAAACTTATATATATTTGGGTGGACGAAATTTGAATTTTTGATAGGGACTTATGATGGGGCACCGTACCTCTACTGGCACCGCTACCACTAATGTATGCTCCTCCATGCCTCCACCACCAACAAGAGGCCCTGTTTTCTCGAGGCTTGGTACGTCGTTACATTGTTCTTTTTATTTTTCTGGAAATTTGTCATTTTTTGGGGGTGGGGGCCGGGGGGTGGTTCTGGAAATTACTTATTTTGAATTATTTAATTGCTTTTAATACGTTGATGGATGAATTTTGTTTGTTGCCTTGCAACCCTGTGTTGCGGTTACCTGCTAGACGCATGCTGTGACATGTTTTGGTTGCTTTAGAGGATGTGATGTAATAATTTTGTTGGTTTATGTTTGAAAAAACATAATATAATAACCGAATGCTTGGTTGTGTAATTTGTAGAATTTATTTTGAAGCTAAGAAAGTTACATAAAAAAATTACATGTCACCATTATTATTTACATAACAAAATATTTACATGGAAATAATCCATGAGCTAGATTCATGTTCTGAAATTAATGATCTATGGAAATAATCCATATTTTTATGTCTAAAAAGTGTAAAAAAAAAATTAAAATAATAATAAAATAAAATAAAAAAACAAAAATGAAAGTTCAATACAAATCAACCTAATGCCACAACCATCATATTAGTTTTCTCTCTAGCATACTCGATCAGAGTTAAA
Organism: Jasminum sambac; assembly: GCA_018223645.1. Taxonomy (NCBI): domain Eukaryota; kingdom Viridiplantae; phylum Streptophyta; class Magnoliopsida; order Lamiales; family Oleaceae; genus Jasminum; species Jasminum sambac. The sequence goes on along the minus strand of CP073648.1, from coordinate 19,483,330 downwards.
CTTTTTGTTTTTTAGTTGAATAGAATAGAATTAGAGTTAAACTTAACAATCAAATATTTGTAGCCATGTTAGTAAGATAGTTAACATGAAAAACAAATATAGCCTTTGTTGGTTTTAACCTTTTTCCCCTAAAAATTAATTTTTACTTTAATCAAAATTAAACATTAATATCGATCATACATTTTATATCATTTCTTACTATTATTTCTATACCACAGTCTCCGCCATTTTTTTATTTTTTGAAGTACCAGTCTCCACTAGCATTATTCAACTTAGCTAATAATTTAGATATTAATCTTTATTTTGGTCTTTATTTAGAAATTCGACCTTTGCGACCTCTGAGTACTTGCATATTTTCTATTGCATTTTTCCAATGATTAATCAAAATCCAAAAGTAGCTTTTCTATACTACTCGTGGTAATATACACATCTCTCTCTATACGATTGTATCGTTATTTTGTCGTAAATTTGAGTGATGTTGCTTGAAATGGAAAATTAAACAAAAGTTTAATTTTAAAAATATAGAATTTGAAAAAATGAAAGCAAAAATGAAATCTCTAACAAACAAACTTTTCATATGAAAATTGCAAATATTGGATTGACAACTTTTTTTATGAAAATATAATTTCTATCAAAATTAAATAATTTTTTTCAAAAAAATGACATAAGCCATCGAAAATTTTTAAAATAAATCATGAGTTTCAAATTACTAGAAATTTTGAAGTAGCATTGAAGGATCGGCCAAGCGCGAGCCAATCTAGCTTTGATTTCACCACTCAAATCCTACGTATAAAAATGTAAAGACATAATTTTCTTGAATCCACTCCTAGAATGGAGACTTGTTACTGGCTGCTGCTATCTACCAACCTCACAGAAACTTGAAATACAAGCTCAAGATCGTTTCAAGGTGCAAACAAATGATTTGCATGAATTTATTTTAAATTATTTAATATTATTTTAGACGAAATTCATTCCCCAATAAGAACAAAATCAACAATTTTCCCTATATATGGTTTATATTGATTCATTTTTTTATATTATATACATTGGCTGCAACCGTTGTTATCCGAGAGAGACGAATTCATTGAATGCTAGTAGTAGACGAAAAATTTAAGGAACCACCGGTGGTCCTTAATTACGGAACCACCCGATTATTTTGAGGTCTCATTCGACCTCCGTTTTGAAATCCGAGACCACATCTAGAATCAACACGGCGAGAGAGAACTCCAGCAATTTTGAAAATTTTTCGGCAACACCGGGACGGGCAGTGGTGGCCGATCAAAATTTTGGCAATAATTTTAAACTAGACTTGGTCCCGGATTTCAAAACGAAGATCGGGTGGACCCTCAAAATGGCTCAATGGTTCCGTAATTAAAATACCACCGGTGGTTCTTTAACATTCCTGTATAAGTAGATGTGCTTCGCATTAAATAAAAAACTAAAATGTAGTAAATCAAAATGTCATTGTAACTTTTTTCTTTAATGCACTAATACGAGTTAATTCTGCTATTTAGTCAAAATTAAATTTTAAACAACGACATTTCAATCAACTTATCCAACCACCTGTTGACAACAACTCTTTTGAGTTGTCAATTGAGACACATCAAAGAGATGTGAAAATATGATAGAATGAAACAACGGACAATATTGCAAAATGTTAAATAGACAAACGGCACAGTGCTAGACAATAGACATTATCCATTTGTCAACGCATAATGCATGCCTTTTTCCCTTTTTTCTTTTGACGTATAAAATTGAGAATCCACAAACCATGCTCTGATTTAATCAAATAGAAACTTTAAACAACCGCGACGCAAGATGTGGGCCATACCAGCAAAACACGCTGATCTATAAAAACATGTCATTAAACGGCGTAAATGGTCCCTAGATAGATAATGGCGAAACTCACCTTTAAACATCCAACTGCCTGCTAAGTGCTAACATCAGACCGTGCATTGCACACACTGAAAACGACTAACCAGATTTGCGTTATGTCACGGAAACTATTACGACAATGAAAGCTCAAGATTGCGTTTTACAAAATATACAATCGAAGAAGATTATAATTTACTTAAAAATAGAACTTCCAACTGAAAAATCACCAGAACTTGGGCTAGATATGGGACGTACTCAAATTAAGAACACCTAGCTTCCGCTTGATCACAGATTACCAAAAAATGGGAGCATCTACCTTTGACGCCTCAAAAACCTACTTCTTTGCCTCCTCATACTCTGCCTCAGGGGCTTGATTACCACCGTGAGCGCCTGCAGATGATGCACCTCCACCCGAACCTCCAGACATATGCTGTCCAATCTTAGACACAGCTTTATTAGCTGCATCAAGCTTAGCTTTAATCTCATCTACATTCTCACCACCCACGGCAGTTCTCAAATCTGCAACAGCTGACTCAATTTCTGATACAAGCTCACTTGGAACCTTATCCCTATACTCATTTACACTCTTCTCAATGCTGTACATAGTGGTGTCAGCATTGTTCCTAAGATCGATCAAAGCCTTTCTTTCTTGGTCTCTCTGGGCATGTGCCTCGGCCTCCTTAACCATCTTTTCAATCTCATCTTCTGATAGACCACCAGATGATCGAATGGTGATTTGTTGCTCTTTACCAGTTGTCTTGTCCTTTGCAGAAACAGTGACAATTCCATTTGCATCTATGTCAAATGTAACTTCTATCTGAGGCATGCCTCTAGGTGCTGGAGGAATACCCACAAGTTCAAACTCTCCGAGGAGCTTGTTGTCAGAAGCCATCTGTCTTTCTCCTTGCAACACTTTAATACCCACCTGAGTCTGGTTGTCAGCAGCCGTTGAGAACACCTGCAATTGGACAATAAGATGACGTCCCTCTCAAACAAGTACAAAAACTGAATCATCAAATGAACGGTAACACATTACAGGTCATCACCTGGCTCTTCTTTGAAGGAATGGTTGTGTTTCTATTAATCAATCTGGTGAATATACCTCCAAGCGTCTCGATACCAAGTGACAGGGGAGTAACATCTAGGAGAAGCAACTCTCTGACATCCCCACGAAGGATACCACCTTGAATTGCAGCTCCCATGGCAACTGCTTCATCAGGGTTAACCCCTTTGCTGGGACTCTTGCCGAAAATTTCTGAAACAACATCTTGAACTTTAGGTACACGAGTCATCCCTCCAACAAGGAGGACCTCATCAACCTCTTTTGTAGATATGCCAGCATCCTTTAAGCAACTCCTGCAGGGGCCCTTGGTTCTCTCGATCAAATGGTTCACCAAGGCCTCAAACTTTGATCGTGTAAGTGTAATATTCAAATGCCTTGCACCAGATGCATCAGCAGTGATAAATGGCAAGTTGATTTCAGTCTGTGATGTTGATGAAAGTTCTATCTTTGCTTTCTCAGCAGCCTCTCGGAGTCTCTGGAGAGCTAGCCTGTCCTTTGATAGATCAATACCGTCAGTTCTCTTGAACTCACTCACCAAAAATTCTAAAAGAGTGTTATCGAAGTCTTCCCCTCCCAAAAATGTATCACCGTTAGTAGCTTTTACCTGCTCAAACAGTAACCGTCAGTTATGGTCAGCCACAAAACAAGATAACGAATAATATATTGCATATGGCAAGAACAAATTTGATTATACCTCAAAAACGCCATTTGAGATCTCCAAAATGGAAATATCAAAAGTTCCACCTCCAAGATCAAACACAGCTATAAGGCCCTCCTTGTTATTCATTCCATAGGAAAGTGCTGCTGCAGTAGGCTCATTAATAATTCTTTGCACATCAAGGCCAGCAATCCTACCAGCATCCTTGGTGGCTTGCCTTTGAGCATCATTAAAATAAGCTGGAACTGTTACTACAGCCTTGTTGACAGACTTTCCTAGATAAGCCTCTGCAGTTTCCTTCATCTTAGTTAGAACAAAAGCACCAATTTGGCTTGGTGAGTACTGCTGCCCACTGGCTTCAACCCAAGCATCGCCATTAGGGGCCCTAACAATTTTGTATGGAACCATCTTCATTTCCTTCTGTGTTTGAGGATCATCAAAACGCCTACCGATGAGACGCTTGGTGCCGAAGAGTGTGTTGGTGGGATTAGTGACAGCTTGTCGTTTAGCTGGTGTGCCAACCAGAAGCTCTCCTTTTTGGTTGAAGGCGCCACAGATGGTGTAGTACGAGAACCCTCGGAATTTTCGATAACTTTTGGGGTCTGCAGAATAAAAAAATGTTCAGAATGAACACACCAAGATTGTCATGCTTGAGACAATTTGATGGAAGATAAAGAGAACTTTACCTTGCCCTCCATGACAGCAACACAGGAATTCGTGGTGCCCAAGTCAATGCCGATTACATCATTTCCAGAGGGTTGTGTGCTGCACTGAGCAAATATGGATTGAGTTCCAGATTTGAAGGACTACAAACAGCAAAGAAAGAGACCAGGACATACCTGAATGGTCTTACTAAACCTGCCCATTTGTTACTCACAGCCCATGCTGGCTTGGTATTTCCACTCAGCTGAACAAACATAACACATAACATAAGCATAAAAATAAGCATAAAAGTAGCAGCATAACATGAAATTAAACTACACAGAAGCAAGAATTCAGATACCCACACTGACCAGAGCTCACAGAATGATAAAGAGAGAATGGGAACAAGAAGCAGATCAAAAAATGACCAACCGGAAGAGGCAGAACAAATCACATCAGCTTGTCGAAGAGGAGAAATATGAATTTCACCAATATAACATGCGTTAACTCGAATAAAATCCAGAAGAAAACTAGATAGTTAGGAGCTCGATTAAGTCCATGACATGAAGGGAAATCAGAAAATGACCAAGCGGGGAGTAAGAACAAATCATTTCTGCTTGTCGAAAAGGAGAAATAAGCATTTCATCAATATAAAAAGCGTTAGTTGGAACAAAATCCAGATGGGAACCGGATAATTCGGAGCGCAAGTAACACCATGACATAAACCAGAAAAGAAAGAAAAACTCAACAAAAACCAACAAACATAATTAAACACAGAGCATAGTGGTATCAGTTGCTATGAAATCAACCCAACCCGTGGTAATATCCACTAAAAGAAGTTTCAAAAAATGCGAGGAACCAAAAGTCGAGTTCAATAATAAGCCAGACGAGTAGCCAACAGACGTACAGTTTTATAAACAGAAAGTGGCGCAGAGGAAACTTCGCGGCGGCGAAGAGATCTGAGGAGAACGGCGGTCGCCATTGAGAACTGCTCCTTAAACCTGGTCTTTGGTTTCGATTTAGATCGCAACAGTAGATAAGAGGGAACGAATTTGAGAGGAGAAAATGGAAGAAAGAAGAAGAACGGCGGTGTATATAGTTAATTATTCGTCGAGGTGCTGAGTTAACTCGCCTCTGGTAATTGGTCAAAAGAGAAGGTTCTCGAAGTGTCCGGCCTCACCCAACCAGGCTCTCTCCTTTATCCCCCTAGAATGAGAAGGTAGGGCCGTCTTCTAATGCCAGCAGGGCAACTTTGGATAAAATGGCTGAGAGATGACACATCAACGAAAATATACGGTTTAATAGCACGCAACTTGTTGAGTACACACAATCCATTATCACACTCTATCTAATAGAGTGTGTGCCCCACTTTTGGAGAGTATTATAGTCTTTTGTTAGTTCGTGTACTTGGGTACAGTAATTGTGTGGTAATAGATTTGTGTGTACTTTAAATTTTATTATTAATAGTATTATTTGAAACTTAGTATCGTCCTGTGCGATTTTGTCTGTATAAATAATTTTGATAAGAATTCGGTAAAAGTTTTGAACTATACGATTAAATTAAAAGCGAAATAATAATATATATAATATCTAATTAATAAGTATGGATGTCGAAATTGAAATTTTAAATACTGAACAATTTAAAATTTAAAAACTTATTTAAAAACAACATATATATTGAATTGGTTAATAATAGATATTATCTACACGGGATATATGAAAATATTATAAAGTAATTACAAAGTAATATATTTAAAAAGCCGAGGATCCAGAATACAAGCACCAATTGAAATCAAAACTCATTTTTTGATCCTTGAATCCCCAATGCACATTGCCCGTAAAAGTTATTTAAAACTATCATTTTAATATGGCAAAAATAAATAAATTTTTTTAAAATTTAATATTTTTAAATAAATAAAAATAATTTTTTAAATAAAAATTCGTTGCCAATGTGACACTGTTACCAAGTTGATATTTCAACTTCTATTAATTATATATACTAGTACTATACCCGTGCGATGTACGGGAATAATTAAATTTATATGCAATAAATAATTGATATAACATTATAAATATATTGAATATAAATATTCAATTACATAATCTTTATCTTGATATTATAAAAAGAGGAGTGCCACGTTGGCAATAGTGCCAACGTGGCACTCATTAATATTTTAAAACTATATATATATATATATATATATATATAAAAATAAATTTTGTAGTTAAAAAAAGAAAATTCTATTTTTGAAAATGAACCAATATTAATTGGTAGTTTTAAATAGGAAAAATTCTTTAAATATAATTATTTTTTAACGAAACATAAATTTGTCATTAAATGTGATAAATAAAATTTAATAAGAAAAAAATAGTTTTGGAAAAACTTTAAATGTAATTCCATTTTTCAAATTTCTAATTAAAAATATTAAATAATAAGTATTTTATTTTAATCGTGTTAAAAAATGATATAGTTTTTAATAGTTTTGATTTGTAATATGCATTGAATTATTCAAATAGTGGATTATTCTTAAATAAAACAATGAGTGCTAAAATTATAATTGAATTTGCACTGAATAATTTATTTATTTTTAAATAAAGAGTAATTTATTAATCTTTATCTTTATCTTTTGAATTGTTATATTACCATATCATTAATCTTTATATTATAATTTTTGAAGTGACACGTAGGCGAAGATGCAAATGTGACACAAATTAAATATTTTAAGAAAATTATAAAATTAATTTTGGAAATAAACCAACATTAATTGGTAGTAATTAAAAATATAATTAAAAATAAACCAGTATCTAAAACAAACATCTAACGAGGAAAAAATTATATATAAGTGCATTTTTTAAAGTTCTAATTCAAAATATTAAATAATAAATCTTTTTTATTTAATTTTATTGTGATAAAATTGTAGGTTTTGATAGTTTTGCTTGGTTACTTGAATTGGTCTATTTAAAAATGGAGATAATTTTTTACTTTTTTCTTTTTTAAAATCTAATAGTGAGTGGTTAAAATTATAACTGGATTTATGTTGAATAATTTATTTATTTTTAAGTAAAATAGTAATTTATTAATCTTTATATTATTATAATTGAAGTGTCACATTTGGCGAATCTACTTATTGGCAGTTAACATCACACATCGCTTTCTAATTAAAAATTAAATGATATTTTTTATTTTTAACAAGGTCGATGTGATATCTTCACTAATCAATTTTTACATCGATATTTTTGCCTTTTCTAAGTACATAAAGTTACAAATAAAAAGATTTTCATTTTACAATTAACATACAGTTTACGTAAATGAAAATAAATCAAATGAATTATGTAGATGAGGAAAATTGTTGGTGTTATTACAAATTTAAGTTACATAAAATTAAGCATAATGTTTCTTATACAATAGAGCGAAAATCAAATAGAATTAACAGCTAATCACTAAAATAACACATAAAATCATAAAATTTAGAGTGCGTAATGTCCATTTCAGAAAGAAAAAAGATGTTTAATATAAATTTGATATGTACCAATGAGAAATACACATTTTGATAATCAAAAAATTCTTATACATTCATTCCCAATTGTTCGTTTGCAATTAATTAATCTCCACAAACATTATTGTGCAATGCTAAGCACTGTAATTATAATTAAAGTTACATATTTTGATAAACTTCTTAATTATGCGATGCACGTGAATTTTTATAATTTACAATTGTGAATTTACTCTGTAATTTTTGCATTTACTATAATATACAATATTATAGATTTTAATAAATTTTTATAATTATGCAATCTCATATACATAAATTACATCAATTATGTAATTCAATATTTATATTTATAATTTTATATCAATTATTTATCGTATAAAAATTTAATTGTTGCCGTGCATCGCACGAGCGTGATACTAGTTAATGTAATTTATGCCTAAGAGATTGCATAATTGTAAATAATTATTGAAATATATAATATTGTATATTATAGTCAATGCAAAAAATGCGGAGTAAATTCACAAGTGTAAATTAAAAAAATTCACATTCATTATATAATTAAAAAGTTTATTAAAATGTGTAACTTTAATTCTAATTGTCGTACATCGCATTGCACAACAATGCTCGTAGAGATTAATTAATTATAAACGAATCATTGGGAACGAATATATAAAAATTTTTTGATTATCAAATTTTGTATTTCTCATTGGTACAAATGAAATTTATATTTGAACATCTTTTTTCTTTTTGAAATGGATATGATGCACTCTAAATTTTATGATTTTATGTGTTCTTTTAGTGATTAGTTGTAATTGCTATTTAATTTTAGTTCTATTGTATAAGAAGTATTATGCTTAATTTTATATAACTTAAATTTGTAGTAATACTAACAATTTTCTACATCTACATAATGCATTTGATTTCTTTCCATTTAAGTAAATTGTTTTTTAAATTTAGAAAGAAAACCTTTTTATTTTTAATTTTATATACTTAGAAAAGGAAAAACGCGTGCAATGCAAAATCTAGTTAGTGAGCATCACATCAGCCGTATTATAAACGAAAAACATCAATTAACTTTTTTAATTAAAAATCGTGTGTTATTTTGGCACTACCAATAGGGTATCCGCCAAATGTAGTACTTCAATTATAATAATATAAGGAGTAATAAATTATTATTTACTTAAAATTAGACAAATTATTAAATATAAATCCAGTTATAATTTTAACTACTGGACTATTTAATTATAAAAAGTCAAAAATACCCACTATTTTTGAATAGTTCAATTTATGTAACCAAGCGAAACTATGAAAACCTATAATTTTAACACGGTGAAAATAAATAAATAATATTTATTATTTAATATTTTGTATTAAAACTTTTAAAAAATGAAGTTATATTTAAAGTCTTTTCAAAACCAATTTTTTCTCATTAAATTTTTGCTTTAAATATTGGTTTATTTTTAATTATATTTTTAATTACTACTAATTAATGTTGGATTATTTCTAAACTAACTTTATAATTTTTAAAAATATTTAATGTGTACCACGTTGGCATCCTTGCCAACGTGGCACTCCAATTTTTTTAGTATAGAGATATTTCAAAAATTAAAATGTATATATAAAAATTGAAAACACAATATTAAAAAATTAAACTGTATATAAAAAAGTTAATTTGTATTTTTTGAAATAATGCAAATACCATTGTAATTTATAACTTTGACCTTATAATATCACATTTTTATTAATGTTTGCATATAGTTCATTTAAAATTATATTTATAATTAGCGAATTAAAATTTATATCAAAAATTAAAATGTACATAAAAAATAAAATAAGGAAAAAATACTAAATAGAGAAAGTAAAATAAATTAAATAAGAAAAATAAAATAATAAATGTTTATTTAATGTTTATTTTCAAAATAAAATTTTTCTTTTTTTGTTTTAAATAAATGTGTGCCAACGTGACACAATGCCTAGTTGGCACTTTAATTTTTTTTAATATAAAGATAAAGATATCAACGTGCTAGAGTAAATGAATTTTGCCTTCATCACAATATTACTTGTTAGATCTGGTCCTAATTAAGAGGTGTTGCCTCATGAGCCTAGGGCGATTTCTGGACCATCCAAAAGTTTATTTTATTTTTTTTAAAGTCGACAATTCAAATACACAACGTCCATTGATCTGAGTTGTCGTCGTCATCTCTAAGATACCAATCCTCGCTCCAAATTTCCCATCTCCATGACAACTGACACGATCTCCAGTCAACGACCGCCCACAAGTCGTCATGGGCCACTCTTGTAGTCCTATCGCAGTCGGAGAGTGCAGATTGCAAGGTTTATGAATTCTTAATTTTTCCCTTTGGTATGTTTCAATTGCTTCCCTAATTCCTTAATCTCTTGTTATTTGTAAGGTTAATTTCAATTTATATATTTGTCTAGAGGACAATTCTTCAACTGCCACTGTTTATCAGATTAAATCATAAAGATATTTGAAACTATATTTGATTGAATTAAGAAAGAAATTAAGAGTTTCAAATTATTAATTAACAGAGTAGTAATTCAATTTGAGTATTTTACAGCACCGACATGGTGCGAATGATTCATATTTGCACAAACATATAGTGGGATGATTCATATTTGATCTAATACGTAGAAATTGGGATTCTTTTTGGTTCCAATTCTTTTAAATTTTTGTTGATTGACTTTGCACCACATGAAATTGAGTTTCAATTCGTTCATATTTTACTTAATATGTTGATTTAATTTTGCTGCTTATAAATATGTGGTTAAACAATTCATTAATTGATGGGTAAATTTAATAAATGGTCATTGAATTTTCAAGATGTAACTAATTACTCACTGAACTTTGAAATGTAACTAAAAACTCGCTAAATTGTACTTAACGTCATTTATCGATCACTCGTTAATTTAAGATTTATTCTATTAGCGTATTGCACTAATTTGAATGACGATATCATACATGTGACCAATTATATTAACCTGTTAGTATAAAAACCCACTCAAATATGACGGAAAGCTATATAAATAATAAGAAATGCGACACAAGTATTATTTTAGACAGTAGCATCTCTAATAGTTAATTTAAATTTTCTCTAATTTAAGTTCTTGTAGATAAATTTATTTTGCCAACAATTAATCTAATTATCTCTACAAAGAATATTACTAGTTATATGTACATAATTCTCAAATATATTTAAATATTGAGTTAAAGAGCGATTATTAGTTAACATTAAGTAAAGTTATGTGAGTATTCAATTATATTTTAAAATTTAGTGAGTAATTAGTGACATCTTGAAAGTTTGGTGATCATTTATTATATTTGCCTATTAATTAATTGTCTACCTATCTTTCACATTAATACAACTGTTGACTATTGAAATTAGTGCAAAGCTTTGTCTTGCAGTAAATTTGTAAAGCGCGTGTTTTATTAATTTTGTTAATGTATTCGTTGCAACTGTTGGCTATGTTATCAATTCAGAAAGAAATGAGTCAACAATTAGAATAATGTTATAAAAGTATAGAAATAATAGAGAGAATTTAGAAGAATGAATTATAAAGGAATTCAGGGAATGAATTTCATTAATAATCTGAGCACTTTATTTATGTGAAACTTGAATAAGCGTGATAAATGATACGTAATTTAAATCGAGGGTATAATAGTCATTCACATAAATAAAATATAATAATTTATTTCCCTCACTTCCCTCATTAATTATATTATATTAATATTATTACTATATTCATAACACTTCTTGAATGATTTATTAATACAAATGTCTTCTAAACTTGTTTGGAGAAAACCTGGTGGGAAAAAACTTCCAAATCGATTGCGGGATAGGCTTGGAGTGGTTATATCTTGCTTCATCAAAACATTGCTCCCCCGATATCTATCAAGCGGTATAAGAGTATTCAGCGTCTTTCGTTAAAACCTTGTCAAGAAAACCAGTAAAGGAAAAAACTTGATCGAAGGAAAAAGTCATCTCAATCCGATTTCATATCTTGAGGGACCGATATCGCTTACTTACGTAAAGGATTTCAATATCATCATTGTTTGGATCTAAAGCATTGTCTCTATTATAAACTTGATCCAATAGATCGTGTTTGTATGGATTTCTCTTGTTATCCTCAATATACCATGAATATGCTGCGTTAAAACCTTATTAGGAAAAACCCGATGGGAAAATCCTAATGAAGGAAAGAATGCGTTATTCATGTGAATACGCTTTAATGTTGCCTCATTAAAAACCTTTGAGGAAAACCAGATGGGATAAAGCCTCCGATCGAGGGAAAAAAGAGTCTGTGGCGTATTTTATCTAAGTATCTAAGCATTTGAAATATTTCATAGATTTGTATGATATCATATACATTGGTTAATACTCTTCATTCATTTACGTGGAATGAAATTTTAGATGTTATACAATATCATGTTATATTTAAAGTGTATATATGCAATCAACGACTGATCTCATTTCTCACTATATCAAGATATATACCTAAATCTCTTCTAGAGATTTCATAGTAGATTGAGATTAGGGCTGCCTCATTAAAAACTTTGTTTGAGAAAAACCGTTTTGGGACAAAAACATCAATCAAGGAAAAATGAGTGGCCATATGAATTTCTCAACAATATCAATGTAGATATTTTGGCCAGTCGCATCTGTGATACAATAATACATTTGAAACCTCTTCAAGAGTTTCATTCTCATTTCTCATTAAACCCGTGCATGAACACTTTAATCATAAGGGCATATATTTGACATCGGCATTTTTTGATGGATTTTAATATCCTCACTATTATTGATAGTATGTAGCGCCTATCTTTTCATAGTGTGTCGACACTTTCAATTTTATTTCTTTCCCCATATCGGCATAACTTATCGAGATATCTCATTATCAATCCTCTTGTAGGATTACACAATATATAGTTATGTCTATATACTCTTCAAGAGTATATGCCTCGTTATTAAGACCATCTTTAATAATTTGCTTGATATATATGATTGGAAATCTCATAATATCAATACGCTTCACAGCGTGCTTAACTTATCAAAGCATCTTAAGCGATATATGTGATTGTTCATAGCATCTTTTATACATCTTTGAACTTCAAGTTCATATTTTAATTGTGAGGATATAGTATGATGCATTTTCTCACATATCATTTTTATTTAATACTCCCCTCATGCTAAGAAAATTTAGAACACTAAAACTCATATATGTTCTCATCATTCTTAATATCGAATTTATATAGTTTGCATTCTATTCCCTCGATATTGGCAATTTATTGGAGGACTTTAAATAATTTGCCACATAATATCCCACTTGTATCGCATACCGATCCTTGAGGATTTATTCAAATATTGGGATATACATTTACTAGCTTTATCGTTAAATCTGAAATCATGCTCATGACAGTGAGCAAATATTTAAATAAATTTCAAATTACTGAATCATATACACATGTGACTATCTAGTGGATCCCATATCATAATATCTAGTAGTCCATGGAGGATGAAATGAGCCATATTTCTCATCCTTTATTCCGGATATATTTGAGATTTATTCCCAATATTGGCTAGTAATGATTTCATCATTTATCGAGAATAATCATTGAAGAATTAACTTTTAATTCTTCACTTGAAATATTGATTTCAATAATTATTTAAGCACCGGATGGTTTAGGTCAGGTTATAGCAGTATTATTGAACTTTTAGTTGATAAATTAACTATATCGATTTACTAGTATCGTATAGTGCTCAACATGATTTATTACTTTCATCATATGTATAGCTCACCGACATATTCCATCATGTTTTAGGTGGAATTATTGTCTACTCTTGTACAAACAGTTTACAGTTCATACGATCATATCTCAGCTCTTGTTCAAGCTGAGTCTTAGCTCTTACGCTTTACTGAGTCGTACCTCCATACGTTTCATGTTACTATTTTAACGCGAGTCGTATCTCATACCCGTCGTATTATTCTATAAATAGATCATCAAAATTATTGCAAAATTCATCCTAATAAGAGTCCATATCTTATAATGGATCATATGCTCTCAAATCTTCAAAATACTATCCATCATTACCGATCAAAATTCTAAAAAAGAATTTATCGAGGTAGACTTCGAAAGGTTGAGGATGCTAATGAATAAGGGCATCCCGGAGATGTTCGATGTTTTAATTGAAGCAAAGGTTCGATTATTCTGGTGAGGTTTCGATTCCTTCTAAATACATGCAGGTATGGGTAAAAGTAGTTTTTCAAAGAAAGCGGAGAGCAAAAAGATTAGGAGGGTGCTAAAATGTGCTCGGTGGACATGTGACACTTTCGATGTAAATGCAGTGAGTACGTGTCTGAAATGTAGAGAAGATAAGATAGCATTAAGGATGGATTGAGTAAGGAGCATTTGAATGATATTCAACCAGGCTCTTGAGACACATCCTAGTGGACACGTGACAATGTGAGTTGATGGCCTTATGGGCCAAATTTAAAGATCAACAAACACTTTGTAGTCTTGAAATACTTACTTTAAAAGATCCAGTTTGTAAATTTAGTAGAAAAATTTAGTATAATAATTTTCTCATATTAATGTAAGAAGCCTAATTATGTCATGAAGATCAATGTTTTTCTTGTAATTGTAAATATTGTTTTCAATTTTTAAGATATATATATGTATATATATTATTTTTCAATCATAAGCAATTATATGTCATTCACTAAAATTTTTCTGTCTTTTTCTCTTTCATATTTGTCAAAAAAAGTAAATAGTACAATCAATTATTGGTTTGAAAATTTTTCTTTAAATAGAGAGATTCATATATCTCTCATGTTCATACATTAAAAGTATAGTGCAAAAAGATAGATAGGAGTAGAGATGGATATGGAGATTTTAGAATCATCTCATACAAATCGACCTTTACCTGTGATTAAAACCGGTATGTATTCTTGGTGGATCTAAATTGGTAGGTCATATCAATATGTGGATATATGCCAGGCCGACTGTAAATAAGAGTTAGGAGACAAGAAATCAATATACTATATGGAGGAACCAACAACAAACTTTTAGCTAGACTTATAATGGCGCATCATCATGGGGAATAAGAGTTTTGAGTGTAATACCTTTCCATTTAGTTGGATCTAATACTCGGGTGGGCAGTTCTACCATGGGTCGGCGGGGTTGGTGCTACAAGCGCCAATCCATCCACACCGCATGATGTATATGATGAATAATAGTGATGCTTTCATTGTCCTTCCAAAGGCTACAACACCTGGAGGAAATATTCAATATAAGCCTCGTTGCACAGTGGAACTTTCATGTCAAACCAATAGGTTTGTTGAATATTAACAATTTCTTTGATGGCTTACTAGCGTTCTAGATCGAGTGTAGATAATAAGTTTATCTCTCATTTAGCGAGAAAAATACTTATTTACGCTGAAATGCTGATGAACTACTTATCAAATTTCATGCATATGTTCAAGAATGCAGTGAAGCCAGGTCATTGGCCACGGACCACTTTGGTGTCAAGCGAAAAAGAAATTCGGATCCTTTAAATATCTCACTATGAACCACGATGTTGAGTGCGAGAATTACGGAGTATTTATACTCTCAAACGCACCCTTCATTTATGGGTTCAATATGTATTTTCTTTTCGCATTTTTATATTTTCGAGTGTCTATTGCCATCTTTGATATTCTCAATATGTTCCACTTGGTACTGCTTTGTACTTATTACGAGTAATAATAATAATAATATCATATTGGCTTTATTCAAATACAATCTAGTGATTATGCTTCTTCAAGAGCATTTTATTCTCATATTAATACAATCTCATATCATCGATGAGATTACTTCATATAATCTCTCCATGCGATATATTTTCTTTGATTTATCAACATATGGGATCTATTGAGCATTTTATTTATCCAATGGTAACTTCAGAGATATTCACTTACTCAATTTCTCCATCAATATTCAATAGGCATTGGAAAGTAGACATTCCTTTATTAAATGCTTTTTAAGAGCATTTCTCATCATATTACAATATACTAATCTCATAATGAGATTTTTCACCGCAGTATATTTTCTTTCTCTTTTATTACAATGGGATTCTTTGAGCAATTTCATTTCATCAATACATACAAGTAAATTCTGGCATCACTTGCTCAATTCCCTTCTTTAATATCAATAGAATATTCATATCGAACATATATAAATCAGTTATCCAATTGTGAGTTTAATCCAACCACATTTGTAATAAGTATTCTAAACGTGTGGTATATCCCACCGCATTGAAAATATTCATACCAATCGTGTGATATAACTCACCACATTGGAAATATATGCGAATTTAAAGTGCGTAAATTTAAATTGCGAAATTAAATTTCCTCTAATAGGTGATCGAACCTCACCTTTATGGGAATTATTGCAATAAATATAAATTTACGAATTTAAATCGCAGAATTAAATTGCATAACATTTAACTACTTCTTCAGGAGTAAGAATCTGCTAGTAGAAGGTATTACTCTTCACTTAGCATATAAAGTGCATAAATATATAAAATCTTCCGTTTAGTGATGGTTGAACCCATCATCGGTGGGAGGTATTGCGATGATTTAAATTGCTGATAAATAAAGTCACGAGACTTAAATATCTATAGAATCAAATTTGTTCTAACTATTTCTTCAAAATATAATTATCGTCAAAGTGATCAGTAAATTGAAATATCTATTCTTTAAACCGCTACAGTTCTTAGCGTCGATGCCTTTGACAAGTGCGTGTCTTGTGCACATATCTCTTTATAAAGTTTTGACATTATAAGCATTAATACGTAAATATTCACAAGTCTAAGGACCCTTTTGTAACTTTTCAAAAGTTGAGTCTTGATTTGTAAATTTTGAAAAGTTTACCTTATCAATATTGGTGTCAAATCCCGAAGATCTCGTTGAATCAGTATAATGGAGTCGAAAATTTGATTTTGATAATGTATGCTCCTTATATCTCGAGAAAGCAGATGTTATAATTTAATATATTATTATATTATAAAGTAATATAATATAATATAATATATATATATTATATACCTCCCACTTTGACAGCCCCACAACAATATGTTCTTCCTTGGTTAATGCAGACAAAACTCCCTCTACAAACTTTGGATTTTAACCTGGCCTTGTGGTGTGATGAACATATACGGAATGTTGAAGGCTTTCTCCACATGACCATTCTCAAATTCTTCTAATGTTATGTGTTTTGTATGTATACTATATATATATATATATATATATATATATATATATAGGAGTGAAAATGGGATGTGAGATGTGAGAGAGGTCAAGAGCAGGGAGTAAAATGGGAGCTATAATACAAGCAGTGTTATAGAGTTATAGAAAAATTTGAGCAGAGAGAGAAAATATCATGTGCTTGATATTTTGAAAATTGGAGAAGAATTTGGCTTATAATTATATAGATTTAGTTAAAAATTGAGTATTTCAAATCAGTAATAATCCAGGTTTACGTCTGAGAAGATCGTCTATAAGATCTGTTGTAGAAATACTCCCTTCTTATTACTGCCAAAAGGTTAGAGCTAGATCTTGATAACGTGTTATAAAAGTATGTAGAAATAATAGAAGAATTTAGAGAGAATGAATTATAAAGAATTCACAGGAATGAATTTTATTAATAAGCGAAGCGTTCATTTATAGGGAAACTTGAATAAGCCTTGATCGTAATTACATAATTTCATCAAGGTATAATAGTCATTCACATAAATAAAATATAATAATTTATTTCCCTCACTTCCCTCATTAATTATATTATATTAATATTATTACTATATTCATAACAAATAAGTAATCTTGATTTATTTTTGCACATATAATTACAAGATGGGTGGCGGTAAAGTGAGTAATTGGTTATTTAAAATTTTTATAAGCGTTAGACATTATTATTTGATATTAATACTCTTTCCATCTCATTTACCTTACACATATTTCTTTTTTAATTTGTCTCATTTATATTGTCATATTTCCATATTACGAAATGTATTTTATGTCGCTCATTCCGTCTCATTTTGATAGGTTTGATTTTATTTTCGTCCGTTTCCAAATATATGTTACTTTCTTTATTAGTATAAATTTAACTTCTTCATTTCTTAATCTGTCGCTATTTATTATGCATGACTATTAATAAAAGTAAATTATCACATTTAATACATGGGTATATTGAGAAATATACATGTAAATTTTACTTTTTTAATAAATATTAATTTCAAAATTTTAATCCGTGTGAAAGTCTAACCATACCTATTAAAATTGGACGAAGGAAGTAGTTTATAAACATAACCTTATTTAATATTACAATTATAAGTATCAATTTAAAACGTGGTCATTAAACAGGGGCAAATTAAGAATATGTATTGCAAAATTTACTTTTTCAAGAACTTCTTAATCCTTGTGAAAAAATTAAAGTGGACAATGTAAATGGGACAAAGGGAGGAATAATTTGCGTTTCTTAATAGTACATCGGTTTATTGTTTCATTATTGAGTTTAAGCAAAAATTAGTTGGTTACTATGATGATGAATACTAATTCTCATTCACAATATTTGTTGCAAATCGCCACGTTCATTTATTTCTATTGCATTGTCTCTATTTCGAAATAACAAAGGACTTACCTTACTTATTTAATAAATCATTGAAAATAAAATTTTGTCAGCTTATATGAATATAGCCTTATTGGCACATATAAATATAGTCTTATCAGCTTATATGAGTGTAGTATTGTCTAGTTATATATGTGATCTTTTTATACATTAATTAATAATTAGTAGTGTTTTAAAAAAATATGATGTGCCCCGAGTCAAGGCACTACGGCCCAGGATGCTTAATTTATATGTCGCATCGACCATTGGTCAGGTCGATCATCTTGCGCAATGATATCCTGGTTGATTGATTAATTTTATCCGCCTTGGTGGTTGGTCAACATTGTAAGGACCCTCATCACTCCAAGCTGTTTTAAATCTTCACTTTTGGAGACTCTTATATTGTGTGCAGGTAAATTTTTTTAGTTAATGGCGGTGAAAACTATGAAATGTGTAGATAATAATAAATGACAACGTAAAATATGTGGTTAATATCTATATTACAATTCTCCTTATTTTATTCTTGCACTTGAAGATACTCAGAGTGTTGTAACCTTTTGTTGTGTTCAATAATATCCATTTTTTTTAAAGTTTTTAAAAAGAGTAAAATGAATTAAAAAAATAAATACACAAGGATGTCAAAGAGGGTGTTAGCATACTTTTAAAAATGTATTTTAATGTATTTTTTTCAAATTTCAAATTTGGTCAAACAAATCACATCCATCTATTTCCCTACTCATTAAATCTTCACCATCCAACTCCACTCATTCTCTCTCTCTTCATACTCATAAAAATACATTAAAACTTATCCGCTAACACATTCTTTGTTTTTCATCATCCACAAATTATTACTTGTTTCATCTCAATGATATGATTCTTTTCCTTTGGCTCTCTTAAATATGCAGCCATCCACTTGCTACTACACCCTGATTTCTGTTTTCTCTTTTTGGATATTTTGTTCAATTACATCTCTATTCATTTGTTGTTATTATTATCATTATTATTATTATACTCCCATTTAATTAATACACTTTAAGTTTATTTAATAAATTCAACAAATTTTTAAACTTATTAAATAAAATAAATAAAATGAAAAAGTCATTTATATGAATATATGAAACTTTCAACCATGTGAAGAAAAAGTAACGAAATTGTTGAGAACTAGGGCTGGTTTCTGTGAAAAATTCAGCGTCAACAATTCAACATGGCGTTTTAGGTCACAAACATGGAGTTTATACCCGGTGATACAAATGAAAAAGAGGATAAATTGAAAAATTATTTTTGTAAATTAATTAGTCCATCGGATTGTCACGTTAGCATTTAATTTTATATTATAAAATTAGCGAGCGCAGAAAAAAAAAAATAACTACCTATTTTCATCTTCTTTGAAAAATCTCTCACCTTGATTGGCTTGAAATCTCATCAATCTTGTTGATTTTGGTAATAAAATTATCATTAAAGTCGAAATCCTGTTAGTTATGTACTTTAGAATAACAGCTCCTGTAATTGGGATGGGACCCTATAGGAAAATCGTCATTGAAATGGGATACTTTAGTTTAAAAAACAAGGAAAAAAAAAAAAAGAGAAAAAAAAAAAAAAAAAGAAAGAGAAAAAGAAAAATTCCCCGGCTCCAACGTTACAAGATATTTTCTTCTCTCTCCTCCACCTTAACGGCAACGGCGAGTATTCGTACGTTCATAAATAGTTTAAAATACGATTGGTTGTTCCAGAGATATTTTCTTCTCCCTCTTCGCCATCTGTGTTGCTTCATTGAAAAATGGGAACATCACTGTACCTAATTCTTCAATGTTTTGAAGAATCTCGAGGAAGTCTGTAAATTCAGTACGAGTTTCAACGTTGTTAATCATCTGTCATCCGATTTCATATATGCTTCACAATTTGTGTACTGCGCAAGCTCTTCGAATAGGTAAAACCTATATCTGGAATTTTGTCGAGTTTTTGTTATTGTTCTTCTCGACGTTTTCGTACTCAGTTTTCTGAATGGTTTTGCAGTTTTTGAGCTTGATTTCAGGATTTTAACCAATCAGGAACGATGGAGATTAAGATTGTTGAAGATACTCGTATAATATACCATCAACGTCGTAATACCGGTAAACCTATATTTTTGGATTTTAAATTTTCCTTGTAGCTTGCTTTTTGGAGATGTCAATTCATTGAATTTGCATGGCTGTACATATATGTGTCTGTTGATATTCACTCATTGTTATCTTCTATGCTTTAGGTTTCTAACTGTATTGGGTATCTGATGGAAATAAAACTGGCTGTAAGATCTAGTCTAGCGAATTACTTTACACATGTTGAGAACGAGCAAATACATTGATTTCATAGTTATTGTAAGTGAGGTGTTGTGAGCATTCTAATTTCAACTACTGATTTTAAGAAGATATTTCTCGATATATTGGACAGTGGTCAATGAAACCATTTTACGCTTTATAGAAGATTAATCAAGTTTTATTTAATTTATTTATCTTTAACACTTGAATTTGACATGTTTCTACTACTGTCAAATGACTATTCTATTGAACAATCCGCTAACTCATAGGATGAACTTGCACGAAAAAATGCCCTCTATATTTTTGTCAGCATATTGTGTAGAATCATTTTGCAGATTGATTGAGCTAGTACCCCTTGTCTTGTTGATTTATTGCGATTGAACCCTTCA
Organism: Jasminum sambac; assembly: GCA_018223645.1. Classification (NCBI taxonomy): domain Eukaryota; kingdom Viridiplantae; phylum Streptophyta; class Magnoliopsida; order Lamiales; family Oleaceae; genus Jasminum; species Jasminum sambac. The sequence goes on along the minus strand of CP073648.1, from coordinate 19,462,255 downwards.
AAATTTGACAACTTCTTCCCTTGAAGATCTATAGTGAAGAAGGTCACAACACTTAGTTGAGTGTAAATTAAAAAATAAAACCTTTGACTAAGAGTTCTTGCAAAGCAAATTTGAATCTTGGATGCATAATGATAGAAGTCTTTGCTTGGTAAACTTCATTTTTTTTTTGCCCCCGAAAAGTCCATGTAATCTGTCACTTTAAAAACCCATTTTTGGAGAAACAGTTCAGTCCTTTGTAACTTAAAGCATAATATTTCATGTATATCCTTAAGATAAGGTTTCCTGGATGGTATTTTTGAAATACGAATTTACTCTACATGTTGTGACATAATTAATTCCTTCTTGCATCATGTCCTTGCCCAACATCAACAAAGGCAGATACGGCTCATGGATTGTCGTTTTCGAAATCAGAATTTTATCAAGACATCATTTTTTATCGTCCCGTGTGGCAACATGTACCAATTTTGAATTTTCGATAAATGCATTTCTCTGTAAAAGACATTCAAGATAAAATGATGTATTTTTCACAAAAGTATTAGCTCCTTGTCTACCTATAAATCTCCTAAAAGCATAAAATATGACACGGAGATAAGTTTGTGGTCTTAGTCTCCATCCATTGGTAGAGTTCTTTTCTTCCGAGCTAACATTTAAAATCATGCATCCATTGCTCCTGGACTACCTATACCATGTAATGAACTATTGAAGACCTTAAGTGTGACAAAGGAGCAGAACTAACATGACTGTTTGTTGCCATAAGATACTAACGCTAAAAGCCTTACAGTTTCAAAGAATGATTATCATGTTTCTTTTCCTTAACAGAATAAGCACAACAAACTGACAAGATGAGCACCATAGGATAGGCATGAAAAAACGATAGGCTGACACACCTTTGGTTTAGAATAAGTTTTTCCATCGTATGCCATGAAAATGAAACATAGATTTAACTTGCTCGACTATATGACTCTGAAGAATTGTTTGTTTCCAAAAATGTATACTGAGCATCTGTCATTATGAATTAATAAATTAGAGTATGATTAGACATTTTCAAATCACTATGTAAAGGTTCAGAACTAAACCCTAGACTATTTACAAAGCTAGAAATTCTTGTCGGAAGGTGCTTTGAGTTAGCAAGCTCTTTTTACTAGTGACAAAACTTCACAGTCGTCAAGACGGCAGATGTGCAACAACAACAACAACAACAAAAAACTTAGCCTTATTCCCTGTAGACATGCAACCAATTACCACATTTTAAATAAGCTCCGGGGTAGTTATGATGACTGGAATAAAAAAGATTGGTTATATTCTACAAAAAAAAAAAAAAGCAATTTTGGTTTTGTTCCCCCCCTCCCAAAACACTCAACACCCCCAGGGCGTTGTTTGTTTGTTTTTGTTGTTGGGGCATTGAGTGAATCTTGCTGTTTGATTTTTTATTTGAGTATTAACTTTTGGTGATAAACCTTGTAATGTAACTTGCCCCATTCAGTGCAGTTTTTGTTTGATTACGTAATTATAGATGAAACCAGCAGTTCCATTGTAAGATAACCACTTTTTCTTGGCTCGACTGGGTACTCCTTGTAACCAAAGCAAACCCAGTAACCAACTACACCCTACACATAGTGTTACATATTACTGATTGCTTACATGCCTTCATGTATGATGATTCCACATAGGGTTACATATTACTGATTGCTTACATGCCTTCATTTATGATGATGCTTTTCCTGGTAATAAAAGATTTACTGTTTTAATGTATTGCCGCCTGAACCAAGGTAGGGCCAGTCCTGAGGCGATTATGGTTCAACTGAAGGTTTATTGAATTCGACGATCTTCTGATGAGGAGTTTTGCTTTTGTGTCTGGTTTTCCTTGTCATCATTAGGAAAATCCTTTATCTATTTATTTATTTTTTATATAATCTGCAATGAGTTTATCTAAATGGAGAAGTGCAAAATGGAGAAGTGCATGTAGATCACGTTAGTAGTGATACAGTGAGAGATACTTAGGTTGGGTGGTGGTATTTGCTGAAATCACAATCTATATATGAAGTAAAAACAGTGAACTGGTAAGTCTTTTTGCCTCTTGCGCCTGTTATCCTCTCTTCTTCGCCTCTAGAAGAATAAATAGGAAGAGAAGTTTTTATGAAACGATGAAACGGGATTTCGGCCTTACCATGATTTTTACATTTTAATGGGACTGTGCAGACACTTGACATGATATAGAACTTCAATTATGAATTTCAGAATTTTTATAAGAAAACACTTCCATTAAATCCATGAAAGCTAGTTTTCAAGTGTAGAACAGTTTGGTGGCAGACAATTTGTATTTTGGTTTATCCACTAAGAAAACAGAAGCATCATGAATTCATGATTTTCTAGAGATCTACTGGTTCCATTCTTATGCTGTAGAGATTAGGTGTGGGAGCCCACGGTGTTGAATCTTATTTGGTTTTATGGATGGAAACCAAATTGAAGAGAATAAACAAGAAGCAAGTCAATTATGGGGGGAAGTGCAAATATTTTAGCTTCTTTATGATGTTATATTAGCTTTCTAATTTGAAGCTTCTGTTTTTTTCGCCCTCTTTGTTATCGTTGTAGGTTATAACTTATATACAGATAGACTTAGTTTTCACTTTCTCAATGCCATATCCTTCTTCCTTTACTTACGTCATATCATGGTACTTTGTCAAAAAAATAGCTATTTGCTTAATAACTTTAATGTGTGGTTTCAAGGCTTGGTTTATTGTTGTTGATGTTTGTGCTCTTACTTAGGTTCATGTTTTATTCAAATTCAAACAACTTTCATTTTCAACCACTAATTTGACTTATTTGACAATTATTTTAGTTTTTTATGCACTTTCCGTCACTTTCAACCACATATTTAAATCACATTAAAACCAGTTTACATTTAAATCTCTATCAAACATGCTCTTTCACTAGACCAAAACTCACTAGTTCGACTAGAAAAATTGTTAATAGGCAAAAAGATCCTACATGAAAAGCGTTGGTAGCTCAAAAAATTTGTATTATTAACCCAATCCTTAAAAAGGGAAATTTATTTTGAAATTTCTCATCACTCAGAATAAGGTCTACTTTTTTATTTAAAAATAGAACTTAAACTTCACATCATTTTTATTATAAACATATTAACCGTATAACCTTCTATTTTCATGAATTATAGACTAAGAGAATAAAACTTTTATTTGTAGGTGAATTTATATACGATCAAAGACTTCTCGTGTTCAATAGCTGTTTTAGATGTAGTGTTAGTTTCTAGTCTAAATAAAAGCTATGAATTAGTGAACTTAATTAGAAGCTTCTTTGACAAAGAATTTCTTGAGAAGAAAAGTAATTTTTTGAGAAGGCATGGTTCAAAATGTAGGGATGATTATGGAAGAATGTGAAATAAAATATTTTCTCAGAGAATGTGTTCAGAAAAGACTGCAAGAAAAAGTGACTTTAATTTAACTTTTGTCAAACAAGCACTATTACGCTTACAGACTTCAAGCATAGTACATAATTATGTTTGGACAATTATAGTGTGTTCGGCTAGACTTTTTTCACCCAAAAACTAATTTCTTTGATGAATAGTGGTAGTGATTGCGAAATGTGTGGATCATAATGAGTGATGATGTGAGATGTGGTTGATACTGATGTTTGACATTGATCAATGGTAGATATTAATTTTTAGATAGAAAAAGGTTTACACGAGCAAAGGCTTAATTTATTAATAATGAAGCATGAAAATGTTAGAGGTAAAAAGCTTCTCTTCGTTTTATCATTGTTTTAGTGTTCCCATCATTTTCCATCCCACCAACTTTCATGTTTACTTTGGGATTATGCATCTGCGAGTGGCATAAAGGCGCTTCATATGTATTCAAAGCACGATTGGCCATTTATTTATTAATTATTTGAGTTAAGCCATTCCTCTCCTTTTTTCTTTTCCTTGACTTTTAATTTGTGGGCGAAATCTTGGAAAATATGTACAAAATCATAATCAAAGTTTCTTTTTTTGAGTGGTTGGAAGAGCTTTTAGTCACAATTATGGTACCAAAAATTAGTTTTTTTAAGATGAATGTGCCAAATTATTCTTTCGAACTTCAATTCACACTTTTTGGTAAGTTGGAATTCTTTCAGAAATAATATAGAGGCAGAAAGGTAATAGGAAGAGCTAAACTTATTTATGCTTGAAGATATTTTGCACATTCTTTTAGAAACATGTTTAGATAAGATTTTCTATCTTTTGCGTATTTAAATTTTTTTAAGCTTAGCCAGACATTTCAATTTTTTGGACTTTTCAATATTTTTATGCTCATTTGATTGAGTTCATAACATTATTATTTATTGTTTTTGCATCTGTGAAGAACGGCTGTTATCTGGGAAGCTACAAGGTATTTCATTGTTATGGAAAGTTGAAGGACCATCTTATTTGTTTAAGGTATGCAGCCTGTTTTTGTGAGAATGGAAACGGATCTGATATATGAGTTTTCCCCATTAAAATCAGTACATTTGTTGCCATCTATTTATCTGGTACCCAGAGCTATTTTAGCACTTTCCTGAACGAAAATGGTGCCTTTTAGGTGCTGTTACTGTGGTTTCTTTTAAATGCGTAGACTGCTATAAATTGAATTAATAAATTGTTGAGTTATGATACTAATAGCTTCTTTGGGCAAGTTTTTAAGAAAATCGATTTTCTCTTACACCATTTTTAACCACACATCCCATTGATTCGACAATTTTGATACATCTTAAAACTTAGGTTGTTTCTCAAAAACAAATTCAAAATCATTTTCCTAAGAAAAACTTGCCCAAAAATACACTAAATAATAGCTATGGGAAAAATGATTTAACTGATAGTCCTCAAGGAGTCAAACTACTTTGGATTAAATGATCAACTAAGACTGTGTTTGCATGGCTTTCACTTGACCGCTGCGCTTTGCATCTTTTAAAATTGATCAAAAACCCTAAAAAATTCAGCATTTGTGTTATCTTTTTTTTAACCTAAAAATTATCTACTAGTAAAAGTCAGAATCAAACATCAATGTTAACCACACATCTCACATCATAACTCATTATTATCTACACATCTCGTGGTCCCCGTCACTATTTATCCAAAAAATTCATTTTTAGGAAGATTTTAGGCCAAAAAAAATGTACATGAACACACACTAATTCTCGGAGACAAGTTACAGAAGCTGGTAAAGTACCAGAATCACAAGCATTGAATGTCATAATAAGTGTTTATCTTGCACAGGCATTGTACATTGCATATTTTTATTCTTAAGCATCTCTTTGCAGCTTATTTTTCATAGATCGTTTACATCAATCCTTAATGTTTTCCATGTACCGGCATCAAGCAGAATCTGATAGCTTCGTTGCTTTATGCGTAATTGTCTTGTTGCTTAACTATGTACTGTCAGTCCTTGAAGCCCGATTGAAATGTGTGGTCGTGTGGGAAGTTGATGCGGAATTGGTACACACATTCTTAAGGCAGCTGAAGCCTGTTGAATACTAAATTTTGTGGGCATTATAATCAAATGTCAAACAAAGGATCTAAGAGAGAGCGAGAATTACCCCAGCTTCATCATGATTGTTGGTTTAGTATTCTTTTGAGTTTCTGGTTGGCTTAGCTGCAGATTTATGGGGCCATGCAAATCATATTCATTGTTGATTCCATCGCTAGTGTGGGAGATCCTTCTTGCTACGTCAATATTCTCTAAGCTATAAACCTGGATCAGAACATTTGTTAAGTAAACAGTGTCAGTTTTGCTATAGGCAAGTGATCAGGCACTCACCTAAGACCCAACATTTAAAAGGGGTTTCTAATTAAAATATATAAATTTCTTTGATTCTCTCTCCATTTGTAGAATCATTTTTCTCTATTGTTTCTGTTAACTCTATATCACCTAGCTCGACAAATCAGATGACAAAATTCACAATTAGTTAGGTAAAAAGGAGTCTCCTATGAATGAAAAAGAATCTTTGGTACATAATTACAATTTGAGGCTCAATTTATGATGAAAACCAAAGGACTAGTTTTGCTGAAACTATATTAGCCTAGCCTGCCTAAAACTCTGTACATAAAGTGATGATTGGTACTTGGTATACCTTCCCTGCCTATAACACTGTACATTCTAAAGTGATGATTGGTACTTGGTATACCTTCCTCCGCAATTCTGCATTCTCTTGATGAACAAGGTCCACCTTCTTCTGCAGTTCTATGTTTTCTTGATGAATGAGACTCCCCTGTAAAGAAATCAATATACAGTCGCTAAATCTTATGCTAGCGAATAATAAAAAATGAAGATCTAACTTATTTAGTAGTGGACCTTCTGGTTTAACTCCTTGATTTCATCAGTCATGACTTGTTCCTGTTAGAAACAATAAATTCTTATGACTTGACATTCTTGATAATGACAGCTTTGGATAAAAATAAATTGTTTTGTGGAAAGAGAAGTTACAAACTAGTTACAAATTAGGGCAGAAACCCGTATTGTTTTCTTTCACTAGACAAAGTCATATACAAGATACAAAAGAGAGTATTTACACTTTAGTCCCTAACTCTATAAGACAATCATATTTAAGTACAAATAAAATAACTATTTATTCAACTCTCCCCCTCAAGTTGGTGCATAGATATCACACATGCCCAACTTGCACAAAGCCTTGTGGAACGGTACATTTCCAACCGCGTGTGTCATCATATCAGCTACCTGTTCTTCACTTCTAACATATGGCACTTCAATGTTCCCTGAGTCAAGGTTATCCTTGATGTAGTTCCTATCAATCTCAATGTGTTTGGTTCGATCATGCTGCACAGGGTTATTTGCAATTTCTATTGCAGATTTGTTGTCACAGAATAGCACCATTGGTTTGCTAGGACCAAACCCAAGTTCACTCAAGAGAATCTTTAACCATGTAAGTTCAGTGGTTGCATGATGTAGAGCATGATATTCGGCTTCAGCACTAGACAATGATACCACACTTTGCTTTTTACTTCTCCAAGAGACCAAGTTGCCACCAACAAATGATACATAGCCAGAGATTTCCTATCTAATCTTGCCCCCAAAGAAATCGTAATCAGATAGCCCACAATATCTAGGTGCCCGTGTTTAGAGAACAAGATGCCCTTACCCGGAGAGGACTTCAAGTAAGCCAATATGCGATTGATTGCATGCATATGTCTGTCACTAGGATTATGCATGAATTGACTCACCACGCTCACTGCATATGATAAATCTGGTCTAGTATGAGTCAAATAGATTAGTTTTCCCACAAGTCTTTGATATCTCTCTTTGTTCGTAGGAACTTGATCGGGATAGATGGACAACCCATGGTTAACCTCTATCGGAGTATCACATGGTTCACATGCTGAGTGACCTGTTTCCATTAGGAGATCTAAAATATACTTCCTTTGTGAAAGAAAGACCCCTTGCTTAGATCGAGATACTTCCATGCCGAGGAAATATTTTAGAACACCCAAATCCTTCATTTCAAACTCTTTCGCCAAATAGCATCGAAGTTTCTCAATTTCACTTGGATTACTACCTGTAACAATCATATCATCAACATAAACAATGAGTAGAGTAATGCCATCGCAATCCCTCTTATAAAAGAGAGTGTGATCTGCCAAAGCTTGCTTAAAACCATATGCCTTCATTGAGCAACTAAATCTTAGAACCAAGCCCTTGGTGATTGTTTCAAGCCATATAAAGCTTTCTTCAACTTGCATACCTTACCATCTGAAGGCATAAACCCTGGAGGTGGATCCATATATACTTCTTCTGTCAAGTCACCATGAAGGAAAGCATTTTTGACATCAAATTGCCTTAGTTGCCAATCGAGATTAATCGCAAGTGATAAGATCACTCTAACAAGATTCATCTTAGCCACCGAGCAAAGGTTTCTTGGTAATCAATACCATATGTCGTATAACCCTTTGCAACCGCCTCGCTTTGTACCTTTCAACCATCCCATCCGATTTATATTTCACAAAACCCACTTACACCCCACGCCCTTTTCTCCTCGGGTAGTGTGACCATCTCCCAGGTGCTCTTTAGAGAGCATTCATCTCCTCTACCATTGCCAATTTCCACTTTGGGTCATCAAGAGCTTCCTGAAAATTATTAGGAATAGGAATAGAAGACAATTGAAGTGCAAATGTAAGGTGAGACTGGGATAAGCGGTGATAAGAAATATAGTCGGAAATAGGATAAATCACATTAAGAGAGGATTTTGAGAATCCTAATCTATCTGGTTCTTTACGATTACGAGTAGGGTATCTCCTACTCGACTCATCAGTAGCAGGAGTTAGAACATCAACATTTGAAGGAGGCGCAACATTAGGATCTGAGTTATCAAAAATAACATGAGAAGGAGAAGGATCTTGTACCTCATTCTCAATCTCTGAAGAATCATTCGATTGCACGATAGAGTCATCATTCGGGTTACCAGTACTTTGAGGAAGGACAGTAGCACCATCATTTCTCCTAGTATAACATTTTTGGAACAATCTAGGTGACCTATCACCCAAACCCAGAGTTTGAAACTCCTCCTTATCAATCTCCTCTGTTCTTCCTAAAGTAGAAAATCTCTTTTCTTCTAACCATATCCTTTCCTCTTCCCTACTACTCACCTCCCCCTGAAGAGGAACCAACGATACCTCTTGAGAGAAGAAGGATTCCAATTCACAGAACTGGACATCCATGGATACATAATACTTGCCAGTCGGGGGATGAAAGCATTTATAGCCTTTTTGAGTGTTGGAATAGCCAAGAAATACACACTTAAGGGCACGTGGGTCAAGTTTGTCACGGAGATGAGAATGAACGTGAACATAACACACACACCCAAAGACTTTGGGGCAAATATTTAACATGGATGGGATAGTATGAAATTGTGATAACATCCTCAAGGGTGTTTCAAGGTGAAGGATACGAGCTGGCATCCGATTAATCAGAAACACTGCGGTCGTAACAGCCTCAACCCAAAATTGTTTAGGGACGTGCATAGTAAGACATAAAGCTCTAGCTACTTCTAGGATATGTCGATTTTTTCGCTCTGCAATGCCATTTTGTTGAGGTGTGTAGGCACATGTAGTCTGATGAAGGATGCCTTGAGTCGTGAAAAAATTGAAAAGGGATTGATTCACAAACTCGCGGCCATTATCAGAATGAAAAACCTGAACTTTGGTATGGAATTGTGTGAGAATCATTTGTGAAAATTGGGGGATCACATGTATAACATCACTCTTTGACCTTAAGAAGTAAACCCAAGTGACCCTCGTGCAATCATCAATAAATGAAACAAAATATTTATAACTCAAGGAGATGGAATGTAAAAGGACCCCATACATCAGTGTGAATACAAGCAAAAGGAACGGGACTTTTATTAAAACTGATTTTAAACGGTACACGATGACTTTTTGCCAAAATACACTTTTCACATCGCATACTAGAACTAGAGATGTCCCAAACAAATGAGGGAACACGCGTTCTAGATAGGGAATGAAGGGTGACCTAATCTGCAATGCCACAAAATGATCCTATCTCTAATAGAACTCAGATAGCAAAGAGTACCACTACCAACTTTTGTTTGTAACGCTTTTGCTCCTTCCAAAAATAAAGGCCCCTCTTTCTCTACCACCAATCGTCATCTTCGTCGATTGTCCCAAACACACAAAGAAGTGGAAGAAAAAGTTACTGAACAATCAAGAAGTTTCGTAATTCTACTGATAGAGAGGAGGTTAGTGGAGAGTGTGGGAGCAAATAGAACAGAAGACATAGAGAAGGTAGATGAAAAAGAGACATTTCCAGCTCCGTTAATGGGCACGTGAGTTCCATTCGCAACCTGGACAGACTTAACATGTGTTGGAGTTAATGAGTCAAGATTGGAAGAGGTATGTGTAAAGTGATCAGTTGCTCCAGAATCAATAACCCAATTGTTGTCAACAGTAGATGTTAATGCCAAACCAAAGATACCTGCCGAAGAAGATGGTCGAGCTACATGAGAAGCAATGGACGGAGAGGTGCCAACAAGTGCAGCCTGAGTATGTTTCTTGTTTGCCTTCTCAGGATGTTTTCGTAAGAACCACTGCAGGTACCCATTTTCTTCCAAAGATTTGTCAACGGAGTGTCCCGTACCATGACAGAACGAGCAGGTCTCCAGGTCGAGGGCTGCCCTTTTTGTCACTAATGCTGAAATCTCGAGTGAGTTTCTCGCCCCATTGTTAGTTGTCTCGCTTCTCTACGAACAATTGAAAACACCTCCTCGAGACTTGGCAAAGGGTGAAGTACCCAACACACGGCTCCTCACTTGATCTAAGCTATGATCAAGCCCTCGCAAGAAACATATAAACACGATCTTCAGCCAGACGCTTGTTCAACTCCTCAATATCATCGACACTTCATGCTATTTGGCCTACGATAATCGAGCTCCATAAATAGAGAGTTCATCTCATTGTAGTAATCTGCAATAGGCCGCCCCCTTGGCGTAATTGAAATGACTTCTTCATGAGCTCGTAACTGAGATGAATCTGAGACGCCAAGATAGCTTCTTTTCACCGCTTCCCAAACATCTTTAGCCGTGTCACATCAACAAAGTGGGACACCAAATGTTCACCATTGAATTTATAATCCAAGACTTAACCAAAGGCATCTTCGGCCTCCCATTCATCATATCCGGGTCATCTTCAGCCGGCATAACCTTCCGCCTGTAATATACCCCTTCATTTTCCTCCCAAAGAATATGCATTTCTAGTATTTTCGACCAAACACGGTAATTTGTGCCATTCACTTGATACTAATGAGAGAGGGGTCCGTTGAATGGTAATCAAGAAGCTAACTTGTTTTCACCCATTTTTCAACCAGATTGAGGCAAACAAAGAAGCTACAATACAATAGCAACACAAGAGGTGGGAATAGCTTTCAACCAAGGCAAGAACTCAAGAAACCACGCTCAATCCCAAGTCCCACAATGCATGAAGAATCCCAGCTAGAGCCAACCTTTGGACCCTATTTTGGAGGGCATTTAACCCTACCCAAAGAACGAAAACAAGCAGAGAAGCCTTCCTTACCGAACCGAAGAGAACCAAGTGGTACCCTAGCTTCGCCGAGGTTGTACCAGGTCGCCGAGCTTAACAAGGTCGCCGGAGCTCAGGCGCTGCGGCGAGGAAGAGGGAAAGACCTGGTCTCGCCGGGCCGAGCATCAGATGCGAAAAGTAAGAAGAAGAGAACGCCTGGTCTCGCCGCCGATGACGGAAGATCGCGACACCCAAGGCAAAGGACGAGCTCGCTTCTCGTGAAGTCGCCGAGGTGTTCTCCAGCCACTATTGAGGTCGCCGGCGACTGGGTATGCCGGCGACGAGGTCAGACGCTGCAGGTAGGGTTCGCACTCTCAGTTTTTCCCTAACGCTCTGATACCAAGTTACAAATTAGGGCAGAAACCCGTATTGTTTTCTTTCACTAGACAAAGTCATATACAAGATACAAAAGAGAGTATTTACACTTTAGTCCCTAACTCTATAAGACAATCATATTTAAGTACAAATAAAATAACTATTTATTCAACTAAACTATACTAACCTTTTTCGTCCGAATGCCTTTCAAACTCATTTCCAATTGACTTTCCAGGTTTTTTAGGTCGTTGATGTTTAACCCAGAAAGTTCTTCTCCCAAAAGCTGCCTGCATTTTTTTTTATAATAAATAGTGGCATAGGGTATATCTCTTGAACTTAATGCGCATAATGTGCATGCCTGCATGGTACTTCCCATCATTATTATTGCATTTTATACATTTTTCTCATCCATATCAGGACTGACTGCAACATTACAGTTGCATTTTTAATTTTTGACACTGCAAGTTGACAACTCATTGTTAAATGGGCTAGAAGTTTCAGATGAAGAAAGAAGGATATTAGACGTTAGGACCATCCTTTTAATATAACATTCAAATTTGGGGTATGACCTTCTCAAAATCGATATAATGCAGGTTCTTATAAGTTAGTTTTTAATCTTGGTTGTTCACGAATTGATTTGTAATTGTGACGCGTGATCTTCATATTTGACAGTTCTTTCCTACTGAATAAATGAACATATTATTCTTCATGTTTTTTATGCTTTTGAGGATAAAATAATGATAATGTTGTGTTTAGCATACTGTCATTGCAACTCATGTATTGGACCTCTTGGTAGATCCATCAAACTTGTAAGAATCCTCGCATGGTTTCCAATACTCTGCTAAATTCCTCTCTTCAATTGGCTTGACCTAAATTTGTCAGTTTCCTGGTGAAAACTGATGATGTTCTCCATAGAAATTCACAGTGCTATTTTGTGTGTACGTGTTCATTAAAGATCTATACTTTGCAGTTTACTGAAGTGCAGTGTTCAGGTTGTATTTGCAATTTATGCGATATCATTTATCCAATATATACTTAGCGGTCGAGTCGCCAGGGCCTCGTGGGAATAGTGGGGTGACTATTAAAGCGGGGTCCCCGACACCCACGGTTATCAAAAAAAAAAAAAAAAAAAAATATATATATATATATATATATACATATATATATATATATATATATATATATATATACACACACTTAGCATTGTGTGCCATGCATCTAACCTACCCTAAGTTTTAACATGGATCATAATCCTTTTTTTATTGGGTCCGGCAGCTTTTATGTTTTTGTTGCTTGGACATGAAAGATCAATGTGGCGTTAGTCTTAGTTGCTGTGCTTTTGCTTGGTCTAGCTGTACTTTTTGCTGCAAATTCTATCAGAAATTTCAAAATTTCATTTTTAAGAATTCATTTCATTCAACCTTTTAACTTACTTTGAAACAAAAATTTAAAATTCTATCAGTAACCTTCTTCTTTTTATTTTTTTCTTTTAACTAACCAAGCAAGAATACAAGAATTCTATATTAAGTGGATAATGAACTAACCTGTGCCTCTCTTGTAAGTGCTGTAGTTGTTTCCCCATGTTTGCTACTTCTCTTTGCCAAAACTAGCAAAACATAATCAAATTAGGATCAGCTAGCTCAATTGGATGAATGCACATTTTAGGCCTGCATTCAAGTGTGTGAAAATAAAATTTCCAACCATATTAGTTATCACTATTAACATTTTTCATTCTTGTCTTTGAAAGAAGGCTTTTAGATCTAAAGAATACAAAGCTTGAGATATAAGGTTTCTTGTCTTTACAATCTAAGATGCAAGATTGCCTGTAAAAAATTCTTGGAGAAGTAGACAGCCTGAGATCGGATGATTTAGACATGACATAAACTAACAATCAATCAGCGAACTATCAAGAAGAGAACAATACTAGACAAGAAAGAGAGTTGGAGAGCCAAGGGGAAGTTTAGGGTTTATTCATTTGGGGTGATAGGATTGAAATTTTTATTATGTTTTGTGGATTTTTATGTAAAAGAGGAGAAATAATGAGTGGAGTTGAATGGTGGAGATTTATATAGTACATGTAGGTCCCACGAGATATGTGAATGTGATTGGCTTGATCAAAATAAAGAATGGATAAAAATAGATAGAAAGGTGGCAAAAAACCACGGCTATCAACCCCATTATCTAATAATACTGAAACAAATAATAAATCCTCTATCTATAAGGGTTTGTGTTGGAGATAATGGTTAAATTATATATATTTGAGTTAACTCGATCTAACAGCTCAAGCTTTTAGATAAAGTCCTAACGTGTTAGGCATTGATCTGATGGGAAAAAATAAATATCGTTTACAAATGAGGGGATGTGTTAAAAATACTAATAAATAATATGCATTAAAATCAATCTGTTAGCTTAAATTTATAGATCAAGTGATTCGACATCTTGTATCTTAATCTAACTGAAACATGAACCAAAAATCTATTCGAAATTGAAAACTGTAAGTATAGATCTAAATAAGCTAAAATTCCTATTATAATGTAACTGCGTTTCAGCATGAAGTAGAGTTCTATTGTTGCATCACAATCTTGTGCCATGAGAAATTACATTGTGCCTAATAGCTAGTGTTTCAACATTTTTGTGACAAAAAATTCACTTATACTATTTAGTTAATTCAATACAATTTCTCTCTGTTTAATATACATGGTCTTGGCCACTGCTCAAACTAAAAGCAACTTTTTTTTGGCAAAATAGAGGTTTTTATGAACACACACTTTTCTGTTTATACCATGAAATAGGTAGACATTTTGGATTTCATTTTGGAGTCATGTTTTCTATTTAGTGAATTGTAATTATGATGCGATGAAGCTGGATTTCCGCTATTTACTTGATTGTTTTCATTGTTGTGTTTTGTTAGTTTTTGCACTTTAAGGTACCAGGTGGCCATTATGTTATTGTTTGTTCATGTTTCTTCTCACTATAAGTTTCTCAAACTCATTTTCAACCAACATTTCTGTAGTGCCCATCACTTTACACTTTTACACTTTTCAGTTACACATTCCCCACACTCTCTCAAGCTAGTTAAGACCAAAATGGCTATGTGTCCTTCATAATTTTTAGGAATTGTTCTACCATGAGTATTTCTTTGTAAACACTCCATGTACTGACGTTTTGCATGAGTATTTATGAATCAACAAATATTTGATGACCAAATGTGCAATACTATGAGTGTGTTGGAGTGCTAATCCTAGTAGGTTCTGCTGTAATAGTCACAATCCTACAATGCTTGACGAAGTAAGATTGATCTATAAGTAGAACAATTCCCAATTGGCATAAGGCCTTTTGGATGAAGTCCAAGATGCTGCCAAGGCAGATAATATCATATCTAGTGGATTAGGATGTTACAAATGGCTCATATTTATTATTAAAAAAAAAATCATATAAAAAATGTTGCAAATGGGATCCGAGCTGAAGCCCAACTTAAAGTGCAGCCAACAAGGATGTTGGACCCCTTTAGGTTGAGTGATTGTAATAGCTACATTCCTATGTTGCCTGGGGAGTGACTGTAATAGCTACATTCCAATTGGCATAAGGCCTTTTGGATGAAGTCCAAGATGCTGCCAAGGCAGATAATATCATATCTAGTGGATTAGGATGTTACAAATGGCTCATATTTATTATTAAAAAAAAATCATATAAAAAATGTTGCAAATGGGATCCGAGCTGAAGCCCAACTTAAAGTGCAACCAACAAGGATGTTGGACCCCTTTAGGTTGAGTGATTGTAATAGCTACATTCCTATGTTGCCTGGGGAGGAAAATTAGACTTGATTTATCAGTTAAATGACCATTCTTAATCTAAGAGCAAAATTGTGCAGTCTAGGCCCAAGGTGGACAATGCCATACCAAGTGGATTTTGGTATCCAAGCTTAAGTATGCCATGAAGTTTATGATGCTATATGGGGAAAATCATGCAATGCGACAAGTTAGCATGACTAGGTTGCGAAGGCTTCATAATTATGCAAGGATTAATTGGTTGTCTTGTTGCTGGAGTAATGGTCAAAGTGTAAGTGATGGATAACTCCGGCAGCCTGACTGACTATTTCTCCACTTCAATTGTAGAAGGTGAATAGCTGATGATCGAGGTGAGGACTATGATGTGCTTCCCGTTTCTGAGATTGACAAAGATACCATGGTCTCTAAAGATTGGTTAAAGGGTTATATGCTTGTAAAGCATTGGTGGTGAACTCACCACATGGGAAACACGCCATATCCATCATTAGAAAAACTTAATTCACTTCTCAATAAAATAATTTACTTCCTAGATTTGGTTTTGTTGGTGCAACTGTATATGACGAACATGCATTCAACTTTCATAATGATTATTATTCCTACAGTCATAAATTTGGAATCATTTAACAGGAACAATATGAAAAGGCATGTGTGGTCATCATGATATATAGGTTTTTAGTGTCAGCTTTGAGGCATAAGCTCGCAGTAAAGCAAAAATGTGAAGAAACATTAAAATGCAAAATAATCTCATAATGCATGATAAACACGGTTCGAATTCACAATGCAAGATTTGGGAGATAATCTTCTCCAAGAATGATGGATTCGGAATCTCTCGTTCCTTATCTTTAGTTTTATCTTTATTATACTGCACACTGCATGCTTCAAGTAAATTTTGTCTTGTTCCAGTATAAAGGTTTTCCTCTCTTGTTTTTCCTATTTAAGGCCTTCGTAGGCTGTCTTTTTTACATGGTTATTTTATAAAAGTTTGAGAGTTTCTCAATACTTACAAATATTTGATATCCTAACCAGTTGATGCCTAAATCTTCAGGATTCTGGCTAATGAACGAGTTTTTTAAAGTGGCAATAATATTTCACACAATTTGGTTACATTATAGTGTCTAAGAGAATAATAAGTTTCAGAACCTAGATGGATAACCAATGGTTGAGGTTGTCAACTGGTGCGGCGAAAGGATCATTTCGGGGAGAGAGCCACTGACTTGCCCCTCGTAACCTGCACAACGGGAGGTTAAGAAGGATTTTCCGATAAGTCACTACATGAGGGTGAGTTTTATGCAAAGAAAGCTATTAGTATATGTGAGAGATACAACTGTTTTTAATGTTTGAAATTAGTACAAATAAAGAAGACCTTGTCATGCCTGCGTAACCTCTGCAAAGCGGACCAGAATTTTTAGACCATTGTTTCAAACAGGACTATATGTCAGAAATGGTAAGTGTAAGTCCTTGGGGTCTTAGGATTTCTGTTTGACATTATCTGTTGGAAGTTGGCTGGCACTGCTCAGATCATATGTATCCTCTGCAATTGAAGGACAAATTGATGCTTGTCAGTTGATGTGAAATATTTCATGTTATTCTCTCATGTTCGTATCAATAAGGTGATATGTCTTTAAGTTTCTTAGGTAACTAGGCATGACTAATCTGAAGCAGAGGTTTATGATGTGAATGAATTGGATGAGCTCAAATCATGAAATTACCATGAAAAGGGAATAGAAGATTGTTCTTTATGACTTTTGCCAGCTAGTCTGGAAGATGGAGACATTGAAGTACCATAGCTTAAATATTGATTCTGCAGATGTTTCTCTGCTAGTGAATTGCCTGATCAGATAACTAGAATGTGAAGTGCTGTCCTTGCAATTGACATCCATGGCTACCTTTTGGATGATGTATAGAGACTTAAGGTAGAGATTTGTCCTTATCAACCTGTCAATCTTTCTTTTTAAGATCTCTCTTTGAACCTCATAACTTAAAGGAGACATCGGATGCAAGTCACATTGGATGCAGGTCCATTCTACAGATGCTATCATTTTCAGTGGAATCAGCATTATCATACTTGTGTGTTTTCTCTTAGTTCCAATCATGATGTGATGCATGAATTTATTTATTGAAGCTATACCTAGAATAACTGAGGCTTCTATCAAAGTCTTACTGGTAGGTTATAAAAGCATAGCAAATATTTCTGCAATTCATATGACCAAAGTCTATCGATATCTACTATATAATCTCTTATACCACTCTTTAGTTCTGATAGAATGCCTTGTGTCATTAGCGGACACAATAAACACGATGTTTGTCCTTTTCAAAATTGACATGACATTGGCACAATGAAAACCTTCAGCGCTTGGCCACAACTACAATTCTCTATTGTACAGATCTGCCATTCTAACTTATCTGATGAAAACCTGAGTGTAGGTTATCTGTGATGTCTATTTGTTGATGTAATGAATATAAAATAAAATTGTTAGATTGACAGGTAGGATGCGGAATAGAAGTTCAAGATGCTGCTGCCTCATTTAAATAGACGGTACACAAGTGTCTCTGTCTCTAGATTAGGTATACCATATTGATCTAATTCTTCTTTCCTTCCTTTATCCTTGAGGTGTCAAATCGCATGTTAGGCTGTATCCTAGTATCATATTTTATCCATTTTATGGAAATTTTGGGTTCTAGTGTCACAATGCTCAGATTGCTGAGGAAGATCATGTAACGGCCTTCTTCATTTGACTTTTTTTCTTTAGCTTTTTTAAATAAATCTTGGAAGGTATTACATGACCAAATATCTTAAGATGATCACTTGTGGTTTTATTTTTCTGAATTGTGTGTTGATTTGGTTATGGCATGTTAAAACTCAAATTTGCTTGATTTCGAAGCAAAGAAGTCCGTATTTTAAAAGGATCAACAGAGAGGATATTCAGCATCAACAGCGGTGACTAATGCATTAAAACAAGTTGAGTGTGAACTAATATTGAGGATTCAAAGTGATGATCAAATACTTGACCGCTAAAAATCAAACAGACCTGCGTGCGAAGAGCTTGAAGAAATAATTACTGTTGGTAGAAAGATCTCCCATGAGCATATAACATGCCATTATACTGATGTCTGAATTTGGAGTTTAATGCAAAAACAGAGCACAGTTGAGAGTTTTAGATCAAAAGTTGTGCATGTTTGATCCCATGACCAAGCCGAAAAATTTTAGCTTATGCAATCACAAAGATCAAAATTCTCCAACCTGAGAGTAAAACGTTTAAGTCTTCTAATCACAAGGACTGTAACCTTGTGATTGCAAGGTACAATCATTCGGAGAATCCCATTTTTCCAACTTTGGTTAGGAATCTGTTTTTTCTTATTTTCTTGCCTGACTTCGAAGGTTTTTCTAAGATATTATGGAGACTATTTTCCAACATAGAGGTTATGTTTCGTTATTCTGTACTTTATATTAACATTCTTTTTCCTATGGTTGTTGATTTTGGATTTCAGTATGGAGAGCGACTTTGTTATATTTGTTTGTATTACTAGTGATGAGAGTTTGTTTGGTCTATACATAGTTGGAAATAAGAATGGCTCTTTTGATAGAATATGTGGGTGCTAGAAAGTGTGAAAGGATTCTTCTCCGCACTAGTGTGAAAAGATTCTTCTCCGCACTGAGTGTCAAGAAGTTATGGACCAGACATAATGTATAGTTGAAATTGAGTTTTAAGAGAATTGGATTGTGAAAATAGTTAGACCAAACAAAGCCAATATAAAAATATTCACGTATAAAAGTTGCATATGACTTTGGCCATCCTTTTATGTACATGATCTATCTTAACTTCATCAAATTTGATGAATCATACTAGACTGATGTTCGGAGAATTTCTAAATATATAGATGTCTTTTCATGCGGATACCCACATGTGGAGAGGTGTCCACTTATGTTAGACACTGATGTGAGTAGTGTTGGAAAATATCCGTTGTGTTGAAATTCAAGAAAATGTAATAACAAAATGAGGCACAATAATGTGATGCATGAGTACCCATGCTTTCAAGAAAGCAACGAACAGGATATTGACAGAAATTAGAGAGGCAATGGAGTCTTGATCATCTTACACAAGTACATACAGAAAAAAAATAATGGGATCGTTCTTATTCCTCCGAATGGCTGGGCTTGGGATCCAAGAGAATTCTTCAATTTAGCATGAAGCTAGCTTCCATATTTCATAAGCCCATGAACCATCAACCTGACGGCAAGGCTTTTTCTTCGGATTCCCCATTTTGCATGGTGATATAGTGCAATGATGCTGTGAGATTACTAGGGAATTGTGAAAAGGTTATTCTATTCATTCCACAGAGGCACATATATATAATATTTACAATTATCGTATTGGGCTAGGCTCATACTAAACCCTAACTCGATATAATACAAGCTAACACTCCTCCTGAAGTGGAGTGTACAAATCGTATGTTCCAAGCTTGTTACAAATGTAATTGACACGAGGACCCCCGAGTGACTTAGTAAATATATCGGCTAGTTGGTCATTTGATTTGACATGACTAGTGGCGATATCCCCTGAAAGAATCTTTTCTCGAATAAAATGACAGTCAATCTCAATGTGCTTGGTCCTCTCATGAAACACAGGATTGGAAGCGATGTGAAGAGCTGCTTGATTATCACATATCAATTTTATCTGCTGACACTTCATAAACCCCAACTCCTGAAGTAATTGTTTCAACCATACGAGCTCACAGGTAGCCTTAGCCATAGCTCGGTATTCTGCCTTAGCTGTGGACAAAGCAACCACTGATTGCTTCTTACTCCTCCAGGACACTAATGTAGCCCAACAAAGACACTATCCAGTGGTCGAGTGTCTATCATGTGGACTGCCTGCCCAATCGGCGTCTGAATATCCAATCACTTCAGTGTGTTCCTTATCTTCATAAAGTAAACCTTTACCGGCGCTTTCTTGATGTAGCGCAGAACACGAATGGCAGCATTCCAATGACTATCATACGGAGCACTTAGAACTGACTCAAAACACTCATGGCGAATGAGATATCTGGACGAGTCACCGTGAGATAGCCGAGTTTCCCAATAAGCCTCCGATATCTACCAGGGTCTAATAAGGGCTCCCCTCTCACAAGGAAGAAGCTTGACATTTGGATCCATGGGGGTTTCTACAGGTTTACAATTTAACATATCTGTCTCTTCCAAAATATCGAGTGCATACTTCCTTTGAGAAATAAGAACACCTTGTTGGGATTGAGCAACTTCTATTCCCAAAAAGTATTTGAGTTTTCCCATGTCTTTGGTCTCAAAGTGATGAAGCAGATGTCGCTTTAGCCTCTGTATGCCTTCTTGATCATTCCCGGTAATGACAATGTCATCCACATAAACAACCAAGTAGATGCAACAATCAAAAGAAGAGTGAACGTAAAATACTGAATGATCAACTTCACTACGAACCATGCCAAACTGTTGAACGATAGAGCTAAAACTTAGGTGGTTGAACGATCCCAAACCAAGCTCGCCGCGACTGTTTCAATCCATAGAGGGAGCGACGCAGACGACATACCAATCTAGACTCCCCCTGAGCAACAAACCTAGGTGGTTGCTTCATATAAACTTCCTCACGCAGATCACCATGAAGGCGTTCTTAACATCCAACTGATAGAGAGGCCAATGACGCATTGGCAGCAATAGATAAAAGGAGCCGAACGGAGGACATCTTAGCAACCGGGGAGAAGGTATCACCATAATCAAGCCCCATAAACTGGGTGTAGCCTTTTGCAAGAAGCCAGGCTTTCAACCGGTCGATATTGCCATCGGGACCAACCTTGATAGTGTAAACCCAACGACAACCTATTGTAGATTTACCGGGAGGAAGAGAAACCAGATCCCATGTGCCGGTACTATGAAGCGCAGACATCTCATCAACCATGGCTTGACGCCAACCTGGGTGCGAGAAAGCCTCTGCAACAGAGCGAGGAATAGAAACAGAGGACAAAGATGACACAAAGGCACCATATGATTGAGAGAGGCGTTGGTAACTGACAAATTTATATGTAGGATAAGGATTACGAGTAGAACGAGTACCTTTGCGCTCAGCAATGGGACGATCCAAGTCAGGATCAACATCTGGAGGGACAACCAGAGTAGACGATGAAGCCAGCGGGCCAGAGGAAGCAACGGGCTCAGTTGACAGTGAAAGAGACGGAGGAGGTGCAGGTGCCGAAAAGCAGGTGACACATTGGGAGTGTCCCGGGGCGTCTCAGTGGAACGATGGGAAGCCGGTCGAAGGCGGCGACGATAAGTGATGAGAGGAGGCGGTGAATCTGTGGTAGGCACCATACGATCAAGAGAGGATATATCTGGAGTAGGATTGGTAGAGGGCATATCTGGGATAGGACCATCGGCAGGGAGAGCATCCGACAGGTTGGAGATATGTGTGCCAGACGGAAAGTAAGGTGTCGTCTCAAAGAAGGTGACATTAGCAGAAACAAAATATTGCTGAAGTTCAGGAGAGAAACAATGATAACCCTTCTGCAAGCGAGAGTAGCCCAAAAAGACACACTTAAGTGCTTTAGCCTGTAATTTATCTTTCCCGGGGCTAAGGTTATGGACAAAACACGTGCACCCAAACACATAAGGAGGGATATAATAGAATGGTTGACCGGGAAACATCAAAGAGTGAGGAACCTGATTCTGCAAGACGGAAGAGGGCATGCGATTAATGAGATAGCATGCCGTAAGGGCCGCATCCCCCAAAACCGGAGTGGAACGTGAGAGTGTATAAGAAGGGTACGTGTAGTCTCAATTAGGTGTCTATTTTTCCGCTCAGCCACTCTATTTTGTTGTGGAGTGTGGGGACAAGACGATTGATGAAGTATACCCTGGGAAGCCATAAATGATTGGAATTGCGTTGAGAAATACTCACGTGTATTATTACTTCGAAGAACACAAATAGTAGTGCCAAATTGAGTTTTAATTTCAGAACAAAATGTTTGAAAGATGGAAAACAACTCAGAACGAGTTTTCATTAAAAATAACCATGTACAACGAGAAAAGTCATCAACAAATGTAACGAAATAACTAAAACCCAAAGTGGACTGAACACGACTAGGACGCCAAACATTCGAATGAACTAAAGCAAAAGGTGATTTTGCTTGTTTATTGACACGACTCAGAAAAGAACTACGAACATGTTTTCCTAATTTATGTGACTCACACTCTAAACTAGACAGTCGTGGAAGACCGGGCACCATTTGTTATAGTTTGGATAAGCTAGGATGTCCCAAACGGTGATGATGAAGAATGGTAGACGAATCAGCAGCAGCACATGTGATAGGTGATGGTAGGTTAAGGTAGTACAACCCCGTGGCGTTAATGCCCTACTCCAATCGTCCTCCCAGTGTTTCGATCCTGCACAAGAATCGAATGACCCATGAAAGTAATAGAATAAGGTAGATTCTGGGATAATTTGCTAACATAGATCAGATTAAATGGACAATCTGGTACAAAGAGAACATAATTTAAAAATAAAGACTCAGAGAGTTTGACCCGACCAATACCTTTAGCCTTAGTTTGGGAACCATTGGCTAAGGTAACGGGAGATAGAACGCTTGAATAAGTAATAGTGGAAAACAAATATTTGTTACCAGACATGTGATAGGAAGCACCAGAATCAAGCACCCGAGGGCCAAGAGGCGATGACTGTGAGATGCAGGCAGCAGAGTTCTCGGTGGGATTATCAGATGTGACAGAAGAGGACTGCTTACTCTCCCGGAGTTTCAAAAGCTCAACATATTTAGCGGCAGAGACTAATACACTATCAGGTAAAGTCTTAGATGATGACCCATATTGCGTAACATTAGCAAACTTAGGAGGACGACCATGGAGCTGGTGGCATCGATCAACTCTATGGCCAAGCCTATTACAATGTGAACATCGGGGGCGATTGCGACCTCCACGGCCCCTTTTCCCATCATTCCGACTAGAAGCGTGGGAAGCTAAAATGGCCGAATCAACGGGAGGAGCAACGGGAGTAATGGAGATAGTGGATGCGAAAGAGAGACGGAGTAATTGTTCAGACACTGCATCCATAGTGGGAATTCCCAAGCTAGCAAGGATTTGATTATGGACAGATTCAAGTTCAGGGCGGAGACTAGCTAAGGCAAGAACCATAAAGAAAGTCCCATGCTGCTCTTCTTGTTTTGCAACATCCACAGAAAAAATTCTTGTCGAAGAGTCTCGATTTGCCGCAGATAAGTCTACATACCTTGGTCTTGCTGCATAACTTTCTTCATATCCGAAACCACTGTATAGAGACGATTGATGTCATTGGAATGAAGCTTCTTTGCCTTCTGCCAAACATCAAAACAAGAACGATATGCCCAATATTGACCAACAAGGGTACGATCAATGGACTGCCATAGAAGATTACACAGAAAAGCGTCAATCTGTTTCCACTTCGGCTAAGCTTTAGTAGCAATATCCTTAAGTTGCTTAACCAGATGATCATCAACGCCTTGACCAATGAACCACAATTCTACAGTCGAAGACCAAATCATATAATTGGCTGATCCAGTCAATTTCTCCACACAAATTGTGGGAGTTGATGAAAAGGTGAGCATAGATATATCGTTGGAGGTGTTAGGAGTTGCCATTTGAATATAACACCAAAGGAGATGGAAAACACCAAAAGAAGACCAATATAACACCAAATGGATAGAAATTCACGAGCAATCTGAGGCAGAGGCTGTAAACTCAGTCAACGAAAGACAAACCGAGGCCAATTTGAGATAGGACCACAAACGGGCTGAGCTACGACCAAACCAACACCAGACGAAGGTCCAACAGGTGAAGGCGAGTCGACCGATGTAAGCCGGAGGGTCGCCGGAGGTGACGCGCCGGTGATGCGAACTGTGCGCAGACTGCTCAGGCCGCGCGTGTAGGCGCGTGGATGGTCGGACGGGAATGGGCTTTCAGGCGAAGGTAGACGACGGTGAGGCGAGTCAATCGGTGTGGTTGGTTTGTTGATCGGAAACTCGGTCGACGACGGATTGAGGAATAGACGCAGCGGCTAGGGTTTATTGATGGTTGGAAAGATGCGCAACCAATAAGAAGAAACCCTAGCTATTATTGTCTCACTAGTACTGATACCATGTGAGATTACTAGGGAATTATGCAAAGGTTATTCTATTCATTCCACAGAGGCACATATATATAATATTTACAATTATCGTATTGGGTTAGACCCACACTAAACCCTAACTCATATAATACAATCTAACAGATGCAATGCTCTTCATTTCCCATCCACTTTATTATTTGTACACAAGTAGTTTTCATGTTGTGGGGGTTTGTGAGTGGTTTAGTGATAACAATATAGTAGATAGTGCACAATATCAAGCCTAATAGCACTCATAGTCGTTGGAGAGTGTACTTTATTTTGTATATAAATGATATGCTATACCATTTATGGATTATTTTACGTATGCATTGTTCACCTTATGGATATTCCAATTGAACTTGCCTTTGTCAACCTTTCTTGCATGAAATATGGTGTTTTGACCCTGTTTTGCAAAATTTCCTTTATATGCTCCTCGTAACCTTGTAACTTACATAAAGATGTGGATTGATTCTTTTCAGTGAAGTCAGTGCTGCTCGAGTTATGAAGGCAATTATTGAAGAGATAAAGATTCCTTGCATATTATGCTCCTCTTGTCTGTGACCTACTTGTGAGTATTTGAAATTGCAATTGATGTTGAAATGTAGAAACATTGTATAGGGACTAAAATAGATATTTGAGCATAGTTGGGGACTAGTTAGGTTATTTCATTATTAGGGTTTCTAGTTTTCTATATATAGTTCTCATTGTAACCTTTATCACTATCATTATTGATAAAATAGAAGAATATTTTTCTTCCAACTTTCAACTATTGAACTTGTAGAGATTTTGCCTAATGCTTTAGATGATTTCTGGTCCTTTGGTTATTGGGTTAAGTTTTCCTCATCGATGGAATTTCTCAGACTAGTTTAACAACTGCCATGGTTGGTAAGTTTGTTCAACTTCAGGTTTAATTTCAACTGTATGTGTAACTCTTCTTTAGGTCCAGTGCTTGTTTCTTCAATCTTTTCTTGGACTCTCTTAAGTGAATATTCAAAATAACCCCTTTAATTGATGAGTTTCTTAAACAAATTCACTACACAGGGCTCATGATAATTATAGACCTCATGTTTAATTTTCTTTGTAGATGTTCCATTATTTATTCATTGTGATATTGTCTTATGTGTGAATATCATATATTATGTTTTCCAACAATGAATTTCTTAAGATCAACAAGCTCAAGTGACATAAGCTCGTAGTAATTGTAAAGTTAATTGTCAAATTAATTTTGTTTAAGTTGCATGCTTTGTGCTATCCATGTAAGGTGTCACTCTCTTGTGAAAGATTTTGGCATATCAAGTGTAGCCCCGTTTATTAATCCATGTGCAAAAACGATGTATTCCCTCAAGAAAATTCCTATTACACAATAAAACTCAGGCTAACCTCGTTCCTAAATGGTATATGTCTAGTTGTCTACCTTAGTTCTTTCGTGTTTGTTTATACATCTCGTCAACATGTCAAAGGTTGTTGCTTCATTGAATTTTTTCTCTTGCTCGTTAAGCATAAATAGTAGATAAGAAATGTAAAATATACTCGTCTACTTTCTAGTATACCTTGTTGAAGCTATGTTTTGAAGATGGTGCTATGAATTTCTAGTGCTCCAGTGAAGTCTCTATTTGTGTATACACTTGACTGAGATGCTCCACATATTATACTGGGATGCTCCACCTATTCATTCACCCAATTCCGTAGATATGACCAGAATTCACTCTTCGACGTTGAATCCCTATTCACTGTAAAAAACGAAACGAACTATCTTTCAATAGAATTATGCGAAATTCAGTCCCAGCAGATGCTTCATTCCAATAATGTCTCACTCGTTTAGGCCAGCAGTTCATTCTTCTGCAAATGCAATAGGATGACATTAGCTCATGGCTTTGCCTTAAAGGAGACCTTCATTCTCCAGACAAAGAAAAACATTACAGAATGCACATGTCACATGCTATGATTGTTTGAAGATCATTTTAGATGACGCCAGCAAATCCTGATAGAGAAGCTGGAAAGGAAAATAAATGATTTGCGCAGAGCCGGCCCATGCTTCTTTTCTGCTTGTTACAATACCAAGCAGTCAAGCTTTTGCCTTTGTCCTTCTCTGATGTGGTGGAGCATCTCTAAGTTTGTCCTTTGCTCATCTCTGACTTACAACAATACGGGTATTGATTGATCATCTTATCCTTGTCCAGTTGGTTCTTTCAATTCGCCGGTTTACCTATCAATGTCATGACTGTTTTAAGGCCAGTTGATGAACCAAGTATGTGTTCTTATTATTGCTTGAGGATTATGCCAACTCAGGCTTGGTTAAGGATCTACATTCATTCAATATGTGCGAGTGAGTTGACGTTCCAAGGAATTATTTCACATTACAATCCCAAATGTTGTAGTGGAAATATGTACTGCTAGGCTAGCTAAGTCATTGTTGAATCTCAGTATTTATCCTTGGAGGATGTTAACAACGAAAGCTTTTCTGCTAGGTACAAATCCTTATCAGAGATTATCAGCACCTAGCAAATTCTATCATCAGTCCTTTGACGGTGCAGGCCAAGCAAATTGTCTGTGGTTGATCTTGAGTTGCGATATCCTTTATGCCTAACCTAATGTGCACCAGTAATCCAGTGTTTATACTATCATCTTTGGTTCAGGAAGATTAGAGAGAATCAAGGATTTCAGAGTCTCAGAGTGGGAATTTATATAGACATGCATTTTGCTAGGGTTTGCCCTTACCATGGTGGCCAATGCCCGGAGTCAATGGACATTTATAGCTGCAAAGCGTAGCTTTTATATGGATCAGGTGTAGCGGTGTCTGGGAAAGAAAGTCGTATAGCTCAAAGAGCTTCTGGAGGTATACTGCTCTCTTGTGATCTGTAATGCTTTATCATCAGCCCCATCAATTCCATAAGCTTCCATTATCTTTAATGCATTCAATGTGATTTGAGGCAACGGGCTTGATGTTCAATGAGGGTGGTTGCAGGAATGTCCCATGGGCAGAGAGTCGATTGATATCACTCGCGGCAACATGAAGAAGAATGATTTATGTCGAGCACTCATCTGTCTTTGAAACTTTACCTCGACAAGAAGAGAATGGGGAAAGGACGAAGATGATGGCTTTCTTGCCCTGGGGATATATGCCTTATAAAGGCAAGCTCTAAAGGATAGACATCTTTTCGTGTCCTTTGTGGTCTGTCTCCAGTCAAACATGTGCATTCACTTGGACAAATCTCTATATGTCTTCATATATATTATAATAGACATCCTTATTTTAACATATATTATTGTCAATTCAAACAAAATCAAATGTAACAGAAACGTGCCTAAATTTGGAGATTGTTCGATTCACCTTAACCAAAAATCATTTATCCTTACCATTATTTTCGACCATCTATTATATTGATTTGATATTTTGTAATAATTTTTAATACATGTTCTCTAAAGTGTATTATTAGAATGAAGTGTGTGTAAAATTTAATTTTGAATCCCATTAACTGAACTTTCATAATTTGGGAAAAAAACAAATAAAGCTATCTCTGAGGGAGCGGGTCATATTTTGTAATTTACCTGGATCGGTCAAATGTTATGAAAGTAAAAGTAAACGCATAAAATGCTTATATCGACATATCGAGGGTGTTAGCGGATGAGTTTTAATGTATTTTTATGAGTAGGAAGAGAGAGAATAAGTGGAGTTGGATAATGGAGATTTAATGAGGGAAAAGATATATGGATGTGATTTGTTTGACCAAATTTGAAATTTGAAAAAAATGCATTAAAACTCATTTTGATGAGTATGTTAACAGGGTCGATGACCTCCTTAGAGGGTGTTAGCATGAGTTCAAAAATGTATTTTAATGTATTTTTTTCAAATTTTAAATTTGATCAAACAAATCACATTCATATATCTCACCACTCATTAAATTTTTACCATCCAATTTCACTCATTCTTTCTCTTCCTACTTATAAAAATACATTAAAACTTATCCACTAACACAATTTTTGTTGAGATTGTCAGTGGAAAATTTAGAGAGGCAATTTTTATACATGAAAAGTACATACCTTGATCTCTGTAGTCTGATTCAGCAATAGGTATTGCTCTTCTCTCTGTTTGCTGTACCTTTCGATTACAGATTTCATGCTGAAATATAACACCGAGAGAAAAAATAAATAAATAATAAATAAAGAATATTCCTCATGCGTGTATATATTTCCATAATTCAATTAGAGTTTTGGATGGAGTACTCCTGGCTTACAAACAATGATCATTGGCTACTCGAGTACTGTATTATTGATTATCTTGAATCATGTACGTACACATCTAATTAAGACGACAATCAATTACAATCAATCAATTCTCGCATGCTACTAATACAAAGTATTCTTCTTGAATTGACATGCGACAGTGTTAAAAAAACGAGCCCTTTTTTTAATTAGTATTTTTTCTTTTATATTAGTCTTGATATTTTTAGCCTGTTACTATTTTGGTGCTAACCAATCCGCACGCAATTGTCAGATACCTCTCATACTCATTTTCAACCACACACACATTTCCCAAAATAATATTAACCACACATTTTTACAAGGAATACCGCGCGGAACAACTAAACCCCCAATCAAACAAGGCCTTAAAATAGCAATTAGATATTACAAAATTTTCAACGGAAATAAATATCAATGGTCTGCAACTTTTTTTAAATTCAACTAGTATTTCTATCTGTGCGTTGCACGGGGTAACATATATCCGAGATATTTAGAGAATTGAAACATCTTTGCGAATCTTTGGATGATTATCATATACAGTTATAAACTGCAATTGTTTCCAAATAAAGACATGTTCGAGTACTCTGAGAAGTATTTTTTTGTGATTATCTGTTTATGATTACAGAATAAAAAATTGATTTTTTAATTCAGAAAAATAAGGGAAGATTGATTTGCAAATTTATGATTATCCGTTTAGGATTACAGAATAAAAAATCTATTTTTTAATTAAGAAAAATAGGTGAAAGTGGCGGGAAAATGTGCTGGTTTTATTAATATATAGATTTGTTGCATAAGTTTCTTCTATAAAAGGGTGAGGCTAAATGCACACATGCCTTTACTGAGTGCACCCATCTTTAAAAAAAAAAAAAGAAAAGAAAAAGACCAATATGCCCATACTAAGTGCATCCACCGATCTTTTTTTTTTGGTTCGCTGTGAATGCAGTGAACGAGCTTTTCCTTGTTCGTGTTCACAGCGAGCACAAAAAAAAAGGCAAAAAAAACTAGAAATTGGGGAAGAAGATGAATGGTAGCTTGTTCAAGAGGTTGTTGCTGCTGTTACTTTAGAAAGAAGAAAATATCTTCTTCTTCAAGCTTGAGAAGAAGCTGTTTGTTTTTTTTTCTTTTTCCCTTCTCATTAGCTTCTTCAAGCTTGAAGAAGAACCTATTTTAAATTTTTTTTTAAATTTTTTATGGCTATTCGGCCAGTTCTGGCCGAACAAGCCTTTGCTTGTTCGGCCTGAAGAGGCTCCAAACCTATAATAAAACAAAAAAAAAAAAAGGGGAAAGAAAAGAAAGGGGGTGTGGGGTAGAATGGGAAAAATTGGGAAATGTGGGTGTATTGAGTGAAGGCATTGGCGCATTTAGCCTCACCGATCAAAAAATTCTTCAAAAGTATAATTTCTAATTATAATGACTCGATCACAAAGAATGAACATTTGAAATGGCTCTATTTGTTTCTTGAATAGTCCAAAAAGTTAGATTTATTATTGTTATGGATGAAACAAAAGAAATGGCAAAATGAGATGATAATTAATTGAAGTTAAAGAAAGATCGAAATATAGTTGAAAAATAGAAATCATCAATTATATTTTGATTACTATTTTTACCTTTCATGTGATTATACTACATTTACATTTTAAAACAGTTTTCTACATATTTTTGTCTTATTAATTAATACAAATTAAACATTTTATACAATATTATATATTTAGTATTACGCTAATTATTTTTAAGGTAGCACTGCACATATACTATTTAAAAGTCTTTGAGAACCCATTTTTTAAACCTCACATCAAATCCCATAAATGGCAGAACAGGTGCTTGCTCAAAGCAACAATCATATATTCATATTCCAATACTTGTGTTACTTAACAACTTTTGCATGAATATATTAGGGATGAAATCATAGTGCTTAAATTACGTGAAAATACTGATAAACCCCAACCCATATCAGGGTTTTGAATAACTCTTCAGCCTTGACAAGCTTTTCTTGAAATATTTCAACAACCGTTTAAATATGAAGTTATGTGATGGTAAAAGGTATTAAAGGAAAGATCTCATTTCCTTGATTGTTTCTCCAAATTAAGATACATGGATCAATCATTGCTCCTGAATGGGATTCTCCAACTTTTTATCCATTATCAGTTATTGACTTCCTTTCTTTAGTTATTTTTCCATTTCTCTGTATTCTATGTAATCAAGCAACACAATTGTATATATATAGTGCTATAGGGACAATGAGAATGTAATATACATATACTTTTCCACATACATTTTTTTCATGGTATCAGAGCCAAGTTACCACTAAAGAATATATATATATATATCAACCTTTTCCCTTGGGATTTCCGTTGCAACCATGGGAGATGACACCTCCAAAACAAACAAAACAATCACCCCACCACTAGATCACCTCACCTTACACCATTCTGACCATCCTAGTCTTGTTCTTGTCTCAAAACTCCTTGACGGGAACAACTATGGTCAATGGAGTCGTGCCATGCATATAGCATTAAGCGCGAAGAACAAGATCGGGTTCATCAATGGAACGATCAAGGCATCAAGACTGATGATGAGAATTTTCCATTATGGGGAACGCTGGTAATCATATGGTTCTTCATGGATTCTCTACTCTGCTAGTCCCGATATAGCGGAAGCATCATCTACAATCGAATATGCGATGGATGTTTGGAATGATTTACTTGGATCGATTCTCACAAGGGAATGACACTTGATTTTTGAAATCCGCAAGAAATCGCCGACCACGACAAGGGCACCAATGCGGTTTGATATACTACACAAAGATGAAGGCACTTTGGGATGAATTGGCCTCATATCAAGATCCCATTACCGCGTATTTCTACTATGGTTTAAAAGGACTCATGAAAGAGAAGAAAAAGAGAGGGTTATGCAATTTCTCATGGGGCCAATGACTCTTTCACAGCTCGTGGTTCCATACTTGATGAGTCCTTTGCCCTGACACGAGTTCATGCTCTCATTCTTCAACATGAGAGGCAAAGTGAAATGGTCGCAAATCAGATGTTGTCTGACAAGTTGGAAACGTAGCATATCAAAAACGCAAACCGACCAACCATTAACATGGATCGATCAATCGGGGTCAAAACACCTTCATTGCACTCATTGCATATGGACGACACACCATTGATCGCGTTTCTTTATTCATGGATTTCCTCCCGACACAAGTACCATGGGAAAGATGTCAAACCAAAAGGAAAAAAATCCGCTAATTCCTCAATCACTTCCAATGTAGAAGTGAGAGAGACCAAGCAATTGACTACCAAAGAATATGACGAGATTATGGCCTTTGTTCGAAAAGGAAACGGTAACATTGAATCTCTCATAAACACTACAGGTATTATCTCCACTCATTCCAATGACACATGGATTTTGGATAGTGGTGCCACTGACCATGTATCAAAGGATCCACTTAATACACAAGAGTTGACTTCCAAATATACAACCATTCAACTCCCAAATGGAGGACATGCAGAAATTAAATCAACAGGGTCCATGAAATTGTGCAATGATATGATTGTGGATGACGTCCTTTATGTCCCAAATTTTAAGTTAAATTTGCTTTCAATTAGCAAACTCACACGAGCTTTGGATTGTAATGTGACATTTTACCCTCGACTTTGTGTGATGCGTGATTTAACCACGAAGAAGACGATTGGATTGGGCAAGCGAGTAATGGCTTGTACTACCTCACCACAAATCAAGCTTCATCTCTCCAACATGGTTAATAGCAAACCAAACCTTTGGCACAAGCGCCTTGGGCATCCTTCTATCTATCCACTCCAATTTTTATCCAAAACTATTCCTGATATTTCTTATGACTCTAGTACTATTTGTGATGTTTGCCATTTAGCTTAAACAATCTCGCTTACCATTTTCTACTAGTAAAATTTCACTCATGCACCTTTTGATTTGATACATTGTGATATTTGGGGACCCCATCGTATTATTTACTCTTTTTCCAGTGCAAGTATTTTTAACAATTGTGGATGATTATTCCCATTATACTTGGGTTCACCTCACACACAAATCGGAAACTCACCATCATAAAGAATTTCTTTGCTTGGGTTAATACACAACATGGTTATCCAATCAAACCTTACGATCCGATAATGGGCAAGAATTTCTCTCTTTACAAACCTTTTCAAGGATAATGGTACCTAATTTTCACCTGCCTTGCACGTGACACACCACAACAAATGGAGTGGTTGAATGGAAACACCGCCACCTCCTAAATGTGGCACGTGCCATTCGCTTTCAAGCTAAACTTCCACTTAAATTTTGGGGGAACACATCAAAACAGCCTTTGCTACCTTATTAATCGCCTCCCTACACCAATTTTGTCCTATAAAACACCATATGAGAAATTGCACAACAAACCACCCTCTTATTCCCATATGCTGCAGCCTATGGTTGCCTTTGTTACGCCACAATCTACAACCCACTCATAAGTTTGACACTCGTGCTCATCGTTGTGTCTTCTTTGGGTATCCACAAGGGCACAAAGGGTATCTACTGTACGATTTGGTGGAAAAAAGGATGATTACCTCTCGAGATGTCATTTTTTATGAGGATGTTTTTCCGTACTCTACCATCCCCCAGGATGATCAATCCAATACTCCAACATTACCAAAGCCGATCGATACAGATAAACCACTGACCAATCCACTGAACCTTGGTGACATTACCACTTCAACTAGTTCCCATGACATGTCATTCGCCCAAGAGGACAACATGGAACCCGCTGCTCAACCAGGTCTAGCGTGAACAGACGACCGGCCGTGGACTTCGACCATTATCTGACTCAACTACTTTAGGCGTTCTTCCGACCTAGTCGTGACACCACCATCTCCGAGACTACCAAATAAACCATACTGCACGCTCGGGCCAAGCCTATCTCAATCTCTTCCTAAGCTAAATCAAGCACTCGCCATCCCATATCAAGGTATGTGTCATATTCTAATCTATCTTCGCCATCGCACATTTATCAACAATGTTTCTTCTTGGTCGAGCCGTAAACATATGAGCAAAGCTTGTGCGATCCAAATTGGATTGCGACCATGAATGAGGAAATTGTGGCCCTATAAACAAACAAGACTTGGTCGCTAGTGCCTCTTCCACCAAAACACCACCCATTGAGGGTAAATGGGTATACAAGATTAAGTACATTCGATGGCACGCTTGAACGGTGATAAAGTAACGCTTGGTGGCAAAGGGATACAATCAACGAGAGGGCATTGACTATAGTGAGACCTTTGCTCCGGTCGCAAAACTGACTACTCTACGATGTGTTTTGGCCATTGCCTCCATTCGTGGTTGGTGTCTTTACCAAATGGATGTTCAAAATGCATTTTTACATGGAGATCTTGCTAAAGAAGTGTACATGCAACTTCCACCTGGTTATCGTCGACAGGGGGAATCATTAGTTTGTCGACTCCACAAGTCCCTATATGGGCTCAAACAAGCTTCTCGATCATGGTTTCACAAGTTCCTTCTTGCCATAAAAAATTTTGGATTCCAACAATCACAGGCCGACTATTCTCTCTTTATCAAGGTGTGTGGAAACTCATTTACAGCCATCCTTATATATGTTGATGACATGATCATAATAGGAAATGATCAAAAGACCATTGACGAGGTGAAGATTTTTCTTGCGACATGTTTCAAGCTAAAAGACCTAGGAGTGCTAAAATACTTTCTAGGAGTTGAAGTAGCTCGTTCTAAAATGGGCATATCTATTAATCAACGCAAGTATACACTTGACATTCTCCAAGAAGCAGGATTACTTGGTGCGAAACCTGCTAAATTTCCTATGGAACAATCGATGAAGCTCACTCCTACTTATGGGGATTTACTCAAGAATCCAACACATTATCGCCGATCGTGGGAAAGTTAATCTACTTGACCATCACAAGGCCAGATATTACTTTTGCAGTTAACACACTCAGCCAGTTTATGCAAGAACCGAGGAAGCCTCACCTTGATGCAGTTCATCGACTACTTCGATATTTGAAGGGGACAACAGGCCAAGGATTATTTTTCCCTTCAAATGGAGAACTATGCTTAACTGGGTTTTGCGATGCAGACTCGGCAGGCGACATCACCACACGACGATCTGTTACAGGTTATTGCATTTTTCTTGGAAAGGCTCTCATTTCATGGAAAAGCAAAAAGCAAACCACAGTGTCCAAATCTTCAGCTGAAGCAGAATATAGGTCCATGGCTTCTACTACATGTGAGATAGCATGGCTAAGACACCTACTAAAGGACCTACAGGTTATTCACGATCGACCAGTGACTTTGTATTGTGACAATCAGGCAGCTATCCACATTGCAGCAAATCCAGTTTTTCACGAACGAACAAAACACATTGAAATAGATTGCCACATCATCCGCGAACGCATCGATAAGGGAGAGATTGAGACTGCCTACGTGTCAAGTGAAAATCAAGTTGCAGATATATTCACCAAAGCTTTGGGACAAGCTTCCTTTGATGAACTCATCCGCAAGTTGGGCGTTCTTAACATTCACGCTCCAACTTGAGGGGGAGTATTAAAGGAAAGATCTCATTTCCTTGATTCTTTCTCCAAATTAGGATACATGGATCAATCATTGCTCCTGAATGGGATTCTCCAGCTTTTTCTCCATTATCAGTTATTGACTTCATTTCTTTAGTTATTTTTCCATTTCTCTGTATTCTATGTAATCAAGCAACACAATTGTATATATATAGTGCTATAGGGACAATGAGAATGTAATATACATATACTTTTCCACATACATTTTTTTCAAAGGAAAAACAAACATTTGAGATTGGTCCCAAAAAAAAACAAAAAAAAGGAAGTCAAAATTTGATAGAAAAATTAGAGAATCCAGACTGAATCATGTGATCGCAAGGTTTTAAAGTTTCATCCATGGAGTTTTTTGGGGTCTACGTACCTGGCGACTCAAGAAAAGGAAAAGTTTTTTGTTATAGTCTGAAAATTATTAATCAGACTCTAAAGTTGTTTTATCTTTCAAGACATGTTGTCGTGTTAGCATACTTCCAAAAATGCATTTTAATGCATTTTTTTCAAATTTCAAATTTGGTCAAACAAATCATATCCATCCATTTCTCTACTCATTAAATTTCCACCATCCAACTCCACTCATTCTCTCTCTTCCTACTCATAAAAATATATTAAAACTCATCCGCTAACACACTAAAGTTTTTTGTGTGTGTGTGTGTTTTTTAATCTGTAGTTTTTTTGTCTTATTCATTTGTAAATATATAAGAGTTGAAATTGATCATTTTACGTACAAATAATAGTTTCTAAATTTCTTGTGATCAAAATCATCAAACAGACGGAAAAAATATCTTATTCATTTATAGATATATAAGGGGTTGATTTTTTATTTTTTATTTTTTATTTCTAATACATGCGTCTAACGCTTTTAATTTCTTGTAATCAAAATCATCAGCAAACAACAAAATATTATACTTTTTTCATAAATATTTGTCATTGTTAATTAAGTGCAAACTGGCTGGTA
This sequence comes from Jasminum sambac, assembly GCA_018223645.1. Taxonomy (NCBI): domain Eukaryota; kingdom Viridiplantae; phylum Streptophyta; class Magnoliopsida; order Lamiales; family Oleaceae; genus Jasminum; species Jasminum sambac. Next base: position 19,426,112 of record CP073648.1, on the reverse strand, counting down.
ATCTACTAAAGTACTATTTTCTACAGGCTCTTTAACACTCTCTTTTATTGAAAAAATACATTTTAGACATGTGGTTGAGAGTTAAAGAAATATTTTTAAAAATTATCAAAATAAATTTAAAAATTTATTTAAATTTATTTTGTATCAAACAGTCCCTTATAACTCTTCTGAGATATCTATAGCATACTAATTCAAGCCCGATTTTCTATTATTTTCCCACTTCATTCTCTGTTTTGTCGTCCAATCTTTGAAGTTGAAACTCCAGGTTAGTTATATATTTATGTTGTACTTATTTATTTGCAGGTTATAATTAACTAATAAAACAAGTCTTGTGTGTTCTTGAGTGACATAATCTTAATTTGAAAATAACAAAAGAAAATTAAACTATAAAAATCAATATCCCGTTTCAAAATTACGTTAATGCTCATATAGAAGAAAATAAATCTATACGTACAGCTTGTGATCAAGACCTTAATTTAATTTTAGCAATCACAGAATCAAAAAGAAAGGGAAAAAAATGATCCTATGCAGAGCTTAATTAATTATATATACATTTTTTTTAAATGATTAAAAGTACGAAAAAGTAAGAAAAACAGAAAAATTAGAGAATTATGGAAGCAATTAAAATAATTAAATTATATCAACTGACAGACTCTTGTGTTCAATATATTAACTAAAAAAAATATATGAACTAATATTCTTGGACTTGGATATAATTAGTGCTTTGAGGTACAGATTTCCCTTTAGGTTATAATTAACTAATAAATCCAGTATTGTGTGTTCTTGAATTGAAATAATCTTAATTTTAAAAGAAGATGTAAATTAAATTATAAAATAGTACCCCTTTTCAAAATTATACTTACGCTCATACAGAAGAAAATAAATAAATATATCATTCTGATCAAGACCTTAATTTGAATTTAGCAATCACAGAGACAACAAGGAAAAAAGAAAAAAAAAAGCCTAAAGAGAGAAAATATCGTTATTAATTATAGAGCTTAATTAATTATGTATACTTCTTTCTCAAAATTAATTGTGTATACTTTTCTTAAGTGATTAAAAGTATGAAAAAGGAAGAAAAACTAGAGAAATATGGAAGTAATTAATTAAAATAATTAACTATATCAAATCACAAACCTTGTGCTTGAATAATCATAAAGCCTCCCAGTGCTAGAGAAAACCATAAGTCCAACTTCTGCATCACAAAGAATGGATAGCTCTCTAGCTTTCTTCAGTAATCCACTTCTTCTCTTTGAAAATGTCACTTGCCTGCTGGTCGAGTTGTCGATCCGACGGATCACAATCTTTCCTCTCCCCATAACTTCTGCTAAATTCTAGGGTTTCTTCTTAATTTGCCTCTCTGATTGATCTGACCAATCAATAATATATATAGCTTGCAGTTACAAAATTATACCCAAAAAAGAGGAAAAAAATGAGGGTTTGATTTTAAACGCAAGAAACAGTTAGGGTCTTCAAGAAATTCTGATGATTGTAGGGTTAATTTTAAAATTCTTTGATAATTTCTAAAATGGAAAGCTTTAACCCTAATAAAGCTCTCCAATGAAATCGCATTCTTTTTGTAGGATTGTCAAAAGAAGAAAAATTATTAAGGAAAAGGGAAAGAAAAGAATAAAGGGATTAATCACTGAAATAGGGCTTACTAATTTGAGAGTGAAACCAAAAGGAGTTGAAGAATATATTTCTAAGAAAGGTTTTTGGAGCTGTTTCCAGCTTTGTATGAAAAAGCTGAATTAATATGGCTTTTCAAGAATGGGAACGAAATTAAATTCTTTATTCTCGAACAAAATAGGGAGTTGTTTGTTATATCTGAAAATGAATATTATTTGGTAGTATAGGCGCTTGTTTTTGCTGTTGATTATTTCAAAAATCCTTTTTTGGTTAATTAATTTTAACCATTCATCTCATTGGTTTAACAATTGTTGGGAATTGTGACCCGAATTCTATTTCGAGTTAATTTTGGAAAAATTGAAGATTTCTATTGGGATTAGGATTTTATTCCTATTCTCTCAATATTGGTATTTAACTATTCTATTAGGGTTTATATTCGTCATCTGTAAGGATTAGTGTTCTTGTCCTACTAAGAATATGCTTATTTTTCTCTTATATATATTATGCCATAGAACTCATGGCATCAATGGCAGTGAGATTTATCTCCTCTTGTAACCATCTCTGATATAATGAGATTTTCCCTAGTCTCTGCCGTGGGTTTTTCACCTCAGATCTTGGTTTTCCCACGTAAAACAAATCTGCGTGTTCTTCCTTCTGTTCTTTAATTTTGTTACAGTTATCGTTCGTATTCCTAACAATAATTTTTCATTTTTTAACACTTTAACTTTAAATACAATATCAACAACGCATTTAAAAATTATTTTCTTAAAAATCTCGGTCAAACATACTCTAAATATGTGATTACATATTAAATTATCTAAACTAGTAGTCGTAAGATAACAAGAATCTTTTACTCGGGTAAACTTGTTTGGGTCAGCTTTTTCCAATATTATTTTCCTCAAATTAGTTACATCTGCACCTTAACATCAAAGGGATAACTTTATTTGTATCATCAGTAGGTTAGACGCATCAAATGTTACTTGACGTTAACAGGTTTTGCGTCCATAAGATATTATTAACATATAACAATACAGTACCAACTAAATATTATTAATGCGAAAATTACAGGTAATTATAGATCCAATCGGCACTGTTGATGATATACAATATTTTTCTTCACAATAACTTTTATTTACTTGTGAAACTATATCGGATATTTTTTTAATAAATTTATATTAATTAATAGAGTAATCGAGTGTCTATTAATTTGATAGAGATTATGAAAGAAAATGATTTTTTAATGTGTAGATTGCACTTGAAAAGTAAAGTAAATATTTTTCAAACATAAAAAGTATCAAATCAATATAATGATAAATGAAAATAATGGATGAAAAAATGATTTTTGAATAAGTTGTATGGAACAATAAGTTGAGAAAGGACGTGTCAAAGTATGAAGAGGAACGTTACCAACTTACCATAAAGAACATCTCCATTGCAATTGTGAATTGGGGAGATGATGTGGAGGAGAAAGATAGAGATAAGATGATAATTTTAATTGGAAAGAAAGAGAAAGAAGTGCAGGAAAAAAGAAAGGGAAAAGTGAGAAAAGATGAGAAACGTAGAAACAAATTTAAAAATAATAATGGAGAATGTGAAGTTGGATATAGGGATGCAGAAGTGATAAGGAATTTCTATAGAAAAAGTGGAGAGAAAAGTGGGAAAAAGTGACGAAAATGAGAGAAAAAAATATAGGATCCGTAATTTTTTTTTATGTCATTATCTTTCCTCCACTCAGCAGAAATAGAGGATGTGTAGAAATCTTGCAATGGAGATGCTCTTAATTTGCTCGAGATTTTCAAATTTGTGGGTCCTCGGGGTCTAAACAAATATTGGACAAAGGGTTTGTGAAAGTAGTTGAAATTATTTGGGAATACGATGTTGCTGTCCAACGTATAGATGACTGACAGTTGGAGGATATATGCCTTGAGGGGTTCTGCCATATGTCTGTTTGGGATTGCATGCTTTCATTTTGGAGAAGATAATTCTTAAAAAAATATTATTAATTCTAAACAAGCTTTCTTTTATTCAGCAAGCATACACTTCGATTTTCATACAAATTAAAAGATTATGAATAATTGATAATATAGTTGATGTAGTAATCGAGTGTTTGTTAATTTGATAGAGATTATGAAAGAAAATAATTTTTTAATGTGTAGATTGCACTTGAAAAGTAAAGTAAAGTAAATATTTTTAAAACATAAAAGTATCAAATCAATATAATGCTAGATGAAAATAGTGGATGAAAATTGATTTTTGAATAAGTTGTATGGAACAATGAGTTGAGAAAGGATACGTGTCAAGGTATGAAGAGGAACGTTACCATAAAGAGCATTTCCATTGCAATTGTGAATTGGGGAGATGATGTGGAGGGGAGAGATAGAGAGAATATAATTATTTTAATTGAAAAGAAAGAGAAAGAAGCGTAGCAAAAAATGAGGGAAAAATGAGAAAAGATGAGAGATGTAAAAATAAATTAAAAAATAATAATAAAATAATAGTGGAAGATGTGAATTTAGATATGAAAATGTAGAAGTGGCATAAGAATTTATATAGAAAAAGTGGAGAAATGTGGGAAAAAAGTGAGGAAAGTGTGAAAAGAGAAAAAAATATAGAACCTGCAATTTTTGTATGTGTCACCATTTCTCTTTCACATCATCAGAAATAGAGAATGTGTAGAAACAAGCAGTGATCCCTTCCATGTGGGAAGTTTACGTCACATATCCCTCGATTGGAGGGAGCGCCAGTGTCCACTTGCGCTCCTTCACCAGGAGTGACATGTGGCGTGGAGAGCCTCCCATATGAGGAGATCAATCTGTGTAGAAATTTGATAATAGTGACGCCCACTTCGGCGCTTCCTTCAATCGTGACATGAGCCTCCTGCATTTAGACGAGGAGATCAATCCACTGTGTAGAAATCTTATAATCGGGATGCTCTAATTTCCTCGAGATTTTCAAATTCGTGGGTCCTCGGAGTCTAAACAAATATTGGACAGAGGATTTGTGAAAGTAGTTGAAATTGTTTGGGAATACGATGTTGCTGTCCAACGTATAGATGACTGACAGTTGGAGGATATATGCCTTGAGGGTTTCTGCCATATGTTTGTTTGGGATTGCTTTCATTTTGGAGAAAGATATAATTCTTAAAAAAATATTATTAATTCTAAACAAGCTTTCTTTTATTAGGCAAGCATACACTTCGATTTTCATACAAATTAAAAGATTATGAATAATTGATAATATAGTTGAAAAGAATTTACTTGTATTTTTCTAAATACAATAATATATTCCTTTAGAAATTTAAAATGTGATTTTATTCTTACTCGTTATAATGTATACGTTAAATAAGAGACACTTTAGAAAATGAAGAAATTTAATCAATATTAACAAATAAATTAGTCGATATATTTCCAGACAGGTCACAGAGGTGATTGTTGGCAATTTAGAGTGGGCACAAATAATCTTCTCCCCATATGGGGAGGTTCCTCACGCCACTTGAGGCCCTCCTCCAATTGGGGGGGGCATATGGCGTGGGAACCCTCCCCACATAGGGAGGGGATCAATCCTCGTGATGCGGGAAGCATGTGAAGTAAATTTAATATTTTGGTTTCATTGACCATTGACTAAGCAAACTCACCTCAAAGAATAAGGTTAAGCTCTAATCGCCAATAATTTCCTTAATTAATTAATAAGTCAGTCTGAAACTACACCTTTTCTATAATTGGCTCGAATATTTAATGTTATCTTAATTTTTTAAAAAGTCAGTCCCTCATTGAGATCTCAACTATGCCAACAAATTTTATGCTAATTTGACATTTGCCAACTATGCCAACGAAACATATATAATATTATGGATTTTAATAATGATTTATAAATTTTGATCTGAATCATATATTATTTTGGAAAGAAAAATATCATATCAATTATCGTAATTGATGATTCTAGACAATAACAAAATATTTGGGATCAAAAGTTAGATAATACTTATTTAAACAAAAAGAAATACTCCTATTTAAACTTTTGCCAAAATTTTTATTATCAACATCATTTAAGTAGCCAAGCCACGAAGACATTTTTCAATATGGATTTTTGAATATTAAGTTTTGGAGAATTTATGGGATGTGGATTGTATATTGTATCAATGATAAGACTTTATACAAAGTATTTATAGGTGAAACTCTATATATTGATATTTCGGTAACAAAAATCTGTACAGAATAATTGAGAAATTTGCTCTTATCTGATTTTCCTTTAATTAAATATATGCATATATTTTATAAATGTTTGAGTAATTGGCTCTTGTCAATATATTTTATCTTTGAGTAATTGTGAAAACTAACATTAAATAATTTTTTATTTTTGTAGAAAACTCGTGAATTTCAACTAGTGCAAACGCACAAATTCATGCATAATTTGTAAAAAGTACATTTATTCAAATTTGTTTTCATAGTTATATGAAACTGTGATTATTAATATGAATAATATAATCACAATTCGATTTTCTTTTTTCATATGGACGAATATTTAATGTCTCATTATTCTCAGTAAAAGTATTAATTATTATGATTTGTCTAAATTAAACACTCTAAACCAGAAATTATAATTAATGCATCTTCCAAAAATCTTTTTTTTTTAAAAAAATAATTTTTAGCATACAACTCCAACGTGGCTCTTTTCCTTTTATATGGATATATATATATATATATATATATATATATATATCACTTTTAACATTAGAGATATTACTTTATTACTTTATTTGCAAACAAGTACAAGATGTTAACTATTACTGATGTTGGAATCCAAACCTCGTATTGCAGTACGAGCTAGGACCATAAATTTGCAAACTGTACTCGGTCAATGTATTTATTTTTTAATAAAATAAATAATTCATGTTGAATCCTAAAGTGCAGATTAAACTGTATAAAAATAATTCGCGATTCCCTTGTGATAAATTATTTTACTGCCACTTGAATTTGTTAACTTTCTAATTCCTTATATCCAATCATATTTCAACAAGCTGAAAAGCGAAAGCAAGAATGGAAACAATGGAATCTCTTAAAAGTGCTGCCCCATGTCTTCACTTATTGTCGAAAATCTTTCCCTCGATTAGTACTCATTTACCCAATTTCAAAAACTAGGTATTTTAATTTTAAAAAAAAATACAAGTTGATGTAGTATGTATTGATAAAAACAAATACCCTTCTCAAAGATCACTCTTCCATTTGTAATTTTTTTCCACTTTTGTTTGGGTTAGGCCCGACCAAAAGTCGGGGGAGAATAATTGCTTATTCAAGATATATTACTAGTTTCGAATATTCTACTTTCAACTAGCCACAAATTAGAGAATATTCTTATATCATCAGAGCATTTTTAATGATCGGAGTTGATCTAGTATTAATTTTAGCAAACCCAAATTTATTGCATTTGTATCAATATGAGACGTGTACAAGCGATATTTCTATATTACATATATATAATCTCCAATCATCATCTAATTTCAAGGTAAGACGTGTCGTCGACGTAATAAGTCTATGCCAAAGTAAATATAAGATCGCTTCTAATCCAATGACTCCATACGTTGCGAAACTATAATGTCACATCGAAAATGAAAATACTTACATGGACATGCACTTTAAAACATAACCAGCTGGTTAAACAAGTCTATTACAAACCACATTCCTTATATTAGATATGCTCTTAAGGGTTGAAGATGTTTAAGATTGATGGGATTATTGTTTCTTTGTGTTTCTACGTAATAATTTCTTCTAGCATTAAAAAATTTCATTAGGTTCAATGACATGATGCGCAAGCTTGGAATTGATTTCGATTCTCAAATTTCTTTTGTCGCTCACTTGAAATAAATAACATGTTAGAGTTCAATAATGAGTACCTTAAATTAAAAAAATAAAATAAAATAAAGGTGCATGGGGACAATTTCTTTTCAAATCAGATTTCAAAAAACGTCATTTGGCAGAGAGGAGGATTATAATTGAGATTAGTTAGGAGGAGACAGAAAGTGATGGCTTACATTATGTCCAACTTGTTCTTCTTTATTTGCTTTGTTTGGTACGAGGTTGTTGTTGTTTGGTTACTCCATTTTTGGTCCTTTTTTAAGAATTTTTTTAAAGTCTTGCTGCGGGTGGTAAGCATGAAATCACTAAAAATTGTCACTCACTTTACACGACTGGGGATAAATTAAGCTTTTAGGAAAGTACATTTTACTTGCGACTTGGTTTACTTTTGAAAAATTAACGATATAAAATAAAAGTTAAAAGTAGAAAAGGGTAAAAAAAGAATGAGTAATATTATATTGCTATTCGCAAGTTGAGATGTAATATTAATTAATTTTTATTTTAAATGGTCAATTAATTGCTCCCTCCGTTCCATAACAATAAGTGTGGTTTGATTTTCATAATGATTGAAAAATCATAATTAATATTATTAGAATAGTAAATTTTAGTTATATTTTTTCATATATACCCCTATATTAAATAATAATAACATAGTTTTACTAATAACAATGCCCATTAAATAAGGATATAATAGAAAAAATAAAAAAATTAAGTAAATATAAATAGAATGTGGCCTATATATTAGAACGGATGAAAAGAAAAATAAATCAATCTTTATCGGACGGAGGGAGTACTATCAATAAACTACTATCACATATGATCAGTAAGTGATCATATGAGAAATATCATTGTTGAATATTTTACTTATTTGCCTTCTTTGCGAACACTTCGCGTTCGACTTTCGTCAAAGTGATGGAGTTATTTTGAGAAAATTAAGGTTTAGGTTATTGTTGAAATTCTTTGGGCTTCACTAACAATGTTCTCATTGGGCTTTGTCAAATCTTCATGTACTCATATCTATAAAGTCAATTCATTATCACATTGTTCAAAAATTTATTTTAGAGACTAGTCCTCTTTTCAAACTTTTATTGTTTGACCTTTGTGAAAGAGACCGAGATGTTTCGAGAAAATTAAGGTACGTAGAGTCAAATTCTTTGGGCTTCACCAACAATTTTCATATTGGGCTTTGTCAAATACCATATCTATATCGTAAATTCATTGTCACCGATGATCAGTAAGTAAAAGGTCATGTAAGAAAATATCATTGTTCAAAAGAAAAATGCTAGATAACCATAGAAAAATGATCAGGCACTAGCATTGATTTTGTGATATAAAACCGACATGCTTTTTTGACCCAAAAAAAAATGTTAAATTTGGTTTCCAGAATCTAACATTGGTATCTTTGCAAAAAAAAGACATGCTCGTTTTATAAAGGGTGATAGGGGTTGGTTTTTAATGGTTTTTAAAGATTTTTAATATAAAGGAGGAGAGAGAATGAGTGGAGTTGAATGGTGGAGATTTGCAGATGTGATGTGATAGGTGGATATGATTGATTTAGGGTAAAGAAAGAATGTATAAAAAAGTGATAAAAATTTTTAAAAAGCAATGCCTAACACCCTTATATCACAATATCAGTGTTGGTTTTGGATCATACCTGCGATCACCATAATAGATCACATAATGGTTGATAGGGTGTTAAATGGCATGTGAAATATTCATTAATTGATCCAAATGTGACATGGTTGGTACTTTGTAGAACCACCTCATCATGCTAAATGTTTATTATGTCAACTATTACAGAATATATTATGTTAGTGTAACAAAATTCTTGTTAAAAATTTTAGAAATTAACTGCTCGTTGCAAACTCTCTTGATTTGACCTCGGCAAATGAGACCGAGTTATTTCAAGAAAATTAAGGTAGGCTATTGTCGAAATTCTTTGGGATCTCACTAGCAATTTTCATATTGAACTTTATCAAATTGCCATATTCCCGCGGGAAATACGAGCAGAACTTGGGAACCACCAAATTGTTCGGAAATGTTGCTCCGATAGATCGATATTTGAAAGTTATGAGTTGTTTAATTTATAGATTACTTAGACGTATCTAGATAGTGTTATGTTAAAATATAATTTGTTCACAGTTATCTCAAGCAAGATATATCTGAGTTGTATTTCAATTGGAGCCTAGATATATCTAGCTCAGAGTAAGAATACGGAAATTTAAACAAAACAGCAAACACACGATTTTAAGGTGGAAAACCCCAACAAGGTAAAAAACCACCCGCCTACACCTGCAGACAAACAGATTCACTAGTTACCAAGAGTTTAAACCTGTTACAAGAAGTTAAGGATAGAATTACGCATAAAACTATCAAACAATTAGAATACAAACGACGATCATTCCCTGATCTCTCTTCTAACTTGTAATGTGAGCCAACATCCCGTTGCTCTTCAGAACTTCCATGTAACTCCGCAATCCGACCTAGATATGCAAGGTCCTTCCACCGATCGTCACCTCCCGTGATGATCTTTTCTGGTCGAGGCTCTTGTGTAGTGAATCCGATTTCTCCCGAAGATTTGACTTTATGAATATCGAGTAGTGGACTTGTAAGAACGTTGCACTTGATGTTTGCATGAACAAACCATATGAATTTTAGGTTACAAGTGCATGGGGAAGTGAATGGATGAACGAGCCACGCAAGCTAACTAGTACACAATTGCTATGCTCTATTGCATGCGTGTAAGTCCCTCACATTCTCATCCAACTTTCTCTCTATTTAATCATGTATTAATAGACTGCCTTGCCACCAAAAACTTCCCTTAACACATGAACTCCTACAAGACAAACAAGAGATAAGTTTGTAAGATAAGAAAATATAAGATAAGTTATAACCAAATATAAGAATCGAAGTGACCAACTTATCTTACAAACTTGAATCCATCCAAATCTTTACAAGGTAATCATATAATAACAAAGGTGATGACATTCATAACTGAATCTAATCAACTCAAGGACTCCTAACAAAATTTAAACTCATCCTATTAATAAACCACATGCTTAAAAATCTATCTAGAACATCTTAAAAATAATTCATGTGATAAAATCAGTTGACATTAATTAAGTCAACTAATAACACACGTTAATAATTGATTAAATTATGCATGATAAAATAATATGATAAATAAAATCACATGCATGGAAAAATAAAAATGACAATTAACAGTAAATAGCTTAATTAATTAAATCATGTTCATTTAATTAAAAAGCAAACAATATTGATTGAGACTAGAGGTTAGAGCTAAAAGTGGAGAATTCTGAAGGAGTACAGCGGTGTAGGAGTATTTTGAAGAATTATATTTGGATTTTGTTTGAAAACACCACTAATTGTTAATAATAATGAGAAGTAATAATTTTGAATATTTTAATTTTGACTTCATAGTAATCATTTTTTCGGAAAAAGATTTTTGAAATTAATTTATGATTTTTTTTCTTCAATAGGAGATGTGTGGTGCTCGAGAGAGGAGAGGGGCGGGGTTTCGAACCCTGATCATACGTCAGGGATTTGGAAGTCTTTACCAGTACATCACATTCGAACCATATAATTTATGAATATTTAGTTAGAAACTACATGAGAGTTTCAAAAAAATTTAAAGAAAAATTATGACATAAAAAATGGATGGTTGAAATTTAAAAAATTATTAAATTTATTTAATTATGCATAATACATTAAAAGTCGCTTAAGGTGAGAATTATTTTTAAGACAGTTTTACTCTTGTTACATATAATTAACTACGGATATTTAATAATTGTTAAATAAGTCCGCGGATTTGTTCTGTTCCCCATGTGGGCACATGTCCACGCCTACGTGGGGAGCTCTGGAGGCCCCATGTCATCAGAGAAAAAAAAATTTTAATTTTTTTTTAATATTTACATTAAGTGAGATAGATAATACATAACTGTCCATTGATAGTGGAAGGGCCCCACCAACCCCTACGAATTTTTGGATATCAGGTCATAACTGAATAAGTCCGTGCATGTGTAGAAGATTACAAAACATTGAAAATGGTTCATTCATTTCGTCCACGTCGAGAAAACGGAGACATTGAAAATGGTCCATTCATTTCGTCCACGTCCATGTACGTGCTTTTCAAGTTTTGTGGAAAATGACCAGTAAATGGGTGAATGTCACGGAGCCCTTTTGTCTTGTGTACTAACTATATAAGAGCCATACTTTTCCACGTGAATGATTTGTTGCCGACAGCATAAGCTGTTAACAAGGTGACGTGGTGATAGTTAAATTTAATTTTTTAAAAAAATTTACGTTAAATGAGATGAATAATATATAATTGCCCCTTATGGTGAGGGGCTTGTGTGGGCTCTATATTTTTTTCTTCCAAAAATAAAGGTGTTGGCATAATCTATTACCAACAATGTTGGCAACAGATCATTTCTGTACTTTTCTATTCCATGCACCTAATTAATATGCTAACTTTGGTCAATGTATGTGTTGTAAAAGAATTCACTTGTGCCCTAAAAATTAAGTTTATTCCCTGCACCTAATTTAATATCCTAAATCCATCCATGTATGTAGATTGCATGGCTATAGTAGGCCTTAGCCTATTGCAGTCCAATTTTTATTTTCACTTATATATTGTCTCATTTATTTGGATAAAGTGTTAGAAATTAGAATACATCGAATTTGACATTTATAGTCATATCTACAGCTTTTTTTCTTTTTGCAATAGTTTAGTTCATTTGATTATATACATTGACATTGATAGTGATCTAGTTTTTCTTTAAATTGATTGAAGTGTTTTTCGTATTTCCCCTAATTGTTATGTTCTACATTTAGTTTCAGAAAGTATTTAGTTTGTGATCTTTTTTTTGTGGAGGTTGAAATGGTAGAAGCTGGACCACGTCCACCTATAAAGAAATGAGACTCATCTCCTCATATTTTCACATCATACAATATCCATTTGTAGTGAAAGAATCTGAACCTATAGTTAAAGAAAATGTGATAAATTATATCATATCTTACTATTTTGTTCTGGAAAAAAATTAGGGTGTGTTTAATAGGATTCCAGGAAAGGGAATTCCATGAAAATGAATTCCGGGAAAACGGATTTCCACCTCTTTCTTGGATTGAGTTTTCCAGGAAAACCATTGTTTTTGTGCTTTAAACATTTGTACTTGGAAAATAATTTTTAGGAAAATATTTCCCATCAAACACCAAAGCTGAAAAATGATTTCCTTAATTTGACATTTTCTTAGAAAATATTTACCAATCAAACACACCATTAATTTTCTGTTTTCTATTTATATATATATTTTTGGATTAAAAATTTTATTATGACAAACGACAGTTCTCCCAATCTCAAATCCTAAATGCGTCCCTGTATGTAGTAAAAGAATTGATGTATTCCTAAAAATTGAGTTAATATCTAATTTAACTATTTAAACCGTGGCCCATCCAAAATTATTTTATTTGAAGTGCCCACTATTTTCTCCATCACATATTTTCAATTTTAAGATTAGATTAAGATTTTCGATTTTAAGATAAGATTTGATATTATGGAGACTAAGGCTATACGAGAGTTATTATCATATGAAGATGAATGATCCATCAAAATGATAGTAGTTTGAAAGAATTCAAGAGAAATATATTCTAATGATGAAAGAAAGGAAGATCGACTTTTTGAAGCCGAGGATTTCTGTGCGTAAAATACACGCATCACACTGGGTTCTTCTGATTTTCTATTCTTTCATCTGACCCGTGATGCGTGAATCTGCGTGGCTTCTCTGTGTATAGAAGAAGACTATGATAAGATTCTTGTATTGTAAAGCAAGTCCCTCATTTGCCTAATAAAGTCTCCAATTTTATAAGAGTTTGATTTTTGTCCCAAGAAAATATTAATTTTATAAAATCATCCTTTTTATTTTTTTATTTTTTGTCGAATGTAGAAATTTTACTCATACGAAAAAACAATTACAAGTAAGAAGAATGGCTTAATACCTGGCTTTCAAATGAAATACAATACATCATGTACCTAGCAACTATCTGCAAACCAGACCTCAAGCATGCACAAGCCCCAACTAACCAAATATCTAAGCGGCTATGTAGAAAATGAGCGAATGGTTCTAACATTTGATAGACCAATCTTATGAAAATAAACGTGTCTCCGAGTGACCCTACTAAGTTCTTCTGGTTGAATCAATTTGCTACAATTTCTCATCATATCCCAAATTGGCCAAACAATCCGCGACGCTATTGGCATCTCTCCGTATGTGTGAAAAATAAACATTCATCTTGCATCTAAAATCATCAATCTTATCGAGGATAAAGCGAAAAGACCAAGGAACCTTAGCTGGATGAGAAATCATCCTTAGTTTTTAGAGATCATCTTTTTTGGCTCTTAGTTTTTTCTAAATCGTAGTTGATTATAATTTTTTTTATTTAATTCCAAAAACTAATTTTTCCTTTTTCTTCAACATAGATGACAGGCGGGAATTCATAAAGTTTATACACTAGAAGAAACCAGCTTCGCTATTACGGTACAAACTTGGAAGACTTTCGCTCCCTTCGATACTAACCGTTAGATCGATAGGAAGAGAGGTGCAGCTTCATCTTTTCTGTTTACCAAAGTGGTGTCAAAATTCTTTATTTTGTTTTTTTTGGAACTGGATAATTGTGCAATTTACACCATCGTAAATAAGGATTAACTCTTGATGATACTACATCGACATTGACTATAATTAAAATTCAAGGTGTCACTGTTTTTTTTTTTTCCATATTCTTTGATTTTAACATTTTGTATATGTCTCACAAAAAAAAAAAAAAAACATTTGTCTATGTGACAGGCTTTTTAAAATAATAATAATAATAACAATAGTTAACTTTAATTTTAAAGGTAATTAATTGGCATTTATATTGTTTTCTGTATTTATAATTAAATTAATTGAATTTTATATTTAGTCAATTTAATTATGGATCTGTTTTATTGTTGGACTTAATTATCACGTGTATCCTTAGTTTAATTCTTAGATTTATTGTGATATATAATCTTTTATTATGGTAAGAGTACATTTCATATTAACTTAGTATGAGATAATGTAAGATTTTATTTGATATTATTTGATTACCTTATTCTAATTATCCTACAATTAACAATTGTCTTTGTTAACAAGACATCCAAGTGTAATAAAAACACCACAATTAGAGAAGGTATGGTACACATTTTCTAGGCAAAATTTCGGCCCCGTATATAGTACAAGAAACGTGCCAAAGCTTCCCCCATGCATGAATTATTTATTTCTTGATTCAATTTATAAACATTACCTTTGATCAATGAAAATTGGGTTTTGAATCTTCGAGCTGAGTCTAACCACTAGTAGAAGAGCCCGATCATTGAGAGATCATCACGTGAATGCAAATATGCACGGGACCACGGTTACAAGAAGCTATGGATGAGCAATGGAACATTGGTTCGTACTACACACTAAGAAAGAAAAGAAAAACATGGAGCTTTTTTTTATTATTATTTTCTTAGGTGTTGCTTAGTTTATGTGTAAACTAACCTTTAGCTTCGTTGTAAAAATTCAAACTCTTTGGAATCTAGTAGATTGGTTTTTGCCCGCAGGCAGTGAGCACATAGTTTTTCACATTGAGGGGTTTTCCATGTTAAACTGTGCGTTCTTGTTTATTTTATTCTTTTTAGTTTTTGCATTATGACTAGTTGCATTTGTCACATTTTGTTTCGTAGACAAATCTGGTTATTGATAATCTGCAGACGCATCTTACTATAAAATAGTAAATAACCATTGGATTAATCTGACTAACAGAACACTGTTAAGATTCATCTAAACATTTTAAACATATATAATTTAGACAACTTAGAATTTTCAACAATAACAATAATAAAATAAAAAATTACTTTTGTATGCTCCAAATAAATAGTTTGAAAACGAAAGATGTAGTAAGTGCATGTTAGGGAACAATTTTTTATGCATTTTTACTTATTCTCTTTCAAATTTAAATTTGGTCTAATCAATCACATCTATATATCTCATAGGACATATATATATATAATAATATAAATCTCCACTATTCAATTTCACTTATTCTCTTTCATATTTCCGATTTTCCGATCAAAATCTATAAAATTAATGCATAAAAATTTAATTTCTAACATGCACTAAATAGTGAATATCTTTAATATCTTTAAAAGCTGAACCCCAAATATGTGTCTTTGCACACACTTTCCTACCAAAGATTTTTTTTGTTGATTAATTAATAATAATAAAAGAAAAAGATGGAAATGAACAATTATACACGTTTTGAATTTATGAAAATGAACAAATGTAGAAACACATTTTGTATCTATCGAAACAAGCTAGAGTGTATTATTTCCATCTATGCAAAAGCGTGTAGAGCATAAAATATTTTTTTTCCATTGATTAATAATAAAAAAGACATTTTCAAGAAAAAATAATGATAATAATAAAAACGATGATGGACATTTTTATATACATGAACAACTATAGAAGCATGTTTTGTATTTATGGAAAGATGTGTGTATTATTTGGAAAGTTGGCAAACTTTAGAGACTATAAATAAAAGTATGACCAATAGTGTGGGAAAAAAAACACGGACATTCTCGTCAAATTTTTTTTTTCATTAATCTTAATCTATATACATATAAAAAGAGTATTTTTTTCCCTCCTAAACACATTATCAATTGTTCTCGCCTCTTGAATTTACCTAATATAATCTTCTATCTATATATAGAAAATAAAGCTTTTTTTTTCATTATATTTTTTATTTCCTTAAATCCATTTTCCCATTTAAAATAAATTGTTTTTCATTTTTTATTTTTTTTCATAATCCATATCCAACTCTCTTTTATTTTTTTCTTTCACAATATATTAATATTAATGTATATAAATTTTATTTGATTATTTGTACCTTATTTTACTCAATCTCATAATATCTAAATACTTCTCTATCATTCTCTCTCTCTCTCTCTCATTTTCTACCTATAAATGAAAAAAAATAAATCGTGATTTTATTTTATTCGACTTGATGATAGCTTTAAAATAAGTAGACTATCAATATATAAATTTTTATTTGAAAAAATTAAAATTTATCGCAAATATATAAATTAGTGTCCAACTTAAATATAATTAAATTAATATTAATATAGATTAATGAAGACTGACGTAATGAGATTAACAAAAATTGATAATTTGTTATGATACTTAATTGATATTTGTGTGTAAAATTCAAATATAATGACATGTATAAATTGTTTTAGCTTTTAATTCTATTCGGTGTTTGATTTACCTTAAGAATAAATTAAATGAAAAAATAATGCTTAAATTTTTTAATCTCGCAAATATATGCTAAAATTAGCTTTATTTTATATTTAAAATTGAATAATTTTTCCTAATAAATATTTAATTTA
Organism: Jasminum sambac; assembly: GCA_018223645.1. NCBI lineage: Eukaryota > Viridiplantae > Streptophyta > Magnoliopsida > Lamiales > Oleaceae > Jasminum > Jasminum sambac. Next base: position 19,409,168 of record CP073648.1, on the reverse strand, counting down.
CCAAAATAATAATTTATATATTGATATGGTACTTAAGTACAAGTCCTCATATAATTACACAAAATGGATTCAAATTCTTTCAAATTTTTTATGAATAATATAAAGAATAAAAAAGAAGATGGGATATATTAATATGGTACTTAAATCAAAACTCTCCCTTAATTACAAAAAATAGACTTAATTTATATAGAAAAAAATTTGTAAAGAAAAAATTTTCATTTCATTTATTCGTAAGGTAAATCAAACACGTAATAAAACCAATTAAGCTAAAATAATTTATACACGAAATAAATCTCATTATATTTGTACTTTTACATACAAATATCAATAGCAAATTATAAATTTAATTTGTTACCTCATTAGCTTATGTTATTATTAGTTTTAATTTAGTTAACAAGGACAAATATAATATATTTGCAATAAATTTCAATTTTATTTTGAATCAGCAAATTTCAATTTATTTATTTATTTACTTATTTACTTATTTATTTTGCTTCCAAATCTTTAACTTAGAGGTTATTGTATTGAACAATATAACGGAGTTCCAAGAATTAGAATGAATTTTTGACTGATCACTTTTCATAATTTTAGTATTTTAAAAAAATTATTTAAAATCAATAATTTTCTCTAAAATTTAATTTTTATGCCATACAAAATTACCATTGATTAAATTTTTACACAAAAATTCAAATAAAGGTGTAACATTAAAAAAATCAGACCTGTTACTTAATTTTAGAATAATTAATTATTTATATAAATAAATAGCTAAGAAACAAAAATTAATTAAAATTAATAATCCTGCTAAGATTCAATTTTTGTGCGATATAAAATTAAGATTCATTAAGGTTTTATACAAAAATATAAACAAACTTACTAGGAGTTGGCCCAGTTCGAGAACAAAATCTCACCACTACGATCTCCAATTTGTACTATAAAATCTAAAAATTACTTTGGACCTATTAATAAATTTTAGAAACAATCAATCATTTTTACAAATTATTTTATAAGAAGCAAAAATTAATTAAAATTAGTAATTTTTCTAAGAATTAATTTTTGTGTGATGGAAAATTACAATTCATTAAATTTTTATGCAAAAATTAAAATAAACTAGTCTTTTTCATCCGTGCGTTGCACGGGAGGCTAATGTGTCAATAATTATTTGTTTCGATATATATTAATTTTATATCAACAGCTCTACAAAGATAATAAATCGAGTATTCGTGATTGCACTAAACTTAATAATTAAGATAAGTAATGAAAGAATCCAATAAAAATTTCGATAGAGTTTTCCCGGTATATAGTACAAAATCTTTCCTATAAAATATTGAAGGAATGTCTCACCAAAATTAGCATAATTTAATTTACGATTCTCATGAAAATCTCATAACTTAATTTACAATTCTCCTGAAAATCTAAATAACAAAAATAATTCAAACATAACACCATCAACTATTGCCAACAACATGAATATAAAATGAATAATACAAACGACTCATATTTTTCTAAGAAATAATGAATGGACTTAAATAGAAATCCCAGGCCTAATTTTCTCCAAGAATATCAAATTCCTATTAATCTACTAATGAATTGTAATAAGACAACAACATGTGTTTTTACATAAGGTGAACATCGCGAACTTCGAATTCCATTTATATGAAAAACCTTTAGAAATATAAAATATAATACCAAGTTCAGATAGAATAAATATAACTTGCTCAAAGTGTAATCTTTGACAATGAAGCAAGTTGAGCTACCTTAATTCGAGCACAATGCTACTTATGGATAAGAGTTGCATATCATCAATTTGTATAATATACAAGTTGAGCAACTATCTCAACTGGACATTATCTTCAAATAAATATAATAGCAGAAATCAATAATATACAAGTAGAATGATTCATTTCTTATATCAACGCAGATGACATAGAGGGTTTGCATAAAAATTCAAATAAAGTAAGCAACGTACCTCACATGATTATTAAGTGTCAGACTATAAATTACTGAAAACTTCTTTATACACGACATTCGTAGTAACATTGGTTAGATGACCATCGTCATCACAGAGCACAAATATCAAACCCTACCTATTTGTGGCTTTAGAGACGACAACATATAGTTTGACAATGAATATGTAAACAATGATTTTTAAGATTTGATTGTGAAATATAACTAACATATTACAGAAATAACAATATAGTGGGTATAGTTCAACATACTCCAATACCCTTTTTCTGTTCCAATAGGAAACAGTTATCATCGTCACCACTCCCATCCTCATTTAATCGAAGGCGAGCGAGTATAATATAAGGATTACAATTGGATGAGATTCTCATTGCCCGCCATGCCCGTTAGAAAATTGATACCCCTTCCGTTGCCCATCGTGATTATATTGTTGAATCAGAAGCTTGTATTTGTTTTTTTTAATATATGTGATAATAACATTTAATTTTTTGTATAAATATTTTCTAAATATACTAAACACGTATAATATATTCTGTATAAACTCGGCAATTTAATATATTCAATATATTAATATTTTGTTTAAACTCATCAATTTAGATTTTTTACTTTAAATAATTTAAATTGTATAATATTTTTAATGTGATTGATAAAAAATCTTAGAGATTGTACATTTTCTTGATCAAATATTGAATCATTCCATATCAAATCTAAATTATTTTGGATAAAACAAATAAATTGAAATATATGTGATCAAGAATTAAAAAAACAACTTGATCGATGATTTTAAAAAATTAAATAAAAATCGAAACTAACAAAAATAAGTATAAAATAAATAATTCAAAGTAGTCTAATTCTCAATATTTATTTAAAAGATAGAATTATAAATAAAAATGTTTACCATAGTGGAGAGAAAATTTACGACCGAGGTCGTATAATTTCAATCGTTGATAGAGTCAATAGCCAATTCTTTATTAAATACCTAATTTACAAAATAGATAGTTTAGATATTTACTTTTATGCTTATTAAACCATTATTGACAAATATGTAATTTAGAGATTTAGTAATTTATCACCAAAATTAGACTTTTAAGTTAATAAGAAACTAAACAATATAGGAGATGGAATCATTCAATCTATATATATTTGAAATCAAACTTTTTAGTTAAAATAAGGATTGTAATTTAAAAATATAATTTTGGAACTAAATATTATCAAAATTAAATATAGATTGATTAAATTCAAGCCGATAATCATCACCATATAAGTGGATAAACTTATTTTTAATTAAAATAGACTAATTATTTAGAAAAATATTATTAGAAGGCAAGGAATTCAAATTGATATGAAATTGGTATGATATAAAAATCAAAATCATAAATATGACTTGGCCAATGTAATCGGAATATAATTACTTGTCTTTTTTAATTTGATTTTTTTCCATTTTAGAAATTATCTTATCTTAGTTAGTTATTCAGTGATCGGTTCCGAGTATTGCATGTAAATGTTATAAAAAATTTATTTCTTCTACTTTTTTCAATAAAAAGTTTTAAGCGAGTGTTAGTGTATGTATAAAAATAGATTTTTATGGATTTTAATGTAATATAGGAGAAAGAATGAGAGGGGTTGAATAGTGAAGATTTGTGTAGTATAGGTAGGTCCCACAAAATATGTAAATGTGAAATATGAGAGAGAATGTGTGGAGTTGAAAAGAATATATAAAAATATGCATAAATATGTAAAAAGAAGTAGAAAGATGACTTCCTTTTATTATAAACATGACTTTCTAACACAAGATTTTTGTCAAAATATTAGTGGTTAACATAAAAACTTAATTAAGAAGACATTTTATTTTTTAGAACAAATTAAGGTATTACGTTAACTAAATTTTAGTATCTATTAATTAATTTATATGAATAAAAAATAAATTTTTATTTGTGCAGAAAAATATTTTTGAAATCCAATATTTTTATTTTATTGGTTAAGCAATAAAAATAATTTTTTTCTTTGTTTTTGTATTTTTTAAAGTATAAACTATAGAGTTTGTTCAGACATGGAACATATGCATACATCTTAATATATATTTTTTTATAAAACTTTCAACTCTTGAGATTCCCTACAAATGCAAACCAATGGGCTAAGAATGAGGTTAGTATTTCAACCCCTGAGATTCCTTACATTCTTTGCTTTGATAATCAAGTCTTGGTTAGACAAATATTAAAAAAATCATAAAAAGAGTTATTTTGTAGTAAATAAAAAAATAAAAATTATTGAAAAGCGTACATTTACTATTCAATTTGCTAAAATCAAGTGCTTTGTTTAGAATTTTAAAAATCACGTGTTCCAAAAACATGATTTTAAAAATATAACTTATTATTATATTATTATATAAATTATTATTTATACACATATATTTAACATTTTCTTTAAAAACCATCAATCGGAATGTCCACTAAAACCATCAAACAGCCTAAGAAAATAAAAAATTCAATAAAAAAATTAGCTATCTAATATAAGAACTTAGACTTATATTTTGAAATAATATGTCCACTCAACCCAATGATATTTTAAAAATCATAATAAAAAATTTATCAATGCAGAAAAGTAAACTCGTTTGTTCACCATGGCGATTCAAACGAATGTAAATCAAATGGATATAAAATATCTTCCCTATTATATAGGAATATCTCATTAATTAGATGGAGATGTTAGCAATGTGTCATCCAATGCATGGGAATTATTTGGCTATTGAGGAAAAAAACTAAAATCAATCCAAAAAATTACCTTCGCAATTAAAAAAAAGGTGAAGTTAGTTTAGTGGTATAAAAAGTTAATGATGGTAATGACTAAAAAAAAGATGAAGAAAAAAATTTATCAGTAAGAGGGAACAATTGTTTCAACAATTTATAGAAGACAATCCATTGAATTCTTTGGATTCATACTTTAATTTGTTTCATATAATTATAAACAAAAATAACTGACCTCCTTTTAACCTGATGATCAACATAGGAAGAAAAAGAAAATGACTATTCTAAAAAATAATTGTATTATATATAATTGTAAAAAAATAATAAATTTTATTAGAAATTGTTGGAATAAACAGTTTGATGATACAAATGCAAAAATTACTAATAGTTTGAAGAAAGTAAAATCCAACCACGAATTTGCCTTATAGATTAATCATGGCCAAAAAGATGAGGACGAAATTTTTTAGTGTAAAGAAAGAACAATTATTTCAACAATTTATAATAGACAATTCGTTGAATTTTTTCTAGTCATATTTTAATTTATTATCTATAATTATTGGCAAAAATAATTGCATTGGAGATTAAGTGAGGCAAAAAATTAAAAATAATTAAATTAAGAGCAATATTATTGCTCAATATAATGATGGTCTATATATAATAAAAAGAATATCATTAAAAAGGATAACGTCTATTTCAGGCAAAGATAATACCTATTTTCGGAAAAGTGCATTGGGAGAAAAAAATATAATGACGTGGAATTAAAAATTAATTAAAAAATTCAGAAAAAGGATGTTTTGGAGGGAAAAATATTGTTTATATATATATGTATGTATGTATGTAACTATAAATTAATCATAGCCAAAAAAATGAAGAAAAAGATGAAGATGAAATTTTTTAGTGTAAAGAAAGAACAATTATTTCAACAATTTATCATAGACAATTCGTTGAATTCTTTGAAGTCATATTTTAATTTATTATCTATAATTGTTAAAAAAAATAATTGCATTGGAGATTAGGCTAGGTAACAAATAAAAAAATAAAAAAATATAATAAAATTAAAAAGAATATTAATGCTCAATATAACGATTATCTATATAATAAAAAAATGTCATTAAAAAGGATAATATCTATTTAAGGCAAAGATAATGTCTATTTTAGGAAAAATACATTGGGAGGGAAATTATAATGAAGTGGAATTAAAAATTAATTAAAAATTTCAGAAAAAGAATATTTTGGAGGGAAAAAATGTTGCTTATATATATATATATATATATATATAGATATATATTGTTAGAAAAAATAATTGCATTGGAGATTAGGCTAGGTAACAAATAAAAAAATATAATGACGTGGAATTAAAAATTAATTAAAAAATTCAGAAAAAGGATGTTTTGGAGGGAAAAATATTGTTTATATATATATATGTATGTATGTATGTATGTAACTATAAATTAATCATAGCCAAAAAAATGAAGAAAAAGATGAAGATGAAATTTTTTAGTGTAAAGAAAGAACAATTATTTCAACAATTTATCATAGACAATTCGTTGAATTCTTTGAAGTCATATTTTAATTTATTATCTATAATTGTTAAAAAAAATAATTGCATTGGAGATTAGGCTAGGTAACAAATAAAAAAATATAATAAAATTAAAAAGAATATTAATGCTCAATATAACGATTATCTATATAATAAAAAAATGTCATTAAAAAGGATAATATCTATTTAAGGCAAAGATAATGTCTATTTTAGGAAAAATACATTGGGAGGGAAATTATAATGAAGTGGAATTAAAAATTAATTAAAAATTTCAGAAAAAGAATATTTTGGAGGGAAAAAATGTTGCTTTTATATATATATATATATATATATATATATAGATATAGATTGTTAGAAAAAATAATTGCATTGGAGATTAGGCTAGGTAACAAATAAAAAAAATAATAAAATTAAAAAGAATATTAATGCTCAATATAACGATGATCTATATACTAAAAAAATATCATTAAAAAGGATAATATCTATTTAAGGCAAAGATAATGTCTATTTTAGGAAAAATACATTGGGAGGGAAATTATAATGAAGTTGAATTAAAAATTAATTAAAAATTTCAGAAAAAGAATGTTTTGGAGGGAAAAAAGGTTACTTTTATATATATATAGATGTGTAACATGAAAATTTAAAACTTAGCTTGGACCCATTAATTAATTTTAGAAAGAATTCATTATTTCTAAAACTAATGGTTAGTTAATAAAGGAAAATTAATTAAAATTACAAATTTCGCTAAGATTTAATTTTGGTATGATAAAAAATTACGATTCATTTAATTTTTACATAAAAATTAAAATAAAAGTGTAACATCAATTTTGTTGAATTAATCATTCAATTGTAACATTGATCAATTTTTTAATTAATTCAATCTTTATCGATATCTTCTAAATTCCAAGAGGTTTTTTCAATTATAAGATATTTTTAAAATTAGATTCATATAATTCTTAAAATTATGCCTATTAAGCAAATTATTTTGGAAATAATTAATTTTTTTAGAAATAATTAGCTTAAACACAAAAATTAACGAAATTTTTTTTATACCACAATGAATTAAAATAATAAATTCTATAGCTAATATTTAGTTCGACGTCATTTTAGTGTACAAAGATTAATAAAAATTAATTACACTATTAAAAGTGCAAATGCAATTAATTTTTTAAAAATGATTAGATTGCTATGGGTTTTCCCTAAAAAATTAAAAAAAATTAACTTGAATTATATCTTTTAAATTATAAGATTTCTTTAAAATTAGATTCATACAATTCTTAAAAGTACAGGTATTAAAATGATTATTTCAAAAATAGTTAATTCTTTTCATAAATAATTCGCTAAAAATGAAAATTAATTAAAATCAATTATATTACAATTAATTAAAATTAATTATATTTCTTAGAATTAATTATATTACAATTAATTATGATTAATTATATTTCTTACATTTAATTGGATATATTTTCAGTGGACAAAAATTGATATAGTTTTATTAGATGAAAATTAATCAGAATTAATTAAATTGCTAAAAAGGGAAACATAATTATTTCAAAATATAAAAAATAATTAAAATTAATTGGATTGCTACGGGGAAAAACTGTGCTTCCAAAATTAATTTATCTTTTAGGTATTTTAAAATAAAGTTAAGCTAACACCTTTAAGATTTTGGATTGTTAGCATTTGGGTGTTACATTTTATTATAGAGTAAGGCGACCAATTATTAGTTCCTCATTAATTATATTTCTTTTTGTAAAATTGAGAGCATTTCAAAGGATCTGCTCTTTTTTTTTTTAAGTAACAAGCTCCGAAAATAGGTCTTTAAATAGTAATGATTTTTTTTACACTACTCGAACCAACAATTATATAATAATTCTTTGGTTCAACCTATCGCTTTCGTTAGGGAATAAGTCCAAGAATTCTTACTAAATAGTTGGCTATTGACCCAACAAATTATTGGAATTATACAACTTAATTAGAATATTTTGACTGGCTTTCGACTATGTTAAATACTTATCTAAGTTTCTATCTCCTAAATAAATATTATGCGTCCTATCTACTTTGAATTATTTATTTTATACTGAATTTTGCCAGTTGAGATTTTATTTAATTTTTAAGTATCATCAATTAGGTTGTATATTTTAAGTATTACATGTATTTTTTAATTTATTTATCTTATTCAAATTAATTTAAATTTTATATCGAATCATTCAATATTTAATATATCGAATATGTTAAATTAGTGAGTTTATAGATAACATGCAAATATATATGTTTAGTATATTTAGAAGGTATTTATTGAAGAAATAAAATTTCAGTAACACATATATTAAAAAGTATAAATAAAAGTATTCGATTAAACTATCACGATGGGGCATGGACGTGGGTGAGAATTTTTTAGCTAAGCGGGGACGAGGAATGGAAGTTCCCATCCTATATTCTTATATCATCGTCACTCGGCCTATAATAAATGAGGATGGGTCGAAACGAGGACAAGCATTTCCCAACTTGGCAGGAACCGGGTGTTAGGGTTTGTCGGACTATATTCACAACACTGTTATTTTTATAATATATCTCTATATTGATTATATTTCATAATTAAATTTTAAAAATCATTATTTACATATTATTTGTTAATGACGTACATCACACTAATGTATAATTAATATCTTTCAAAATTTATAATTGCCTATAATAGAATGTAAAATAATAAAAAAATAATGAGCTCTATGAATGTTAGTAAAGTTATTTTGATAACTATAATATTTAATGATATTTTATTTTTGGTTTACATTAGTAGATTAATCTTACAATGAGCAAAATATGATATATTATCACAATTTCAGCCACAAATGCTAATGAAGTTACAATTTTATCGAAAATAGTAAATTAAGCTGTGTGGATTTTAGTGAATTATTTTTTTACATATTTGCAGGATGCATGGACTAGTACGAAATATATGAGAAACTTTGTTGAAATTTTTATAGAATTGTTTCGAGTTAAATTAATTAAGTTTATTGTTGTAACTCATTCTTTATTTTAATTATTTTTTTAGGTTTTATATCAATCGTATTAACATCTATCAATACTATTATTAGTTGAAAAATTTATCCCCCGTGCAACGCACGGGTGAAACAGCTACTATATATAAAAGTTAGATCATAAGCGTGTAAGTGTGTGAGCAAACACACATTTCTATAAAAAGTGTGGAATTTTTTTTAATTATTTTTTTTGGCTTAATATATAGCTGAATCCATATATGGTAACACATATTTAGAAATATGGAAATATATGTTGATATATACGGAGAATTACACATATAGAAACAAGCGTTTATAATTAATATGGAAAGTACATGAGTTTTTTTTTTTTAAATCATTCGATAAAATATAATATTAATTATTAAGAATATAATAATTTAGTAGTTAATATAGCACATAATTAATTTTATGTCAAGTTAATTGAATCTTATTCGGTTGTAGAAATATTTCTTTTGGAAATCACCCGAAAATAGAATTCTCCGATTTCCCTCCAAAAGCTTGGACAGTATGGATAATTTCTACACTATTGAAAAAAGAAAATATCCCATATTGTGTAGATATAAAAAAAAAAGAGTACATGTATGATTCTATAAAGTACTAATTATTAAGCAAGTAGCAGTTATAGCCAATGGCCACTTGAGGGAATCAGTATCCGATTCCTTTTAGATTAATAATAATTTTTAATTAATATTAATGTATGAAAATACCATAGTAGCCCCATAATGGGCCCTAATGTAAGATTAAAGTACACTTTAATGGCTCGAAGCAATCAATGGGATTATTGACCGTATCTTTTGTGCAAAAGTTTATGCAATATGAAAAAAAATGGTACATTATTGAAAAATAAAAATACAAACAAAAAGAAACTATCAATTTCTTAGGATAATTATTAATTTTTAATTTTAAACAATACAAATAAAAATAAAAATAGACCGATCGAATTATTGATTTGTATCATTTAATAAATAAAATTCACCACTCATTTGTTAAATTCCATTTATAATTTTTAATTAAATTCATATTTTTAATATATAGATAATTTTTTTTTTGAAATTGAACACTAAGTAAATTAATAAAATTCATGAATTTTTTAATTTTAATTTCATTAGATAAAAGAAATATTAATTATTTATAATATAATTTATGAATTAATATAGCACATAATTAATTTAATGTCTCAAATCTTTTTGAGTTGTCAAAATTTCCTTTTATGTTGTAAAAATATTGATTTCAAAATTAAAATCGTCCAGAAATAAAATTCTCAACTTTCCCTCCAAATGCTGAAACAATATGGATAATTTTCTACATGGTAGAAAAAATATGTATCTGATATTAGATAGTTGCGAAAAAAGAGATGTATATGATTCTATAAAATACTAATCATTAGGCATGTAGGAGTTATGGGCAATGGATACTCGGAGAAATTCCTTTTAGTTTAATAATAATTTTATTATTTTTTTATTATTTAATACAATTACTTTTTAGTTTAATTTGTAAATTATTAATAATGAATGAAATCTTATAGTACCCGTAATTTGTGCTTAATGTGAGGTGAAAGTATGATTTTGTGGCTCTAGGAGACGAACAAGATTATTGACTGTATTTTTCCTTTAAAAGTTTCTACAATATGAAAAATCTTCTACGATATTGAAAAATAAAAGTATATAACAAAACCAATTATATGTTTTTTAGAACAATTATCAATTTTTAATTTAAAACAATATAAATAAAATATAAATACAAAAACGAAATCAAATTATTGGTGTTTATCTTTGAAAAAATCAAATTTACCGCTCATTTTTTTAAATTGCATTTATAATTTTTAATTAAATATATATATTTTTAATATAAAGATAAATATTTTCTTAAAATTAAAAGGTAAATAAAATTTAATAAAATTCATGAATTATTTTTTATTTTAATGATGAATGAATGAAAATTCCATGAGTGATTGTAATTTTATTCACCTAAAAATAAAAAAAATTTTGGAAAATTATAGATCAATAAAGTGATTTTCCAATCATTAAAATTAAGTTGTGACATGTTTTTCATTTCTAATTGCCATATTATATTATTATATTTTTAGTTAATCCATTATATTAATTAACATGAAATTATTGAATTTTGAGAATTAACTATTAAAATATAAAATCCGAAATATGGAGCATAGCTTTAGAAATCATTTTTAAATTAATAAACTTTGTTAAGTTGTTCATCAGTTTTCAGAATCATCTATTTTTATTAATAAATTTATAATGTTTTAGAGGGCACGTATAGGTCTGATTGCAAAAATGATTTTTTTTCGAGATATCCACTACCAAGACTTTTTGAATACTATTTGGTGTTCTGGTATCAAATTACGAACTGAATTTAATGTACGGTATTTCGATAATGTTGTTGAGAAACATTCATCATTCAGTAGGTTTGTGCAATGGATCCTGATTGATCATTACAAGACTTGGGAAACACTCGGTTGAGTCAAAAATTATTTTTGGAGGCAATGCAGGTCACGGAGTATTTATTCCTAGAATGATATTGATTCTATCTAATCCAAGATTACCATTTAAATTCCAATAGAGATAGTTTCCTTTGATTATTTCATATGCAATGATCAACAAGAGTGACAGACAATCACTTTCTAATGTTGACATTTATTTGAGGAGTCGGTATTTAGTCATGGATAATTGTAAGTTGCTCCAAAGTTACTAATGAGTGCGATTGAAGATTTTGATTTGTGATAAGGATGGTTAACCAGGAAACTCAGCAAAGAATGTAATGTTTAAAGAAGTGTTTCAAAACTTCAAGTGATTTCTTTGATTTATAGTACTAGTTGTAATCAACGTGCATTGCACGTCATTTTAAACTTTTTAAAAGTGTAATAGATTATTACCTTCTAAATAAAAAAATTAACATATAGTAATTTAATAAAAAACAAATATAGAAGATATAAACAATATTATTTTTATAATTAAATTTCAAATTCCCTTCTTTTGTGGTTCATTGTAAACTTTTAAAAAAAAAAGATAAAAGAATTATCATATGCATGACATAACGAATAATCAAATTTGACTATTCCAATGTACAGACATAATTGAAATTATGAAAATATGGTAGGTAATTAGTCATCCATGCATATAATGATTTTCAACTCATTAGATTTTTAATACATGATAATTATATTGGCACCACTATTATTATTTGGGTGCACCATATAATAATTATGCTAATGGGTTCTATACTTTGCTTCTTATTATAATTATACCCTTGACTCTTTTGTTGTTTTATACATTAATAATTTCATCCAAAAAAATCTTTACGTAGGTATCAAAAGAATTATTTACATTCTATAATTTAAAAGCCTGTTAGGGAACATTTTAAAAAAAAGTTACCATTTTTTACTACTTTTTTATCCATTATTTCTTTACCCTAAATCAATTATATCCACATATCATATCACATCAACAAATCTCTACCATTCAACTCCATTAATTCTCTCTCCTCTTTTACTTAAAAACCTTTAAAAACCATAAAAAACCAATCCCTATCACCCTATAAATCAGTAACTAATAAAGAACACAAAAGTGCAAAGTTTGCCAGCTCCATAGCGTCCTATCATGCTAAATTGTTAACATAAAATGTTAGTTATAAACTAAGTGGGGTAACTGTTAAAATGTTTATTATAAAGATGCGAGAAAAAAAATTGAGGACTCAATTAAAAATCTGACAAAGGTGGAAATGCTTCATTACAGTTAAAATGTAGTGCACTAAATAAAATATGTTGGGTTAATATGATTAGCCTCTAATACATTATTATTATTATTATTATTATTATTATTATTATTATTATTATTATTATTATTATTCCTCGACCTTATTTTTTGATTGATGATTTAGTAGATAATTGTATTGGGTTCAATGATTAATGCAAGAGCATCTTCATCAGACCTATTAAATCATCTCTTTATTCTGGCGTGTTATTTACAATTTCAAATATAACTACATTTTATGACCAAAGATATGGCTATAATGGCTAATTGTTAGATGTTTTTAATCTAACACTTTCAATTTGTTAATAATCAATAGTTAAATTTAATATGTCGACATGTCATTTTAACAATTACGTAAATCTATTTTATTACTTATTATGTGGCAAACTAAATTTAATAGCTCCATTATTGGTGCTCTAATAAATTGCCTTTTCTTTTTCATTTTTTTAAAGATTGGATAGAATTAATTCGTAAATATAATTAATAGATATCAACGTATTAGTGGAATAATTCAAATATAACTTGGGGAAAGGGTAAAAAAATGATTCTGAACTCTAAGACATTTCATACATAGCATACGTATAGATAGATTAGAGATAGACATGCATGAATAAGAAATTTTATAGTTCAATAGTTTATCCATTCATATTTCTTATTTTGTTGGTCAATGAAAATGGAAAAAAAGAGGCTAATATCAAGGTTCATGTATATATATGCATAAATACATGTATGTACATTAAAGTCAAATTGAATATAATAATAATAGGGTAAAAATAAACATTCTCAAAAGTAAGTGAGGATATTTTCATCCAAAAATGATTCTCAACTCTAAGGGACCTTTTATATAGCATAGATAGATAGATATAGATTTATTCTACCTATTCAAATATACTTTTATCCAATGCTCTTTATCCAATATACAATATTATGACACAATATTGTTTAATTATATTTTTATATCTAGTATGAGACACTTTAAATCCTTTACATCAATTGTTCAACAATGTTTCTTTATCATTTCAATTATAATTGCATCTAATGAATGTTACTTAAATTTTTTTTTTAATTATATTTTTCTATCTATAAGGTGTACTTTTTAGAATATTTTCTTCCTGTGCAATGCATGGATTGGATACTAGTGCATGATTATAGAAAGAAGGGGAGAGGGAGAGAGAGGGGTTACCATATATTTTCATTTTCATTAGGGTTAATTGTACAAAAGTGTTGTTTATTTATCAAAAAGATATTTTTTTTATTGGTGTCTATATATATATATATATATATATATATATATTCTTTGGAACAAATATAAATTATAGTGGTAATATATACCATTTTCTTTAATGTGTATAGACCAAGCCCTTAGTGTTCTCAGTAAAATTTAAAAAAAATCAATTTTTTTATGTTGAATGGTAGCGAGGATGTTTCAACACAAAATCGATTGATTAAGAGCATTTTTAATAGGGATTGTTGGGGAAAATGATTATTGAATATAGTTGTAAAGTGCAGCAATTGGGGGAAAATGATTGTTGAATATGGTTGTAAAATGTTGGACGTTTTTAATATTAATTAATGCATTAATAAAATCCAAGTTAAAAAACAAGAAAAGAAGTTAGCTAAACACTAATAACTTTAATCCTCGGTTTCAACATTTACCTAGACAATACATTAACAAACTGCTATTTTAATACATTAATGAATCTATCTCGTTTTAATGAAAGTTAAATTAACTCTTGAGTTATTAATAAAACTAGTCTATTACCCGTGCGATGCACGAGAATTTTTTACTGTCTAAAGGCGTATTTTTCTTAATTATAAAAAATATGAATTAAAATATAAAATATGAAAATCATGAACTAAAAGTAATTTAGAGGGTGTTAGCATGGCTTTTTTAATGCATTTTAATGTATTTTTTTCAAATTTTAAATTTGGTCAAACAAATCACATCCATATATCTTTCCACTCATTAAATTTCCACCATCCAACTCCATTCATTCTCTCTCTTCTTACTCATAAAAATATATTAAAATCCTTCCGCTAATCCCCAATGATTGATTTACATAAATATAAGCTCAATTGCTAAGGCTCAATGATTACTCCACCTGAATAAACAAAACTCAATCCTTTATAGGCCAAAATATTCCATCTTCTTTATCAAGTTTTGATGTGGGATTCATATGGACCGCTTAAAAATAAATTAAGAAAAATACAATTTAAAGAAACGAATAAAAGGAAAAAAATAATATCGAAATATTATCAATTTTTTTAGTACTTATACATAGACCCAATTACTAATGCCAAAATCATTCTTACATAAAGGCACCCAACCTCTCCTCATTTTATTAAACTTTCAATGTGTAACTCTTCTTCCACTTAGAAAGTAAGAAAGGAAAAAGAAAAAACCAAGAAAAACAGAATTTTTTTTTAAAAAAAATCATCAATAAATTTAAGTAATTGTTACTAACGAAGAGCGTGTACTCATAAATGTATATAATATATTATTTTTTTAAATAAATGCAATATAAATAATAATTTAATTTTAGAGAAGCAAAAAATATTTTAAAAAGAAGCAAGTTGGTAATTCTCCAACAAAATATATTAATAATTTAATTTTAATACTATAACTTAAATGTGAAGATAAAATATGTTTTAAGAAAATTTCCACAAATCGCAGTTCCAATGTTGTAATAAAAATATGATAGTTTTTTTTATTCTCCTTTTATCAACTTTTGATGTGGGGACTCTTCTTCCCCTTAGAAAGAAAATGAAAAAATGAATAGTAAAATAATAATAATAATAAATAAAATAAAATAAAATTGAAAACTTTTCAAAAAACTTTTAATACATTGTATATATAGACCCAATTATTAAGGCCCAAATCATTGCCACATTAAGGAACTTAACCTCCTTTTATAGATGAGAAATTCCTCATTATTTTATTAACTTTTGATGTAGTATTTTTCCCCCACTTAAAAAGAAAGAAAAGAGAAAAAAAATAAGAAATACGATTTTTAAAAAAAAACCCATAAATGGACAAAAAGAAAAATAAAAAGATAAATGAAAATAAAATAATAAAATTATATTGAAATATTTTTACAAAACTTTTTAATACTTCTATATATATACCTGATTATTAAGACCCAAATCATTCCGTTTAGAAAGAAAGGGTAAAAAAAAGAAAAATAAATATAAAAATAAAACAATATTGAAATATATTTTAGAACAACTTTTTAATACTTGTATGTATGAACCCGATTGCTCAGGCCCAAATTATTGCCGTAATAAGAAATTTAACCTCCTTTTGTAGATAAGAAATCCTATATCATTTCATAAATTTTCGATGTGGGATTCTTCTCCACTTAAAAAGAAAGGAAAAGATAAAGAAAGAGAGAAAAAAAAGAAAAGAAAAGGCCCAAAAAGAAAAAATGGAAAAAAAAAAAAAAAATTAATGTGCGTGGCCAGGGATTTCCAGCAACGCTGCCTTTAATGGCAGCGTTGTGACCAAGGGAGTGATTGGCCTCCTTGGTCAAACATACTACACGGCTGCTATAAATGCAGCTGTGTAACCATTAAATATATAAAAATAAAATAAAATGAGAGACATGTGTAAAGAGGGCATTGGGACTTGTGAAGAGAAATTTTAAGCGGGAAAAATATCAAAATTACTTCTGTTTTTATATATTATATAGATAAGTTGCCCACCTACCTACATTAACTACATGGCTTTTAGTTCATGCATGCGTATATGATCCCTATAAATAGGGATAGCTAGCCATGGAGTTAAAAAAAAAATGTGTGAGTAAAATAAATAGTAAAGCTTATATTTTAATATATACTAGCCTTTTTCACCCGTGCGTTGCACGGGAAGACAGGTTCATCTAATAATCACACTGATTTTTTTAATATAAAAGATACAACAAAAACTATACAATTCTTTACCAAATTCGATAGAGTTTTCGTTGTTTCTTGGCAAATCCACCCTATTAGTACTCATATCAAGAGTCCCAAAATTCTCATCATAATAGCAATATATGTTACCGACAACCCTATCAATGCCACCAACACAACCAATACAATTATATGCATTGCTATCCACAACACAAAAAATACTTAAAACACGTAAACAATATCATTTTTTGTTAACATCATTAAAATAGTCAAAGAGGCACTCAAAACTCATCTATATATCACTTTGTCATCCGTCAACTATTCCATCTTCAAAAATCTTCATTGGCTCCTACACATTCATTCCCATCTCCTAGGCCACCACTCTACATAGAAGGAAAATCGCTCTTAGAAAACAAAATACATATATTCTCCGTGAATGCAAATACGAGACAATTATAATCATTGGTACAGAGACACTACAATATTCATTTGTTTTCAAATATAATGCTTCTTAGAGATAGTAGCATACCTGATATTGTTGAGATCTAGTATATTACAAATTACTAAAAACTTCTTTGTAAACAACATTTGTAGTAGTTGTTGTTGGCCTTCCATCCTGATCACAAACTACAAACTTCAATCCCTTCCTATTGGTTACCCTTGAAACCGCTACATACAGCTGATTCTGTGGGTAAAGACTGGCCTCCTGAGAAAAACACCAACATCAGTGAGAGTCTGTCCCTGACTCTTGTTGATAGTCATGGCATAGCAAACAGTTAAAGGAAACTGTCTCCTCTGAAAAGTAAAAGGGAGTCGTATATCCGATGGAGTGAGGCTCAATCTAGGAATCAAAAACTCTTTCCCAAAGATTGATCCCACCAAAACCCTTGCTTCTATAATGTGCTCACCAAGCCTCGTGATTATAAGACGAGTACCATTACAAAGACCGCATTTAATGGTCAATATTGCGATTAACATCACCAGATACATCGACTTTCAACTTCAATACATGGCTTGGCACACCGTAACACTAAATACCATTTAAAAATTTTGGAGTATGAATCTCACGTAGTAGATCATTATCGTAATCATCGATCTACATGTGGAATCTGAAAGCTATGGTACGCCTTCAACTCGTGAGCGGTTCATACTAATCATATAATCATTCACCATGCCAACATCCTCGAGCCGTCGGTGCAAGAATTGCTCTTCCATTCAACTAAGTCGATCGTCCTTCGCTTAAAAATTTGGGTACGTATATCCACAATTGATTTAATAGGATTCGTCGAATGATTGATCACTACAAGATCATCGGGTAATTCAATATTTGCCTCGCCATCGTTTGGCCCACCAATTTCTCCATTCCCAATACTCAGAATCCATTCAGAAAATTTGCGAACTTCACGCTTTCTTCGTCTCTGGAAGATTGCGTAGTCTCATGTTTCTCGTAGCTTCAATACCTATAAAAAAGAACCATAATTATCAATAATTTCAAGAAATGCAAGATCAGAACTACACAAGAGCATTTATTAACTAAGTAATTTTGCGATTCAATACCTTACAATCGTCCCATAAATAAGAAGAGTTAAGAGATACATGTACTATTTGCTGCCTCGTTCTTTTAGGTATGACGGGAAGAATCTGCCTAAAGTCACCTCCAAAGACAATAGCCTTGCCACCAAACGGCACATTCATGCTTTGGGGGTTACTAAACCGTAAGATGTCCTCAGAACCGCGATCCAATGCTTCAAACAAGTCTTATTCATCATGGGAGCTTCATCCCATATTATCAAACGCCATCTCAATCAGCTCAAAGAAGGTGACTTCCTGCTTGATGTTACATGTTGAACCCTCCTCCGCTCAAAGGGATAGCAAACCTTGAATGAGCGGTCCTCCCACCTGGAAGAAGAAGCGAAGCTATGGCACTGGATGCCACATTAAGGACTATTTCTCCACGGGACCTTATAGCAGCTGATAGGGTCCTCCACAGAAATGTTTTCCCCGTGCCTCCGTGACCGTACAAAAAGAACACACCGCCATAATCACAATCCACTGCACCCATTATGGTATTGTACACACCACGCTGCTCATCGGTCAGATCAGAAACCAACCTGGAATGCTCTTCGGCCAATGCAACCTTGCTATAGTTTAGTTCATCACTTATCAAGATATTATCCGAGCAAAGAAAATAAGAACTCTCAGGATAAGGCATAGAATCGTAATCCCGGAGACTCCTTCCACGTTGTCGGAGCATCCTCTCAATTTCAACCAGAGCATAATTCTTGATTTGATCGTTAGTTAGTTGTATATCTACAATAAAATCTCATACAATCAGCCGTCACAGCAGAAATTAAAAAATATAATCGAAAAAAAACATATAGAATGAAGAAACCACGAGATTCACAACCAAATGAAGAAATCAGCTACAATAAGCTAAAAGTACCGATAAGAATTGAATACCTTGATTGTTAAGGATTCTCCTTTGATTGTTTTCAATATCATGAGATAGGTATTCCCAACATTTCTCCCACAAATCCTCTGGCCTATCCAAACAATCCGATACAAGTAAAGTAACAAACAGATTACGCAATGAGTGCTCAGACGCCCAATGACTTGCCTCGACTATTCCATCTACGTACTCTTTATCATCATCCAACAATCCTCTCACATAGCATGCATCTCTAAAAGTGTCATATACCACCCCATCAACTGTTCTTATATCCTCGTATCTCCTAGGGCCACGAACATGATTTAGCAACATCCGTAGGTAGTATCTTTCCCCCGTCCCCGGTCGAACAAAATATATCCTACCAACACACCTGCCTTGCTGCCTGGGAACCCACTCACGTGTTTCCTGCTTCCACACAAATAGTTAGGAAACTGTGTGTACGTCAATTCTCTTGCCTCTGGATATTTCTCATTTGCCTTCATCCACGCAATAAATTTGCTAGATTTCACCGAGCACCGCTCTACAACTTGACCAACTTCGTCTGATTCATGGTATACAACGACCTGCTGACCTGGGAGATGAAAGCTCAAACGCTCCACAAAAACATCTCTATAATGGATTTTGAATTCAAACATCCTCCAAACTGCTTCACAAGCAGACATACCGACAATCATAATACCGATTAATCTCGCCAACAACGGTGTTGGAATCTGCGTCGGCATTTCTCGCCAAATGCAATAGTGATCCGATCATGGCCCTTGTTTATATACTTGAACAAATACTTGATTGACTGCTCGTTACACCACTCAACATTAATATGCGCTACTGCATTTCAAAAGCAAATAACGGTTGTGGGGATTATGTATCTATTGTCAAGAAGTATACCACCTTTCTCCACCTTTCTCCCATTGTCTCTGCGTCTGTATATGGCATAACCAGATTTATCAATGCTGGTGCTCTCGACAAACTTTTTTGGGAAGTGTTTTGTACACTTGCCTTTATCCATACACGGAGAATGCTTGTTCGCATCACCGCACGGACCATGCACCATGAGATCTCTCACAAGATTGTAATATATATGATCAGTCTCCTTGTTTGGAATTTCGGCGCATATTATTTGGTCAATTTTTTCCGGAGTTGGGTTCTTATCCTTTCGAGCCATGAACAACAATATATGCGCGTGAGGCAAACCCCGCTTCTGAAATTCAATTGTATATATAACTGCCAACAAAAGGAGAAAAGAATAAATGTTTGTTACGACATGCTATAGATGTAACATTGACAATGAACAATAACTAAGGAAAAAATCGTCATGCATTAACATCTTATGTTACGAATAACATATATACAAATGAGTATACCTGCTTTAGTCTCACCAAATATTTGGTTTTTCTTTATATCATCGATAAGCATATCTAGCTTCATCTTGAAGACCCTGCAGATGATGTCCGGCCTATCCACAGGAGATAAACCTCTATGCTCGCAGAAACGGGTAATCTCAGGCCACTTAGGATTGCATGTGAAAGTAATGAACAACTCGGGGTATCCAGCCCACCTACAAATAGCCATTGCATCCTGATAATTCTACATCATATGACGTGGACTACCAGTAAAAGATTCAGGCAACACCACGAGCTTTCCCAACTTCGTGGGATCCGTCTCTCCGCGGCCATGTGCATCCCTGAGTCCGGAGTATAGCTCAGATCTCAACTCTGGCTGATGTGTTCTGATATAAGTAAGTCTGGCTGTCTCGACCATTGTATAACCGTCAACCAAGAACTGTTGAAATAACCTCCTACATCGCAAAATATACGGTGACTCTCTAGCTCTTTCCTGTATCCTGTAAGCAAAATATTGCCTTATGCTCACATTTTTTCTGCCCTTGGACAATGACTTCGAGGCACGCGTAAGTTGGACATCATCCCTATAACCATCCTGTCCAAAAGGAAACAGCAGCGGATATTGAAGCCCAAGAAATGAAGGGTTTAGATGATTCATGCGTTGAAGGCGACCTCCTTTCGTCTCAACTATTACATCCCGCTCAAGTCGATCCAAGACTATGTCACCCCTTATCAGGGCTGCGACTTCATTCTGCTGTGGGAGGTTATATTGCCTACCATCCGATCTCCTTCTTCCAATAAGTTTCATTTTTATATCAACACAATCGCTCTCCTTTAGCCTGTCCCGAGCCATCCGAAATGATTTAGCTAACACATTATGTTCGTCGAGCATATCCCTAAGATCAGAGACAATCTCCATGTGCAAGTTCTGTACGCCTTCAGATCTGTTACACAAATAAAGACACAATTTACATCTAAAGAAATGATCGGCAATTGGGTACAACAAAATGAAAATAAAAAGGAAAACACGAAGAAGGATAAATTTAAGTTTTAGAAAGCAATGATAAAACTAACCTAACAGCTTCTATTCTACTAACAATTTCTGTGTGAGGGTTTTGTATATACATCTGCAAAAACTTTGCCTTTTCACCATCGCGAGGAAGCAACGACCCAATGCTATGGTGATTCTGGCCATTCAACCTGAATATAGGCGGTCCTCTTCCCTTATTTATTCCCTTATCTATTTTTCCGCCCATAGAAGTAAATGGGAACATTGAGTTATAGGACCGAACATTGTCAATAAAGTGCAAACTTCTTTGATCATTGCCATAAATCAAATCCCTCAAAATTCGAGGTGGATCTCTCATTTTTGGAAGTACGACATTTCCTTGATTGCAACACATGGTAAACTTTGGGCTATTTTTTCTCGATAAACTTTTGCTTTTCTCTGCATTCCAAAAAATTGCCCCACAATACTCGCACGAATAATCGGGATCTCCCATATCGTAATATTCTACAATTCATCAAATCGGATGTCAACAAAATATCATATAGGCACTTTTTTTATATATTATAAGCACTTTGCAGTAAAAAAAGCTTAAGAACAATACCAGACAAAATATAATCATCACCTGTCATAGCGAAATCAGAACAATCAAAACCGTCATCTATAAGCAAGAACAAAAAATAAAAATTAATAATAAGCCAACTATGTAGAAATTTAACACACAATACGAATAAGCTTGTATGGGACACTTTACATACCATCCGACATGTCAATATCTATATCATCCCCGATTTAATGTTCTGAGTGTTGGTCAACATCATCATAAGCTAAATTCATAGAACAAATGTAAAAATATAGTGCGTTGACGTCAAAACGAAAATAGAATCAAATGGAATAAAATTAAAATATATCAAGCCACCCATAATAAAATAAAAAAATATTGAGACAATGAATATTTAAGTGAAAAGTATGTATAAATTTTAAATAAATCACGAACAAAAATTAGACGTACCATCTTGATTATCCACATTATCCCGATTGTTTTGCAAATGTAACATCTCATCTCCGGACGAATCATCCGAACAATTCTCATGTCTATATACTAAAATTTTAAAACGACATGAAATAAAATAGTAAAGACCTTGCAAACAAAACATTACTGAGCAAATATTAACCAATCAAATGATTCGAAAATAATAGACATTCCTCATTTTATTTTTAATATCAATAACTTCCACGTTCGTCAATAAATATAATAATAGTAACTTACACATAAAATCAAGTTGAAGCATACTGTAAAATTAGTTTTAAATAGTAAATAATACAAAAAATGTACAAAATGTTGACATAAGTTAGAAACATCCCCTAGATTCATCGTGCTTAAAGATTAAATTACAAAAATCACAGTTAAGCAGAGGAAATAAATTTAAAACAATGAATTCGTCAGATACATTGTATAACACGTGGATCCATCTTACACTAAAAGTTACGACATTCCACATTTAGAACAAAAGCAAAGAAAAATTTTCAATTTCTTGTCCCAATCACCTTGTGTATTCTTCCATAATTTAGTACTTTTAATTTTTTTAATCTCCTGTGTCATAGATAATTTTTCGAACCAATACGAATAATTCAGTTTTAAATATAGAACTTACAAAAACTTGTTGTAGTGTTTTGGTCCTCTGCATGAAACCCGTTGTTTTTACCAACGCTATCACTGGCCGTGACCCAAATTGGAATGAAGTGATTTTTAGTCACCGGTCGATATGGATCATCGCTAAAACGGGAACAGATTTTTAGAAATCCATTCTTTGATTGGAACACCATCAATATGAGTAATTGATTTTAATGGCAATGACGGATTTGAAGATATCCAAGCTTCATATATATCGTCAATATTTGAAGTATTCTCTATTGACCCGATGACAATCATAAACATTTTTTCGTAATAACGTAAATATCATATAAAGTATCAACAAAATAGCCAAACTAAAATAAAAAAAAATGTAAAATCACAGCTATGTTGCAAGAGAAAAAAGAATTTAGCATATCTCAAGATGAGACGTACCACTATTAGAAGCAATATTTTCATTGTTAACAATGACGATCGCTTGACTGGTGCCATTAGATTTGGGAATATTTAACATGGCCTCACGCGAACTGGAAAGTAGCCTTTCATTTATGGTATTTGATGAATTAAGAACTACATTGTTCGTAGAAGAAATGCTTTGAAGTATATTCCCATCCGTTGCTCTATTTGCAAAGACCGATTTCAAATTTACGGAAACTATTTTGAAACATATCTTTATTATTTATGAATAATTATAAACATACGATAAAGGGGAGGGTTTTGGTGGACAAAAGATGTACAATTAAAAATAGTTAAACACTAAAATATAAATACTATTACCATTAGTAATATCTCCAAGCGGTGTTCTAGCATTCGATGCTAAAGATCCATCAAATAATCGACGGATTTGGGTGACATTAGAAGTATTGTGGTTCTCAAATACACGTGATCTCTTTGAATACGATCCATTGTATTGAAAGTCACAAGAAAATGTATTTTTAGTAAAGGCTGAATATGATCTCAATAATATTAGTACAAAAAAATTGGAATTTTCATTATACCATTTTCATCTTGGGTTCGTGCCCTACCATGTGAGATAATACCGGAGTTTGTCAATTTTCTCATCGTTGGTGAACTCTGAAAAAATTGAATAGCACTTTAAAAATGTATTTTAATTTTCATCGAATAAAAAATAAATATCACAAACATCCATAGATGCTGGTACAGATTATATCAAAATTATTATGAATGGAAAGTATTAATCCATGACATTCGTGAAAACAAATAAATTAAATGAACACTAAAGACACATTGACGACAAAACAACATCCCAATAAATGGACTTGGACGAAACAACTTGATGCAGGAAGTGGTTGAATTCTGCAGAAAGCATCTTAATGCAAATCATGAGGCTTTTCGTAATACCAAGCTTAATTTAGTGATCAACGATGCCAAGTAAGTATTTTAACCATTTTATTCCTTGTACAACTACAGCTTTGATATGCTGGATTAGATTGTATTTAAAGTCATGTTTGGGACATGGATTAAGCACTTGATATTCTATTGCTAATTGAGTATATTGCTGTTGAAGAGCTGAATTGGAGAAAAGGGATGAGAAATTTGATATACTTGTGGGAGATTTAGCTGGTCAACTCTACACTTTAGATTTTATGAAACTATTCTCCAGCCCAAGCTCACTGACGACGGCATCTTCGTCACCCAGGTACTGATTTTTTCATCAAGAACTAATGGCATAAAAATTATCTTTCTATTCTCAATTCTATTTCTAATAAATTATCTTTCGTTTACCAATTTTCGCATTCTATTCTCAATTCTATTCAAACATGCTAACAACTATTACACACGTACAACTATTAAATTAAAAGATAAAACTCCACAGCAACCACAACATAACCAAACTGTTTTTGTAGGGGCAACATATATATTGTTTGATGTATGTATCTTACGTGAATAGGCGGCACAAGAGCACGATGATGATTAGAATTGCAGATCTTCTAGCGTTGCCTATTGAATTTTCTGCAAAAAAAAAAAAAAGCCGGCCGAGTACATAGATAGAGAGAGCCCGAGAGAGCACGTGTACTGTTTTTTTGGACCAAGGGGAGCTTCATTCCCGCTCAAATGGCTGCAGCCAATCACAGTTTAGGGGGAAACATGCAGATCTTAGGTCTTCGATTTCCTTTTATCTCTTCAAATCGGATGATTGCTCAATCATAAACTAATGGAAAATTGCTGCAAAGCTTATTTCTTCATTATCCCGTGGAATTATCTCATTCCTAATTTATCCTCTAAGGAAAAAACCTCCTAGCTCTAATTATTCGGCGTTTGATTCAATCATATATCTATTTATGTAATCTAGATTTTCATTCCATAATTTTAATTCTATTTACAATAGGGTCATGTTATAGTATTGTATCTATTGATGGGTTCATATGTAATAATTATTATTATTTATCAAAATTGTAAACGAAAATGTGTTGTGTTTAATACAATAGAATTGTTTAATAAAAATTTATAATTATCAATCGTATTTACAACATTTTTTATCAAAAGATTAGCTACTATATTTTTAATTAATAATAAATATAACATTAAATTAAAAGACTATGTATCATATTTTGATGATTGAAATATTAAATTTTTTTAATGTAAACTATCTTGGTACATAATATAGAACTATTATTTAAAGTAAAATAATCGGTTTTTTTAAGGGAATAATGTAAAATAATGTTTAAGTTGTGTTCAATATTTTTGATAATAAATTTGCCTTCAACATAATTTAAAGGGAGAGAAATATTTAATAACTTCGAAATTAAGAAATGGCACATATATTCACATTTACTGGCTGTACAAACTCCAAGAGACTGCTTAAATTTCAATAAACCCATACACTCGACAGCTAAACTTAAAGAGACTCCTAAATTTTAAAAGATTACCTTAATTCGACCCAACATATTTACGACCCATGTGAACACATAACTGATAAACATAAAACCCATACACTCGACAGCTAAACTTAAAGAGACTCACATTAAATTAATAAACCCATACACTCGACAGCTAAACTTAAAGAGACTCCTAAATTTTAAAAGATTACCATAATTCGACCCAACATATTTACGACCCATATGAACACATAACTGATAAACATAAAACCCAAAATAAACGTCTAATTGTAGAAATTAGTTTGGACCCAACATATTTAAAACTTCTGTAATCACGCTTGAAAATACTACATGAAATGCTAAAGCTTTAATCATCATCCTCTAGCATGATCCTTTTGAACCCCCTATTTGACTGTGGTTCTTAAGTGGTGTGGTTATTTCATCCGTAATTGAATCTTCTTCATTGCCATCTTTCAATATCTCAACGAATGAGGAGAAAATAACTCACATTAAAAACGCATATTAAACTCACTACGATGGAATGGAGCAATAGAATTAGTAGACAAAACATGTTAGGTATGAGATTAACGAACACAAAATAGAATTTGACGGCCATTAAAAAAAAAGAATATTAAAAAAAAACCCAAACTTAAAATAGAATTAAATTCACACGAGGAAATAGGAAAATACAATTAACATACATATACATCCAGACTAAATGAAATGAACACTAATAATTTTGATTCAATACTAACGTCGGCACTTTGCCTGAAAAGTGATAATGCCTACGATTTTTTGGGCTACTATTGAGAAGACGGCATTGTCGGCCATTTTTTCTTCTTGCATATAGGAAATTGTTTGACGGGGAAGGTGAATCGACAGAGAATTTACAGGACAAATCGAAGATGAAAATGACATGTAGAAATGTAGTTTTGTCGGCAACATAACTAAAAAAAAAGAGAGAGATGGAAAAATAGGGATCACGCGACGTTAGGAGATGAATATGACACATGGTGAGAAAACTTTTTAAAAAAAACGATGAGAAAACAACTCACATTAAAAACGCTTATTAAACTCACTACGATGGAATGGAGCAATAGAATTAGTAGACAAATCAATTGAAATGAGATTAACGAACACAAAATAGAATTTGACAGCCATAAAAAAAAAGAATATTAAAAAAAAACCCAAACTTAAAATAGCAATTAAATTCGCATGAGGAAATAGAAGAATACAATTAACATACACATGCATCCAAACTAAATGAAATGAATACTAATAATTTTGATTCAATACTAACGTCGGTGCATTGCTTGAAAAGTGATCATGCCTACGATTTTTTGGGGTACTATTGAGAAGACCGCATTGTTGGCCATTTTTTCGTCTTGGCTATAGGAAATTTTTTGACGGGGAAGGTGAATCGATAGAGAATTTACAGGAAAAATCGACGATGAAAATGACATGTAGAAATGTAGTTTTGTCCGCTACATAATTAAAAAGAAAAGAAAAAGAAAGAGGGAAAAATAATGATCACCTGACGAAAGGACAATTAAATTCACTATGAGGAAATTTTGAATACAGTTAGTAGACAAATCAATCCAAATAAATTAAACGAACACCAAAGACAAAATATGTTAAAAAGTATTATTATTATATAATTGAATAACTTCATTTCCAGCTAACAATTTAATATTTCAGATTGTGTCCCTTCAAAACGGTACTTAAATAGGTAGCACTGCTATATGTTATGAATTATTATGTTACGAATTCTTAACAGGGCATGCTTTTCAAACAATATAAGTCAATGTGGTGACTTATGCTAAGAGCGAAGGCAGCTGCTGCCTCATGTCAAGAATGAATGCAGCTACCGCATTCACTCCACATTCTTTGGCATTGATACTATACTTTCAAGGCTCCTTAATTGTAGTAAGTCGAGAAGACAACAACAACTACCTTACATTCAATGGAAATGGTGCAATGGAGTGTTAAAAATCCAGACATAAGATGCCATTCCCAAAACCCACACAACACAAGGCTATCAAAATAATAATATAAAAGCAAAAATGCCTAATGAATCATTATATTATTCCAAATCACAATCAATAACCAAACTAAACATCCAAAGAATAATGAAACAGAAATTCAAAACAATGTCATAGGATCCAAACCGACATCTCCAAAATAAACTAACAAATAATCGATGGAAAAAAATAGAATGTCTTAATGAAATCATAAATAAAATGCCTTCACTTTTCAATCTTCACGTTCTTGAGCTTTTTATTGCTTGACGATTGAGTGTTTGAAGCATCTCCTGCACTCCATCATCATCGCTCTTCAAACGACGCTTAGAAGAAGGCGTATTAGCGTGTTCTCCGTCAACTTCAACAACCAATTCAACAAAGCTACAAAATTGATTAAGAAATTAATTGGCTTCCCAAAAATACTTTCACTCGCCAATCCAATAAGATAGAAAGAAAGCCAAACCCATATCACATCTACCAAATTAACTTAGAACAACATATAACAGCTGTGCATTGTCCATCTATAGTACAAGAAGTAGGAATTCAAACAATGAGGGATGTAAATAGGATTAGGAGAACAAAACATTACCACATTTGAATCTGCTTGTTTGGCCTTGGGAATTAGCTTGTCAAGGTCATCATCCGACTCACTTTCCTGTTAAAGAAAGCCATCGCGATGAGGACAAATAAATTAACTGAGAATACATAAATCATAAATAAAAAGTAGTTTTTTTAATTAGGCAACTACATCTGAACTTGAGTATTCATGTCTTGGCTTGTGTTCATTTATAATATCCGGATCACTGCACAATTGTGAAATATTGAACACCCTCGCACTACCACTGCCTTGGTAACCGGATACTTTAAAGAGATATGCATTCCCTTGTATATTCTCTATTTCTTTTGGTAAAGTGGCGATTCCATCACCCTTGAACAAAAAAATAATATTAATATTAATATTAATAACGTAGAAACAAAAAAAAATTAAGATTGGGTAAATACATGTATTTAACAGAGTGAAAAAAAATAAAATGAGTAAATAGAATCTTGACAATCTAACCTCACTGGATTGTCGAGCTAATTCTTCAGCCCCCATTTCGAGAAGGGTACGACACAAATCATCCCACAACATTGCCATCAAGCTCGCAGTATTGTCCTTCACATCAACCTTGACTCTATACCTCATTGCAGGCTTTGGGGTTTTCTTTCTGCAATTGCTACATTGATACTCATCTCCAAACATTTCAACTTTCTTTGAACACTTAGGATCAGGACAAGCTTGATAAGACCACCCTTCTTTCGAAAGTACACGGGATATGATTCCATAAAACCAATACCCCTTAATCTGCATATAAATTTAAGTATGTTAAAAAAATGGTTTAGAAGGGGGAAAAAAGAGAAAAACGATGGAGAGAGTCAAACGGCTAAATAAAAAGGTTAAACATAGAGATACCTCTTTTGCATGCAACAAATTTGAGATGTCGTAAATAATCGCCAATTGAGCTGCGAGCCTTGAGATAAAGTAGATATTGAGCCACCATTTTGAGATGACTACGCATTAAGAGCCATGAACCTAAAAACCAATCCATCAATTTTGTAAGAAATCGAAAAATTACTCAAGAGTGATTTCAAGAATATTTTTTAAATAAGTATTTGTTTACCTATACCGAAACTCCTCCACTTCAGGGATGTGTTCATCTATAAGAACCTTTGTAACATGGAAAGAAGTAGCCAACCCAATCGTATTATCTTCATTATTGAAAAAAGTAAAGGACATAAGTTACAATTATAGAATAAGAAACATACATTTGGCATGAAATAGAGCAGAAAACTATATCATAAAACACCTTTTTTCCTAGATATACGACATAGCTGCAACAACACAACAACTATAGCATTCCTTCTTCTATGCAACGCACCTCTTGCTTGTTCGCCGTATTCTCCCCACAAAGTACAACTAATACGGTCATTGCTATCAACAACAATGCATAAGGTCAACTATATATTACATTTTTTGTAAATTGTTTTAATACAAATAAATTATAAATTACAAATTTATGTGAATATAAAATAGATAACATCATCAAAAATTTGTTTTTGATAAAAAAACATATATGAAATACCCCAAATCTCTGAGATGGAAGGATAAGAAATTAGATCCCGTTGCTTCTCCAGGATATACAGTCTCACTTGGAACCAACGCACCAATAAAATCTAAAGAGCACCAGGTGAAAACTAACGTTAAAATGAAAACTTTCAAAATCATTTAGATGATTGAAAGATTTATACAAGTAAATATGCGTACCAATCAAATCAAAGTTGTTAAATCGCTGGAAGGCGTTTGAAGCACTTCATTCACAGTTTTAAAATTGTAAAGCCTCATGGGAAAATCAGGATACTCCGCAACAACATTTTCACTAACAATGGTTGTGTCCGTGAAATAAAATCTGAAAGCATGGGAAGTTGGCCTCCAACCGCCACCATTTGGATTGACATTAAAATTTTTAACGATAAAAACTCCATGCTCATCAATGTTGTCTATGAACTTGTTAATTAGCTCAATCCGGTCAACAGATGCTTTGTATCATACCTGCGTAAATACAATTTAATATATCAAAATATTTATTTAATCCAGCAACTATAAATATCATAATATTTATTTAATACAATACTCTTATGCATTGAGAGTGAATTATTCACTACCTCTTCATCATGAAAAACCATATCCAACAGTCTAGGTACATTAGGTTCATTCCTTCTGGGAACCGTCCATAAACGAACAACACGAACAGTAAAGCATGCTTTCTTTGAAAGCTTTCCAACAACATGAGATAACATCGTGTTTTGAGGAGCCATTGGAGTACTAATGCACCACAGAACATGTCAACAATAATGGAAGAATCAATTAGAACCCAACACAACAGATAACTAACATCTAAAAAAAAAAAAACCATAACATGCTCATACACGTGGTTCAACAATGGTTACACAGATTTAGCAAGTGTCATATCATAAATTAGCAAGTATATTCTTGGTGTAGCATGCATTTAAAATTGTTCTGTTGGTATCCTGGAATTGACATGAAATCGGGTGGCCACAATTCCAGCATGCATTCACATGCTATCTCTGGAATTTTTCCAAATAAAGTTCTTCTAAAGGAAGCATCTTAGCAATTTGTGCAATGTCACCATGAAATAGAACACAAAAGGCAGCATTTTTTGGTACTTAGCAATTCATATATATTGAATTAAATACTTTACTAACTGCAAATCCACATACCGTTGATGAATTTCGTGGAAGATATTGAAGCTGTGTAGAGTTAAGATCTCTGCAACCAAAAAGCAGGATACCACAACCATCAATGGAAAAAATTAGAAAAAAAAAAAAAAGAAAAAAAGGACAACCACCAAACAGAGTATATAATGCATACAGAGGATTCAAACAAAGCTCAGTGGGTCTATACATCAAATCCAAAGCAAAACAAAAAAGAAAAGAAACAGAGGATATGAACAAAGCTCGATCGGTCTATACATCAAATCGAAATTTAAAAAAAGAGGAAGAAAAACAGAGGATTCTTACAAAGATTGGTCGGTCTATACATCAAATCTAAAAATTTCATAAAAAAAAAGGGTTTTGAATGAAGGCAGAGTTGCTGTATACATCAAATTTCAAAATAAAAATAAAAATTCAGAGGGGTCAAACGAAGGCTAAAATTCTGTTATCAAATCTCAAAATCCGTAGAAACCATGGAAAATCAGGCTATTGACGAAAAACGAAGATGATTTACATAAAGGGGATAAAATACCTTGAGATATGGTGAAGACGAAACCACACCGCAGTCGACGTATATATACACGATTGCACCAGTTGTGTAAAGAGAAAAATTCGATGGAAGGAAGAACTTCTTGCCATAATTACGATATAATTTGATTACAAAGAATCAAAAAATACCGATTGGCGGTTGTTCATCAGCGTCAATTACTTTAATTAAATGGTAGTATTGAAGGAAAATAGATATCTTTGAGAAGGGAAAGGTAATCATAAACCCTAACTTATGAGAAAGAGGAGAAGATGAGCGTCCCTCAATCTGTAGAAATCGGCCGAGAAAGAAGACCAAGCGCGTGAATAAAATCCTCTCAATCCGTAGCAATCGACCTAGAAAGAAGTCCAAGCGCGTGAATTAAATCCTTCTTTTATGGTGTAGCGTGAAAACACAAAACAAAGGAAATAAAGGGGGGAAAAGCGAGATTACAGCTGGCTAAAAGTACAAAGGAAATAAAGGAGAAAAAAATCGAGAATACAGCTGGCCAAAAGTTTGAGCGGGAAAATAATTAAAAATGAATAAAAAAAATAGAGTGAAATACTCTAGTATTATATATATATAGATTCTGGCCAAAAGGAAGGTGTTCTTGTAGTGGGAGCTTTGGGTTAATCCTTTAGTACAAAGAAGGATTTAACCACATGACGATCGAAGTTGGGCTATTGTATCTTGAAGGGGACAATCACATATTTTTTGTTCCATCGGTAATTGATGTTTTCCAACACCGCAGAGGGCTTGAATCTCCTTAAAGAGACTGAGATATCCGTGCCTCAACCTAATTGGTTACGGTCATTTATTCATTTCCTTTGCGATATTTTGTATTATTTTTGTAATATCACGAACATAAAGTGAGGCAAATGATTTTTGGGGATGTTCGTCTAGAATTACCCGTAAAAGAATTTGTCAATCGGTTGTCTATTGCAAATTACCGATTGCTAAAGTCAGTGATAGTTGGCGCAAAAGTTGCAAGAATGCAAATGTGGGAATTGGGATGAACAAGTTCAAGAACGCGGTGAGGTAATTCAAAGAGACATTTATACACGGCATAAAAACTAAATATTTCAAAGGAGAATCAGTCAAAACTCTAGTATTAGATAGTTTCTTTTAACAATTCACAATTGCACTATTTGTCGAGACTTTGTTTCAAATAATCTTTATTCCTATACACACAATTATCTAACCTATTAAATCTTTTCACAAGCACACAAAGAATCGTAAAATGTGTAGATAGTAATAAATAGTAATATGAAACGTGTTGTTGATATTGATATTTATTTATGCAAATCTCTCGTAAAAATAGAGGGTCCCGCAGTTTTATATATTTTGATACTGATGTTTATTTTATTTAAATTTTTGCTTTGCAACACTACAGCGTTGAAACCGTGTTGATGGGCTAGGAAGTAAGAGCCAAGGACTAATTCACTAACAAAAGTCTATTATTATTATTATTCACCAAACAAAAAACCTATCATTATTCTTTTTTTAAAAAGCAAGAAGTCTAGCTATCATCTATATCTATATTATTATTATTATTATTATTATTATTATTATTATTATTATTATATAAATTAACCAAGGATATTTTCCTCTCAATTTTATATTTTTTAGAATTAAAAAATTATTAGTTTATTCACATTTCTCACACATTCTTTTATTTGCAATAATTATTATTTTATTTCTTTCAAAGTTGATTTATCATGCCTAAAATCACTTCCATCTTCATCTCCCAAAATCCATCCACATCCGCCTCTCTCTCTCTCAATGAGAAAAAACACCGACCAAATAATTTGTGGTTTTCTAAACTCAAAAATTTAATTGGCATTTCGATAGAAATTTTTCTGTTGAGGTTTCTAAAATATATAACTATATATATTTTTGAATTTTCAAAAAAAAATATTAATTGACTTATATAAAATATTTGGCCTTATTATTCATTTCCTGCTTTCTGGATGCAGTTTATTATGAAATTTCAGTGGAGCCTCACCCATTTAATTGCAAAAATTGAAAATTGAGCTGAATCAATTCACAATACAACTATTAAAATACTAGATTCAGAGATCAATTTAAAGATGATTTTATGGTTGATCGATATTATTTATTATTTTAAAAATTAAATTTTTTATCGTTAATGTCATAAAAATTAAAAAATTTAGGTTGATTTTCCAATTTTATAAACATATATAGATAAAAGAACTTAAAGAGAATTATTTTATTTAATTTTCTTTAATAATAATCAATAAGAAGAAACTAATTAATGTATAAAACCCGCCCCTAAACGCACGAGTTATAGAGTTGCCCTGACCTATGAGTTATAGGGGTAGGTCACGAGGTGGGTCGGATCAGACTTTAGACCCAGGAGTTGATCCACAAAATAATTTTTTCTTACATCAAATTTTTTCTTTAGTAAATAGTAAATGAAATAACGGTGAGACACTTTATCGTTTGAACTTATAATTTATGAGTTCAAATATGTTTCATTTTTAAATGTCCAAATATTTTTATTTATATTAAACTTTTTTATTTTAAAAATATAATTATATTCGCGATTAACATGGACGGATACATGCTAATCTAGATCCATCCCAAAAAAATTTGGGGGTTACAATATCCGTCATTAGATTTTGAATTATATTTTGGATATATTCCTGCATGGGATAAAATGCTAGTTATTGAGAAAAACAAAAGTCTGATTATTATTGTATCGACCTGATCAACTTTGGTGGCCTTTTAAGTCAATACTGAAAAACATAATAATTAACAAAAAAACAAAAAAACACAAAAGTCTATGATTATTATTGTATTGACTTGACCAACTTTGGTTGTCTAAGTCAATACTGGAGAAAATAATTATGTGCGAGATTTTCCTGTAGCTCATTTAGATGATGATTCTTGACAAAATTCTATCACATTCCAGCCATGGTTTCTTGCATTTCTAACGTTCAATTACAACAAATCACACTCGTTTTCTATCTAATAACAATCCCTTTTGTGTCTCCATTATCCTTCAATTTCACTCATTTCATCACCAATGATCCAAACATAACCTATAATGGATCTGCTTACCCGGCGAACAATGTAATACAACTGACGACAAATCAACGTGGCCCGACCGAAGCCAGTGTGGGCCGAGCGATTTACTCCAAGCCTATGCAACTTTGGGACAAGGCCTCGAATAATCTCACGGATTTTGTCACAAGTTTCACATTTGTTATCAATACGGAAAACAGATCTTGGTATGGGGATGGTCTTGCATTTTTCCTCGCCCCTAATGGATCGATTATGCCAGATAATGTAACAGGAGGGGGGATTGGGCTTGCGCACGATGACGAGCAGTTGAACTCGACCAACCCGTTTGTGGCTATAGAGTTTGACATATTCCCTAATGCTTGGGATCCAAGACCTGAGCATGTTGGTATTGATATTAACTCTGTGAAATCTGTTGTTACTAGAGATTGGGTTAGTGCTACTAGCATTAGGGAAGGTCTTACACATGAGGCCTTGATAAGTTATGACTCGAGGTCGCGAAATTTGAGTGTTGTTTTTACTAATTATTATGTAAATCGTACTTACGTAAAACAACAATTGTCTTATGTCGTTGATTTGAGAGAGATTTTGCCTGAATTGGTGACTTTCGGCTTTTCCGGTGCGACTGGGGCTGGTTTTGCCTTGCATAGTATTTACTCTTGGAATTTTAGTTCGACACTAGAAGTGAACCGGACAAAGCAGACTAGCTCTCCCACACCTAATTTTGGCGGTAGCAATAACGGAACGGATCCGGAGATAGTAACACCGGGTTTGAACTCAAGCAAAAGCAATGCGGGGTTGGTGGTTGGTTTGGTAATTGGAAGTGTGGTTTTGGCAGTGGTACTGGGGTTACTTATACTTGCGTGTTGGAGGAAGAGGCGCAGACGAATGTTGGGTGAAGACGATACTAGCTTCGATGTGGAGATTAGCAGCGAGTTTGAAAGAGGTACGGGGCCGAAGAAGTTTTCGTATAATGAGTTGGCTAGAGTTACTAATAACTTTTCTCAAGATGAGAAGCTTGGACAGGGTGGATTTGGCAGTGTTTATAAAGGATTCTTGAGAGAAGAAGACTCATATGTTGCTGTTAAGAGAGTATCTGGAGATTCTCAACAGGGAATTAAGGAGTACACGTCTGAAGTAAAGATCATTAGTAGATTGAGGCATAGGAACTTGGTGCAACTCCTTGGATGGTGCCACGAAAGAAAAGAACTACTCCTCATTTATGAGTTTATGCCTAATGGAAGCTTGGATTTCCATCTTTT
Source organism: Jasminum sambac (assembly GCA_018223645.1). NCBI lineage: Eukaryota > Viridiplantae > Streptophyta > Magnoliopsida > Lamiales > Oleaceae > Jasminum > Jasminum sambac. The sequence continues at coordinate 19,372,831 of CP073648.1, read as the reverse complement.
CAAAGGAAAAACCTCGTTGTCATGGACAACAAGATTCAAGATCGCCCAAGGTTTGGCCTCGGCGTTACTCTATCTACATGAAGAGTGGGAACAATGCGTGGTGCATAGGGACATCAAATCAAGTAATGTCATGTTGGATTCCAATTTCAACGCCAAGCTCGGCGATTTTGGCCTTGCTCGACTCGTTGATCACGAGAAGGGATCTCAAACAACGGTCCTCGCAGGGACGATGGGGTACATGGCACCTGAATATGTAATCACAGGCAGGGCTAGTAAAGAAACTGATGTCTACAGCTTTGGTGTGGTGACATTAGAAATCGCTTGTGGGAGAAAACCGATCGACCCCAAAGCAGAAGTGGATCGAGTGAACTTGGTCGAATGGGTTTGGAGCCTTTATGGAACGGGGAATCTACTCGAGGCAGCCGATCCAAAACTTTGTTCTAACTACGACGCACAAGAAATTGAACATTTGATGACTGTAGGCCTTTGGTGTGCTAATCCGGATAGCAACCTTCGTCCTTCGATAAGGCAAGCAATCCGTGTACTCAAATTTGAAGCTCCATTGCCAACTCTCTCATTGAGAATGCCTGTGCCTATGTATTTCACTCCAGTAGGAAATATGCATTCAGCGCAGTATGGCACCTCCACTTCTGGAAGCCAATCCTCGTCATTGATCTATATTGATAATACAGAATCATCGAAGTTCACTACGTCATCTAGTGCATCTTCACAATCAGCATCACTTTTGTACAACCAGTGATTTATTTCAATGGTTTTGTTACTTGTGCAAATATGGATATAAAGAGACTTGTCAATAATATAAATTGTAAGGATATATTTTTTTGTTTGTAAAATTATTTATACATTTTGCTGGTAGAAATAACATTTTTGTTATTTCAAATGATTGTTTATCATTGTTTTAACACTTCATTTGGTACGATGATTAAAGTTAGTTTGTTTTTACTTTTGTTGCAATCAAGAACACAATAAACATTGTGTCAAAAAAAAACACACACACACACAATAAAAATGTTTAACAAATATATAAAGTTATTTCAAAAGTAACTTTAAATTACTTTTAAGCTTGATCAAACACAAAGTTTTGCTTCAGAATATATGCAAAATTTCGCATGATATAAAATCAACCTCAAGGATGAAATGAATTTAATTTAAGTATGCATTAAATACAACAAATTTGATGATATTTTCACGACCATATGAATCTCTCTGTGAAATCAAAATATAAAATGTGTGTTGCCTTCAACAAAACTCTAATTAAGGGAAATCTCTCAGAATTGCGAAATCTCTTCAAATTGCTTCTTGCAATATGTAATGTGCCAAAATCAAATCCTATGGTCTAATTCAACTCGAAAAAAGGGTATTATAGTATTATCAATTTATGAAAATAATTTTTAGTAAAAACTTTCCAAAAGTGTGTTAGCGTATAAATTAAAATATATTTTTACGAGTAGAAAGAGAGAGAATTAGTAGAGTTGGATGCTGGAGATTTAAAAATACAATTGATATGTGGATTTGATTTAATTGACCAAATTTAAATTTTGAAAAGAATGAATTAAAATGAATTAAAATTTCTACACGAACACACTCCAAATAACCTCGGGCCGAGAATTCGGGGCTAGGGTTACAACGGAGCCCGTGGAATTGGGATATGGCTATCTCCAGTACTCCATCGTTGGTTCCACACACTTTTACAGAGAGGACAAACGGCGCCGTTTTCAGTTCCTGACTCGAAATGGGCGAATGCTGAAAGAACAAACGACACCCTGACGCCATCGCATCTCCGTATTTGGTACACTTCTTCTCCTTTGTCTCTTGTAATTCCCCGATAATAGAACAAGCAATTCTCAAGAAATTCGATATAATTGTTACTATAATTTATCAATACGTTGACGAACTAACTCAGTTGTAGAGTCCAATAATTTTATATCAAAATTTTATTCAAAATGTTCAATTGGAAATGTATAGATGCGCCGACTGTACAAGAATTAGACATTTTGATGAAAGCGAACTAAAATTCAAGCCTGTAATTATAATTAGGCATTTCAGATGCAATCGTAAAGGAAACGTGCGTAAAGAGAGAATATGAAGGTCTGATTGATCATGCTCGAAAGATTGCGTTGATTTCACATTTTTTGTAGGCCAATCATTCACATAGTTGGCTGGTTACAGTCATATGGAGTTAAGTGATACCTTACAGATGCTTCCTCCTCCACCTGGGAGTTTCATTGATCGTGAGGAACTTATTCAACACGTTGGAGAGTTTGCTGTATCCCAGGGATATGTAGTTACCATCAAACAATCCAAGAAGGATAGAGTTGTAGTACTTGGCTGTGATAGAGGAGGTGTTTATCGCAATAGGCGTAAATCCACTGAGGAGGCCTCTGCTGAACACCAACGCAAAAGAAAATCTGGTTCTCGACTTACAAACTGTCCCTTTGAACTTTTGGGGAAGAAGGAGGATGGTTTGTGGGTGCTTACAGTTAAGAGTGGTTCACACAATCATGAACCAATGAAGGACATATCAGAGCATCCTTCTGCACGTCGGTTTAATGAGAAAGAAGTATTATTAATTAAAGAGATGACAGAAGCGGGTTTAAAACCACGCCAAATACTGAAAAGACTACGACAGAGCAATCCCGAACTCTTATCGACGCCAAAGCATGTTTATAACATTAAAGCCAAGCTCCGGCAAGGGAATACTACAGGTTTAGTCTCCTTTATCATCTTCAAAAATTCCAAGTTTTAAAATTTATGCGATTTGATTTTCTGCTTTATCCTGAACACTACAGGGAACACTGACCATTGTTGTGATAGTTAACTTCTGTTATTTATGCGAAATTCGGGATTTTAACATTTATGCAGTTCGATTATTTGCTCTATCCTTTTCATGGTAGTGGCTGTCCTTGGTTTTCTTTTAACTTTGTGTCAGCCTCTTGTACTTGGTTTTACTCTGTAACGTTACAATTAGTTAAAAGTGTAATCCTCATTGTCTGTTGGAAAGAAGATATTAGGTTGGCCGAGGATGTTCGCCCTTTCTCCCTGGCACATAAGAAGATGTGAAATGACATATACATCAGATAGGGGTACAAAGTCAATGCATCATACAAAGATGATCAATGAGTCTATTCCACAACAAATGCTCATTAAGGTGTTCGTTTTAATAGATTTAGTCATTATCTTGAACCAAATTGACTACGCGATAGCCGTCATACATATTCGTTACTTTACTGTGCTTTTTGTTTTCTGAATCTTGAAGGCTAGTAGAAAAAGGTCCATCTAAAAGCTGGAAATTAGTGATTTATCCAAAATGGAAAAGCAATTTGAGCTAGATCTCTCAAACAAATTTGTAAAACTAGGCAAAATTGTTCATGTGATTCATTGCTTCGCCAAGACGTAACACTACTTACTGGGCTGTACCATGTGCCACAGTTATAACGTTTTGGGTTCTATCTATCCCTCTCTTTTGTCTTGCCCACAGTTATAACGTTTTGGGTTCTATCTATCCCTCTCTTTTGTCTTGCCCACCTGCCGGCCTGCCTATCTCATCTGTTTGTTCATCAATTGAACTTTTCCTCTTTTTGTTCTTTGAAGGTGGGAGAAGGGGTTCTTTTCCTCTTTCAGGACTTTGGGCTAGAGCAGTTGGACTCTTTTGTGTTGTAGAAGATTTCTTGTTTCTTTTAGACCCATATAGCTCTCTTTGTACTCTTAGTATTGAGTAACAACTTGGTCTCTTTGCTCATTTTTGGTGGATATCTTATCCACTCTATTGTTGTTTTTGTAATTCCTTCGTTGATAATACAATTTTCTGTTTCTTATCAAAAAAAGGTGGGAGAAGGGGTCCTTTCCTTGTGGACGACTCGTCCACTCCTTTGGTGTTGTAATTCTTGATGAAGTTATTATTAATATATAGCTTTGTTTCCTATCAAAAAAAAAAAAAAAAAAAGATGGTGGGAGAAGGGGTTCATGGATAGAAGTTAAAATCAACTATTCTAGTTGAGATACCATTTATTATTAGATTACTTTGAGGAATGCTACTAAAGACTTCCGAACTTGTTACTTACTCATGACAAATTATTTTATGTTGATTATGTCATATGTAGTGAGGAGATTGAAGACGTTGGGACCTCTTAGAGCTTCAGATGGGAACTCCGAGCCTTCAACATCGAGTGAGCCATCATGGAAGAAGTGCTATCCTCCAGTAATTTTACACACTCCACTTGGTAGTCTTTTCTCTAGTATTGGGATGTCCAGGGGCCAGATATCTTTAACTATTACTTTTATTACGCAATATAGGATGTCAGGTTTCTGATGATTGCTGTAGCAATGGATACTTGAAGTCTTAAAACTACACAATTTTGTTGGACACGAAATTCTCTGTAAAAGAAATTTTTGCTGTAGGATATGTCTGAATATGTTGGGGAATTTGCTGCATTCTCATTAAAATTAAAAAATCTGTCCTAATTTCGTCCTTTTGGCTGTTGGAGGATCTTGTCCTGTGGTTGAATAGGCAACCGTGCTTATAAATACTTATTTGAGTAATCACCAACTTCGCGTTCTGACACAGTATCTGATTTTAATTTTAAATGTTATATCTGCAGAGGGTCCCCAATCTCATTGGTGGTAGATTTGTTAACTCGCAAGCATCAACATCTATTGATGTTTTAAGCCCTGTAAGTGCATAATCTTTACAAATTTTGTGTTTATCCATTAGCTTCTAACTTATATACTTTATAAATGAATTATAGGCTACACAGCAAGTAGTCGCTCAAGTTCCTTTATCAACTGTTGAAGAATTTAAAGCTGCAGTATTTTCAGCAAAAAGAGCTTTTTCTTCGTGGCGGAATACACCAGTCACAACCCGTCAGCGCATCATGTTCAAGCTCCAAGAGCTAATCAGGCGCGATATTGTAAGTATATTCTCCTCACTCATTATTTTATCAATTTTCAAAGGTTTATTATTAGGATGCACTGTAATTTTGTTCCAGGATAAGCTTGCTAGCAGTATTACAACAGAGCAGGGTAAGACATTAAAGGATGCATTTAATGATGTGTCCCGTGGGATCGGTGAGTACTTTTTATTGTGTGATTCTCAATTGATTGAGTTCTATTGGATCTGAACAGAAAATGGAATGCCTTGTACATACATATCTAGTTGGGCTTGAAATAGACCTAGAAAGACAATTGAAATTGTTAAAAAGTTATTAAAAACATGTTTAATAAAACAACTTTTCCCTATAACCATTCCTAGCCATACATTCTATAATGAAAAATTATTTTTCATGATTTTCACCACCTTTTGACTTTTAAACCACAGCTTTACGCTGGGGCGGAGGAGGGGGAAGAGGGAAGAGGAAAAAAAAAAACAAGAAAGAAAAGAAGGAAGGTTATATTTTTCCTCAATCAAATGAACAAGCGCTAAAGATGGAAATAATTTTGAAGTTCACTTTTTTAGCTTAAAGGATTTCTCTATTGCCTATTTATCCAAAATGGTTAGACAACTGAATAGTCTTGATGACAGTTACTAGCAAATAGTAACAGAAGTGGTGAAAAATCTTCCCTCTGGCTTTTTATTTCTGGACTCACTGTCCAATAAGTAACACCAAGCTAGAAAATTGGAAACATTTTGCATATTCAGAAACAATGTCAGCAATTAACGTTCTGAAATGCTGCCGGATGATTTTTCAATAGTTAAGATTTTGTACTTCAGAACTGGTGGAAAATGCTTGTGGAGTGGCAACACTGCAGATGGGGGACTTTGTTTCAAATATATCAAATGGAATTGATACTTACAGCATTCGCGAGCCTCTTGGTGTTTGTGCTGGAATATGTTCTTTCAATTTTCCAGCCACAATTCCGTTGTTGGTATGCTGTTATTTCTCACCAGTCATCTCTTCCATATGTCATTATTAGTTTCTGCAGTGAGTTCACTTTTTATTGTTGTAGATACTGGGGGCTTGTGGATTGTCTTAGTGCCCAGGCTAGCTGACTAGGAAGGGGTCTAGTTTCCAGGAGATGCAAATGTGAATCCTAAGATGAATGTAGTCAAGCAGTAACTGCTACAGAGTTTGGGTGCAAATAGATAATTATGGAGTACATAATCTGAGATGACGTGAGCTTATGTAGGGCATTACTGTGCATTGTCCATGAAACATAACCAGAAAGGCGAAAAAGTGTTTCCTGCTAGTTTACTACTCAGAGCCAACCCTTTGGACTTGTGAGGTTAAGCTGAGAATGCTGAAGTGAGTTACTTCACAGCTTCTCGAATTTTAAACTAGTTGGTGCCAAAGTTTGAGAAATAGGAGTGAGAAAAATAGGCAATGAGAACCTAGGTGAGGCTTATATTTTAAATTAAGATTGCACCTAGGATCATCTGGTTTTATATTTCAGTTCCTATTACGTTTGAACCCCGCTTCTATTAGTTATTGGCCTGTTATTCTGTAGGAGTTGATTATTTTATTTATTTATTTATTTTCACTCTGTTTTTGAATTGCCCCATCTGCATTTTCTTCTTGTGTCTTTTTGTGGTTTTTCCTGAAGTGTTATGATTTTATTGCAGATGTTTCCAATTGCAATTACTTGTGGAAATACATTTATCTTAAAACCATCTGAGAAAGCTCCAGGTAATAGCTTAAGATGCAATTAGCTTCAATAGATTCAGATACTTGTAGATTTAGGATATGTTAAATCACCTTAATTGATTGTTTTTATCTTCCGATGGAGTTGTACAATGAAATTAATTCTCAGTTAATACATTTATTTGCTTGTCAGCCATACCCTTGTTCTGCATGCATTTTGCTATGTATACTTATTCTGGTTTAGAAACTGTCTTAATTTTCTTGAAAAGCACACCAAGGCTTTGCCTGTGATACATGTAGTTTTTATACTCTTCCCTTTCATTCTTCATTTCTTTTCAGGGGCGTGTGTGCATCTTGCTGAGTTGGCGATGGAGGCTGGTCTACCTAATGGTGTCTTAAATATTGTTCATGGCACAAATGTAAGCACTCTGTTTGCCAATACTTAAAATTTATACTTCTTGATATTCTTGTATTGCAGTCAACCTACCATTGTCTTTGCAAGCCAATGAATTTATCTTGCGTTGGGCACTTAATATGTATTTCAAAAAAATTTTTTTTTGGGACATTTGTACAGGACATAATTAATGCTATCTGTGATGATGACGATATTAAAGCTGTGGCATATATTGGTTCGGATGCAGTAAGCGCTCTTTCTTTCTTGTTTATCTACCATCTGTTCGGCAGTTACTGATGCCGCTTGCTTTGAGCTATGGCGTTTCTGTTCACCATGAGCTGTCACTAGTGAACTGGAATAATATTTTCTGATATTATTGGGATGGATGTCACAGAAGTTAATACAGCATAGGAGTTGGGATGTTCTTTTACCTATGCAGTACCACAATATGATTTGCAATAGAAAGGAATTAGCATCTATAATGTCCCCTTGTCAGTAAGGAGGGGCGGTGGGGAAAGCAGTGTGAGAGGATGGTGGTTAAAAAGAATTTACCTCCTACTTGCAAACTGGTACTCACGGCACCAAATGATGTTCTGTCTCAGGGTGCTTAACTAGTTACTCTTAAGATCATCCAACATTCTTTTGAGTACGTCCTATTATGTTCACTGTCTTATGCAGGATGTGCCTTTCATAATCTACCAGTGCCGAAGCCTGATATTCACACTCTAATGGCATGCCAAAACATTATACTTTATCCCATGCATTAAGTTGTAGCTCTGTTCAGTATAAGGGAGACGTGTACTTCTACATAATGCAAAATTTAATATCCCTCAGTTTTTGGTTTTTTTTTTAATTATTCCGTAATAATACCATCAATTTTTCAATAGTAATATCCTTATATATCTATTTCGTCTATCCCAGCCTGGAATGTATATTCATGCAAGAGCATCTGTCAACAGTAAGTGTGTCCAGGTAGAGCAGTTCAACTGCGTTTGCTCTAGTTGCTTGAAATTTATCAGTGTTAATATTTCCTTTTAAGACAAACAAGACTGCCTGAGTTGTGCCTTACTTAATTCGCTGTTCTCTTCAGATCAATGTTGGTGCAAAAAGTCATGCAGTAGTGATGCCAGATGCAAACGTGGAGTCAACTTTGAGTGCTCTGGTTTCTGCTGGTTTTGGTTCTGCAGTGCAAAGATGCACAGCAATCAGTACTTTTATCTTTGTTGGAGGCTCGAAATCTTGGTATCATACTTTGTTTTCTCGGTGTCGTATGGCCATTTTGTTTGGTTCTGTTATGAGTAATTCGTCGGGGAGATTTTGGGTTCACAAATTATAACCTTATTCTTAATTGCTGATGATGCTGAGCAACTCATTACATCTCCATAATCACCTTGGAAGATGTTGAAGGTCCTCAGCCATGAATAAATATGTACAAGTTAAATCACTAGATCTTGATGGAACTTAAGTCTGCAAGCACAACTTCTAAATAGCCAGAAAATATAAGGGAGAGGCGGATTGCCTGAACCATAAGGTCATGCAATGCCTTTTATGTTATCTGTTCTGACTAAAAATTGCTGGAAGTAACCTAATTGCTAGAAAGGAATGGATCATAACGGCCAAATGGTATCTGGCATTGGGTGACCCTATAACAGAATGAACAGAGATTAGAGCTACTAGTTACATTATGTGACCTTCTCATAACCTTCATTTCACCTTACCTTTACTTGGTTTTTTTTTTTTTTTTTTTTTTTTGATAAGAAACAAATTATTTTATTGCCAACAAAAAGTCATAAGTTACATAACAAGTGGATAAGCCATCCACCATAACCTACAACCACAACGATCTTAATAAGAACTAGTTATTGCATGTAACATCTACATCTACCATCTATATTATTAAAAGGTGTCCAAGAAACTATCCGGGTCAAGTCGAAGCAATTACATCTCCAAGATGTCAAACATTCCGGCCGCTCTTGCCCATAAACCTGTGAAGAAAATGATGATGTCCCAATTATCTTCCAGTGATCTTTCAAGGTTATTAAAGAGTCTACTATTTCTCTCGGTCCAAATCCCCCAAGCTGCTGCCATCACTATCATCCTCCATAACTCCTTTGTTTGCCTACCTTTCCCCCCGAACCGCCATTTGATGAGGATCAACTCTGCCCAACTTCGTGGCAAGGCCCCTATCTCTCCAAACAAGTTCAAAATTTTGTTCCATATTCCTCCAGCAAACTCACAATGTATCAAGATATGGTCAATGCTTTCATTAGCCTTTCTACACATGATGCAAATAGAGGGAGAAATGCACAAAAAGGGTCTTCTAGATTGCAACAAATCACAAGTGTTAACCTTTCCCAAAGAAGCCAACCAGGCAAACACTTTTATCTTTGAAGGCACACCACCCTTCCAGATGAAACTAAATTGTGGGAAGTAAGACTCGGGAGATGGCTGAAGCATGGCATTGAAAAAAGATTTGCATGAGAAATTATCCGAATGGTGACATTTCCAAACCCGTTTGTCGGGGATGAGTGGATCGATAATTACAGATTCAAGGTCACGCAAAAGTAATGTCAAATCCTCACAGTCTCTGTCGGTAAAATTTCTAGAATTCAAGGTTCCAAGTGGTCTGGCTGAAGTATGTAAAAATTTCAAATTCACGAAGCATTCTAAGAATTATTTTTTGGGAGGGAATATTTAGCATATGGTTCTTCATTAGCCTTATTTTTTACATGATAAGAGGTACAGTCGTACAGACTTTGCCTACTCATCATGTGTCTGTTTTTTGTGTCCTTGAGGTTATTCTGGATTGCTTTATTTGATTCTTCTGATTTTATCTTAACCAGTTGGTGAACTTTATTTGATTAGTGTTGCATTTTATAATGACCCTGGGTGTGGAAATTCAATGTACTAGCATGACTCTGGCCTAATTTCCATCCTAGGGAAGATAAATTAGTAGATCGCGCACAGGCACTCAGAGTAGATGCTGGAAGTGAACCTGGTGTGGACATTGGTCCGGTGATTAGTAAGCAGGTACACATAGATATTGTTTCTTTAATTTCAAAGAAGTCTTGAGAGGACATTGGATATTCTGTAAATTCGTATAACAATGATGATATTGCATTATGAGGAGATGGTTCTTTTGGTCGTACAATTTAAGATATCTTATCCATAGTATATCAGTTCTCTCATGCTGCTTATTGCCTACCAAATGTTGATAATCAACTCTTTGGCGTATGTAGGTTAAGGAACGGATATCCAGGGTGGTGCAAACATTTGTGGACAATGGTGCTCGATTAGTTCTTGATGGGAGAAAGATAGTGGTATGCCTTTATCAATTTGATAATATCAGATCGTCATTTTGTGATTATTATTGAATGAAAGAGTATCAGCCAATCTATTTACTCTTATGCTCATGGTGAATAACTTAGGTTCCTAAATACGAGCTGGGAAACTTTGTTGGTCCCACAATCTTGACTGATGTAACAGAAGACATGGAGGGTTATAAGGTATATAATATCTTGTTCTGAGCACCTTGTTTATGGTTTACGAGCATGGGCAAGAGCAAATGCACATAATCTTGACATCTGCAGGAGGAAATTTTGGGTCCAGTTCTTCTTTGTATGCAGGTCTATTTCTTATCTGACTTGTGCCCTGTCATTCATCTGATACTAATTGTTTCTTGCTACGCTTATTCACCTAATTTTACTCTTCAACTTCTCGTCCTCAGGCTGGAAGCTTAGAAGAAGCAATAAGCATCATAAACAGAAACAAGTATGGCCTCTGCATATACGTGATGTTTTAATATCCTTTTTATCTTGATTTTGGTTGTTAAATTGTTCTACTTTCCCGGTGTAGACATGGCAATGGAGCTTCTATATTTACATCCTCCCGTACGGCTGCTAGGAAATTTCAGAATGAGATCGAGTCTAGTCAAGTATGTATCTTTTAACCATGTTAATGAGGTGCTTTAAATGATACAAATAACATGTTTTAACGTCTTTTTTCTTTCCCCCATTAATTTTGCAACATCGGTTTGTGTTTCTGTTTTAATTTCTAGCTCTGATATGAACATTTTGAATTCACTCAGATTGGCATCAATCTGGCTGTTTCAACACCGTTACCCTTATTCTCATTTACCGGATCCAAGGCATCGTTTACCGGAGATACCAATTTCTATGGTATAACCTCTTTGCCACTCTCTCTGCAGAAGATTATTCTGTCATAAGGATGATAAGCTTTTTTATTTGACTAAAAGTTAACTTTTTAAGTTTGGAGGTGGGGACACGAGATGTGTGGATGACAATGAATAATGATTTAAGATATGTGGTTAATACATCAGTTGGACTTGGACACAGTAGTAAAAGTTGATTTTCAGGTAGAAAGAAGTTAAAATCAACACATCCTAAACGGTAAATGGAATTCTTGAGTTGCAGGTAAAATTGGAGTTCAGTTTTACACCCAGATGAAAACAGTAACTCAGCAATGGATGGACATTTCAGCCAATGGAGCATCATCATCTGCCACAATAATGTCAAATGATCTACCAACTACTCAAGAACCCAATACATTGCCATCGTTAGATTTCCCAATTAACGATGGAGTATCATTGGGATTGCATGTGAGAGATTTCCCCAACAATGACATGGTATCACTCCCATTGCATCCAAACGATATGCAGAGTAGTGAAGGGGTCTCAATTCCATTGCAGTCAAAGGATTTTCCGAGTAGCGAAGGGGAGTCGCTAGCGGAAAGGGAGATTCCAACTTCCGATGGGATATCTCCCGCGATGGCATCGTTAGATGGGTCACATTGGACACTGAACTTTTAGTGCAATATGATTGTGGGTCTGGAACAGTAGAGTATACAAGTTTTCTTCTTGAGATTGTAGCTGTGGAATAGTACAGTGTACAAATTTTCTTCTTGAGATTGTTAAGGATTGTCAATCTTCTTCCCGGATGTGGCAGTAATGTTCTTCCCCCCATGGGGAGAGATTAGTATATTCCCACTGTTGACGTTAAAATGCCACCTTAGTCGGAGGCGATGATGTGGCATTATGACATCATCATATGTCGGTTAAAAATGATGACCAACACATGATGGCTAGACACCCGAATGTGCTTGTGTTGAAGTATTTAGTACTTGGCGAATATCAGGCGTCAAAGTGTGTTTACTGTGGATACTTGGTACAGTTCGCCTGTACAGGTGGTGGGTCCTACCATCACATAATGCCTCATTCTATGTCTCTTTGGCTGTATCTTCTACTCAGTAAAATGTTTTACTTTACTAGTTTCTATGTGATAAAAATGTATTAACTAATAATATGGTGATGATTGTCATTTTAATTGGAGTGACACCCAAGACCACCAAAGAATTGAAGAAACATTGAACGGAAGCAATGGATTTGGACTCGGTTAGTCGGTTTTATGGATCTATGAAAGATGGATTTTATTTATTTGTTTATTTGTTTATTTAAAATTCACAATATATAATATATAATTGAATAAACAAAAAGATTAGGGCATCTTCAATGCAAAATGTTTATTTCCGATGTGTGTTACTGTATTTTATAAAGATATGGAGAATATGATTATTTTAATAGATAATAAAATAAAAGATGTGTTGGGAAAAATAAGAGAGAAAAGTGTAAAAGGGGAGAGAGATAGAAAGAAAATTGATAATAATAATAAAATAATATTGAAAGATATGTAGATGGATATTTGAAAATAAACGTAGCATAGGAAGTGAGGAAGAAAATTGTTAAAAAATGGGTAAAATGAGAGAAAAATAATTAAAGAAAACAAAAAAAAATAGAAAAATGCAAAAGCCACTTAATTTTTTGTGTCTATAACTCTCTTTTGTAGACATTCAAATAAGATATGATGCATTGAAGATGCTGTTAATTGGAGCATCTGCTAGTTCTGCACGCATCTCCGTGTGATTAGTTTTATGTGACGAGATCACTGTTCACTCCAAAATCCTACGTGGGGCATAATTTTTAATTAATTCATAATAGTGGATAAACACCAATTACAAATAAATTATTTGATGATAATTTCTTGTCTTTTGTACCAACAGGACCAACACCAAGGATAACGAAAATACTTGTTTGATAATATTATTTTAAAAATAATAAATTCTCTATTTTATATTTAAATTTTATTTAGACATTGTCCACAACCACAACATTCAGCAGCGGTAACGTTAAAAACAAACAAAAAATAAAATAAAATAATATAATATAATATAAAGTTCAACGGTAACGTTAAAAATAAAAAGTTTTTGTTTCTGCAATTAACATACAGTTTTCCGTAAATAGAAAGAAACAAAATGAATTATGTAGATACGGAAAATTGACGGTATTATTACAAATTTAAGCTATATAAAATTAAGTATAATACTTCTTATATAATAAAGCTAAAATTAAATAGAAATTAACGCTAATCACTAAAAGAACGCATACAATTATAAAATTTAAAGTGCCTAATATCCATTTCAAGAAAGAAAAAGGTGTTCAATATAAATTTGATATGCACCAACGAGAAAGACATATTTTAATAATAAAAGAATTTTTATATATTCATTCCCAGTGGGTCGTTTACAATTAATTAATCTCTACGAGCATTGTTGTGCAATGCTATGCACAACAATTAGAATTAAAATTGCAGGTTTTGATAAACTTCTTAATTATGCGATGCATGTGAATTTTTATAATTTACAATTGTGAATTTACTGTTTTTTTTTTGCATTAACTATTATATACAATATTATAGATTTCAATAATTGTTTACAATTATATGATATCCTATGCATAAATTACATCAATTATGTAATTCAACATTTATATTTATTATTTTATATCAATTATTCATCATATATAAACTTAATTGTTTTTGTGTCTCGCATGGGCGTGATACTAGTTACATATTATAAGAAACAATTTGAAGAGATTTTGCAGATTGTGAGAGATTTTCCTTGATCAGAGTATTGTTGAAGGCGATGCACATTTTATATTTTGACTTCGCAGAGAGATACCTACGGTCGTGAAAATATCATCAAATCTGTTGTATTCAATCCATACTTAAATTAAATTCATTTCATCCTTGAGGTTGATTTTATATCATGCGAAAGTTTGCATATATTCTGAAGCAAAACTTTGTGTTTGATCAAGCTTAAAAGTAATTATCAGTTACTTTTAAAATAACTTTCTATATTTGTTAAACATGTTTATTGTGTTCTTCACTGCAGCAAAAGTAAAAACAAACCAACTTTAATCATTGTACCAAATGAAGTGTTAAAACAATGATAAACAATCATTTGAGATTACAAAACTGTTATTTAATTTCTACGAGCAAAATGTACAAATAATTTTACAAATAGTGATGCGATCATTTTATGATGATTGATTTCCAAATAATGTGATGTGTAAAAAAATATATTCCTACGATTTATATTATTGATAAGTCTCTTTATGTCCTTATTTGTTCAAGTAACAAAACCATTGAAATAAATCACTGGTTATACAATAGTGATGCTGAATGTGGAGATGCACTAGATGACGTAGTGAACTTCGATGATTCTGTATCATGAGTATAGATCAATGACGAGGATTGGCTTCCAGAAGTGGAAGTGCCATACTGCGCTGAATGCATATTTCCTACTGGAGTGAAATAATTAGGCACAGGCATTCTCAATGAGAGAGTTGGCAATGGAGCTTCAAAGTTGAGTACAAGGATTGCTTGCCTTATCGAAGGACGAAGGTTGCTATCGGGATTAGCACACCAAAGGCCTACAGTCATCAAATGTTCAATTTCTTGTGCGTCGTAGTTAGAACAAAGTTTTGGATCAGCTGCCTCGAGTAAATTCCCCGTTCCATAAAGGCTCCAAACCCATTCGACCAAGTTCACTCGATCCACTTCTGCGTTGGGGTCGATCGGTTTTCTCCCACAAGCTATTTCTAATGCCACCACACCAAAGCTATAGACATCAGTTTCTTTACTAGCCCTGCTTGTGATTACATATTCAGGTGCCATGTACCCCATCGTCCCTGCCACCACCGTTGTTTGAGATCCCTTCTCATGATCAACGAGTCGAGCAAGGCCAAAATCGCCGAGCTTGGCATTGAAATTGGAATCCAACATGACATTACTTGATTTGATGTCCCTATGCACTACACATTGTTCCCACTCTTCGTGTAGATAGAGTAACGCCGAGGCCAAACCTTGGGCGATCTTCAATCTTATTGTCCATGACAACGAGGCTTTTCCTTTGAAAAGATGGAAATCCAAGCTTCCATTAGGCATAAACTCGTAAACGAGTAGTAGTTCTTTTCTCTCGTGGCACCATCCAAGGAGTTGCACCAAGTTCCTATGCCTCAATCTACTAATGATCTTTACTTCAGATGTGTACTCCTTAATTCCCTGTTGAGAATCTCCAGATACTCTCTTAACAGCAACATATGAGTCTTCTTCTCTCAAGAATCCTTTATAAACACTACCAAATCCACCCTGTCCAAGCTTCTCATCCTGGGAAAAGTTATTAGTAACTCTAGCCAACTTATTATAAGAAAACTTCTTCGGCCCAGTACCTCTTTCAAACTCGCTGCTAATCTCCACATCGAAGCTAGTATCATCTTGATCACCCAACATTCGTCTGCGCCTCTTCCTCCAACACGCAAGTATAAGTAACCCCAGTACCGTTGCCAAAACCACACTTCCAATTACCAAACCAATCACCAACCCCGCATTGCTCTTGCTTGAGTTCAAACCCGGCGTTACTATCTCCGGATCCGTTCCGTTATTGCTACCGCCAGAATTAGTTGTGGGAGAGCTAGTCTGATTTGTACGGTTCACTTCTAGTGTCGAACTAAAATTCCAAGAGTAAATACTATGCCAGGCAAAACCAGCCCCAGTCGCACCGGAAAAGCCGAAAGTCACCAATTCAGGCAAATATCTCTCTCAAATCAACGACATAAGACAATTGTTGTCTTACGTAAGTACGATTTACATAATAATTAGTAAAAACAACGCTCAAATTTTGCAACCCTGAGTCATAACTTATCAAGGCCTCATGTGGAAGACCTTCCCTAATGCTAGTAGCACTAACCCAATCTCTAGTAACAACAGATCTCACAGAGTTAATATCAATACCAACATGCTCAGGTCTTGGATCCCAAGCATTAGGGTATATGTCAAACTCTATAGCCACAAACGGGTTGGTTGAGTTCATCTGCGCGTCTCTGCGTGCAAGCCCAAGCCCCCCTCCCGTCACATTATCTGGCATACTCGATCCAGCAGGGGCGAGGAAAAATGCAAGACCATCCCCATACCTAGATCTGTTTTCCGCATTGATAGCAAATGTGAAACTTGTGACAAAATCCGTGAGATTATTTGAGGCCCTGTCCCAAAGTTGCATAGGCTTGGAGTAAGTCGCTCGGCCCACGCTGCCTTCGATCGGGTCATATTGATTTCTCGTCAGTTCCATCACGTTTTCAGCTGGGTGAGCAGATCTTTCATAGGTTATGTTTGGATCATTGTTGATGAAACGAGTGAAATTGAAGGATAATGAAGCAACAAAAGGGATTGTTATTAGATAGAAAACAAGTATGATTTGTTGTAATTGAACGTTAGAAATGCAAGAGACCATGGCTGGAATGTGATAGAATTTTGTCAAGAAATCATCATCTAAATGAGCTATAGGAAAATCTCGCACATAGTAATTTTCTCCAGTAGACCAGTATTGACCTAAAAGGCCACCAAAGTTGATCAATCATCAATACAATAATAATCATAGACTTTTGTGTGTGTTTTTTTAATAAAATAATTATGTTTTTCAGTCTTGATTTAAAAGGCCGCCAACGTTGATCAAGTCAATACACTAATAATCATAGACTTTTGTTTTTTTCAAGGGATTTTGGCTCAAATTATTCCCAAAAATTAGCTATATTGTAGATTGAGTCTCTGAGTTTGTTTGGTTGGTTGGTAATTTATTGAGCACGATATTCTGTAAAAAATATATGATTAATATTATATTGGAGAATGTGTGTGGTTAAAAAAATAGAGAGAAATTATTTTTTTTCTTTACCCATGAACCGAACAAGCCCTCAAATAATAAAATGTAGCACAAATAGTCCCAAAAAAATTTTGGTGCGGAAATGATCCATTTGGATAGAATCCGTTCGTTTAACCGTTAGCGAAAGTCAACTGTTGAAAATTTGGGTGCACATTTTGTCTATTTCACTTGAAATAAATTACACAAAATGTCATAACTTTAAATATTATTACAATTAAATCCCAAAGTTTGAAAAATATATACTTTAGTTAAATTGTATAATTTTATTTTTTATTTTTTCTATGGATGCTTATTTGGTCCGTAATTAATTTTATTGAATTAATTTGATACCGATTAAATGGTTTTTATCAAAAAATTTCAACACAGTAGCATTTATTCGTATTAATATAGTATCACAATTTTCGAAAATTTTCTTTAATATTAGAGACGCGCATATTTTGATTTTAACCAACAGTTAATAATAAATATAATTATTATACCTATATAAAATTTTATTAGAATATAAAATAAAAAATAAATAATTAAAGAAAATAAAAAATAAAAAAATATAGGACCCTCTCAATTCTTTGTGTGTACAACTCTCCTATTTAAATATTCAAATAAGACACGATACATTAAAGATGCTCTTGATGGGAGCATCTGCTAGTTCTGCACGCATCTCCGTGCGATTTGTTTTATGTGACAAATTCAGTGTTCACTCCAAAGTCCTACGTGGGGCATTATTTTTAACTAATTCATAATAGGGGATTACCACCAATTGCAAATAAATTAGTTGATGATAATTTCTTGTCTTTTGTACCAACAGGACCAACGCCAAGGATAACGAAAATGCTTGTTTGATAATATTATTTTAAAAATAATAAATTCTATATTTTATATTTAAATTTTATTTAGACATTGCCCACAGTATTCAGCAGCGGTAATGTTAAAAACAAACAAAATAAATAAAATAAAATAAAATTCAGCAGCGGTAGTTCATTGTTGAAAATTATTGTTTCACATTTCTTTATTTTTCTTTTTCTTTTTTTCTTTTTTTTGAAAGAGAAAATTAGTGTGTTACATTTCATTTCATTCATGATGTTTATTACTTTTAACCATATTTCTCAAAAGATCATTTTTTTTATATATAAATATTATCAAACAAGCTTGTAGATAAGTAGAAATCTTAGAGCTTCTTTCGTTAAGATCTTCTAAAATTAAATATTTAAACAAAATTATTATTATTAATTAATAGGGCTATTTTATTGATATGAAAATTTTTTATTTTTTAAAAAGTTTCTCAACTTTTTTTTATAGATTTTTGAAAAGGCAAAATATCACACATTGAACTCATTTATATTTATTTGCAATTCTAAAACCAAAATCTAACATACATAGTATTTAAATGAGGAACATCGTGATTTTCTAATTTTATATTTTGTAAGGATGCCTCAAAGGATCCATGCTGTGTTATTTATTTTATTATTATTATTATTATTATTATTATTATTATTATTATTATTATTTATCTAAAAAAATTTATTAATTAATTTCTGAGAAAGGTAGACCACGTATATTTTATTAGCGTTTTTATCCGTAAGGCTGCGACACGCTGCATTTATATATATGCATACGTAATAATTTGTAATCCACATAAGTGTAAAAGAATTTCTAAATTTTTCAGTAGACTTTCGCCTATATTTTGCACAAATAAATCCTGTTATAGTAAATAGCATGACTAAAAAAAAAATTACATAATTTTATATTGTGTTGAAACATCTTATATTCAATAACATTCTACAACCGATAAAATCCATTATTCTTCGCCACATAACCCAATTATAGAATATATAAATGACATAAAATTTTGTAACAATTAAATAATTATAGATACACTTGACCGACTACAGTATATCGAATAATTTATATCACAAATTTTTACAGCAAACAATTGGGGTTTCTTTCATATCCCTTCACTTTATTTATTAATCTAACCATTATGTATTTTGAAGTTATGCCTCTTTAGTCGTCTTGTCCCTCCTGGCAGCCGTCTCGAATAATGTTTCATCCACTATCTGCAAATCGAATTAAAAATTAAAACAAAGCATAGTTAATTAACACAAGACAAAGAAGAATCCGATGTAATTTTCCGACCAACTGAACAATAATCTCCTAAACATCGGTTGCAATTTTTCGACAATCTCCCAAAGAATTGCATAATAATAGTAGTACCTGCAGTGATGGCCAAATAATTAAATAATAGTGTATAAAGACCCGATATGTGTATATATGTATACACATTGAAAAAGAAGCCGAGTTGGAAAAGACATGTAGAAGTGGTGAAACTCGTTGCCATAATTAAAGCTTGTGGGTGAAGGTTGTATTCAGAAGAAATTAGATTAAAGTCGTGGATAGGTTGGAGCGTGAGTAATAAGTGTATAATTTCAGAATAAAAAATTGATTTTGGGTTGGAACATGAGTAAGCGTGTGAAAGTTTATGATTGCAGAATAAAAAATTAATTTTTTAATTCAGAAAAATATGTGAAAGTGGCGCAAAAATCTTTTGATTTTATTAATATATATAAATATAGATATAGATAATTCAGAAAAATAGGTGAAAGTCCCGGGAAAATGTCTTGGTTTTATTAAAGGGTGTACTCAGAAGAAATTAGGTGAAAGTGGTGGGTAGGTTGGAGCGTGAGTAATAAGTGTATAATTTCAGAATAAAAAATTGATTTTGGGTTGGAGCGTGAGGAAGCGTGAGTAATAAGTGTATAATTTCAAAATAAAAAATTGATTTTGGGTTGGAACATGAGGAAATGTGTGGAAGTTTATGATTGCAGAATAAAAAATCAATTTTTTAATTTAAAAAAAATAGGTGAAGGAGGGGGAATCTCCTGATTTTATTAATATATATATATATATATAGATATGGATATAGATTTTAGAAACAAATGCAAAATTACAAGTAAATGAGTAATTGCTCCGTCTCTGTGACTCTCTCCCAAGTCTCAATACACTCTAAACTGAGGAAGTAGACACTCGAGGATTGCAGCCCGATTACTGTATCATCAATCATTCGCGATGGTGTTGCAGCTTTCGCTTCAACGAGGTACTCACTGGATTCTTTCTATTTTATTGCATAAAACGTACATATGCATCGATATATAAGATGATATTTTGTGAAAATAATTTTGCGAGTGTCTTTAGGCCAATAGATGAACAAAGCTATCGTTTATTAATTTCAGCTTGGAGCCCTGATCTTTGATTTGATTATTTATTCTGCGTCTTCTTGTGTTTTTCAGTGAGGAGACTGAGGCAATTGAGTCCTCAAATATTTGCGCTTGCGAATTCTCAGTTTTCAACTGCAGCTGAACCGTCTTGGAGACATGGAAACTCGCTTGTGAGTAATCTTCCTTTTCTGATTGTTTGGGTGATGTGATAGTTGATTTCCACTTAGTTACCAGTTTTGCTGTGCTTGGGATTCTGAGAATCAATGGAAGATGAATATGTATAGTTTGAATTCTTGAATTTATGACATTTATATGCTGTTGGAACTCCATTTAAGCTTATTTAGTGTAAAACCATGACTGACCCTGAGGTTTCGAATGCCTGGGAGAAATTCGATATTTTGGACTTTCTGTTCTAAAGTCCGACTTTTGGGGCCTTTACACATATATAATAAAGGTTTTATAGTAGAGCACCTTGGGCGGCTACCTAGGTAGCTTTACCTCCAGGCCACCAATGTGTAAAATAAAAGAACATGAGAAACAAAAGGGTGTTCAAATAGTTAAAATAGTATATAACCCGAACCCATGAATGTTGAGTAAAAGAATAAAAAGGATAAGCAGAAATGTCATCATTTTAGGCTTCGTTCTTTCTGTCTTTCACTTGCTAATTTCATATATGTTTGTATAATCCACATTTGGGGTTAATTGTTACATTGATCATTTCATTTCAGAGAGTGCCAAATCTTATTGGTGGTAGCTTTGTAGATTCAAAATCTCCCGAATTAATCGATGTCTTGAATCCGGTAAGCGAATGAAATGTCATCATAATGCAATTCCGTATATATAGTTATCAGTAGGTGTTTATTTTCTTTGGTTGGTTGACATCATAGGCAACACAAGAGGTAGTTTCACAAGTACCGTTAACCACAAAAGACGAGTTCAAATCTGCAGTATCTGCAGCAAAACAGGCATTTCCATCATGGCGAAACACACCAATAACAGCAAGACAGCGCATTATGTTTAAGTTGCAAGATCTTATCCGTAAAAACATGGTTACATGTCAAATTATTTTAATTTAATTGGTTTTTAACTTTTTATTCTGCTTAAGTTTCATACTTATTAGCATTATTATCATTTTCATAGGATAAGCTTGCCTTGAACATTACTACTGAACAAGGGAAGACAGTTAAAGATGCACAGGGTGATGTGTTCCGCGGGCTAGGTTGGTACCTTTATATATATGCATCATGCGGTGTATTCATTTTATTTTAACTGAATATAGTGATATTGCGGTTGAATTATTAATCATCATGTGAACTTTCTTGAAGAGGTTGTGGAACATGCATGTGGGATGGCAACACTGCAGATGGGAGAGTATGTTTCCAATGTGTCAACTGGAATTGATACCTACAGCATTAGAGAACCTCTCGGTGTTTGTGCTGGGATTTGTCCCTTTAACTTCCCTGCAATGATTCCCCTATGGGTAAGTCTGTTTTATTTTATTCTTCTCAAGTTCTTCAATTTTGTTCGGATTTATCCGGGTACCTTAACTCTCTTCTCTGACCATATCTTTCTAAGCTTAATTTGGTGGGTAATATCAGATTGAAGCTCTAGTAAATCAGTCTAGTGCCAGAACCTTTTTCTCTTTTTTATTTTATTTGCAATCGCATGCAGATGTTTCCTGTTGCAGTTACATGTGGAAATACCTTTATCCTAAAGCCATCTGAAAAAGATCCAGGTGACTTATTTTCTTCATGTATTCTAGTTTATTAGTGCATCAGTTGTTTGCTTCCAACCATATTAGTATCTGGCACGTAGATCTAAATAATTAATTAGGAGCATTACTGGCTAAGTCCATGTTGCCCTAAGTTGATATGTCCTTGTATTGTGTGGAAAGTGGAAAATGTTTTGAACAGTATACTATTTTATTTCTTCTCTGAGTTTAGTAATTAGTACTTGAAGATTGTAAACTTAGACCTGTACAATAGTAGGCCATAGTTTCTACTTCCCACACGTCGAGAGATGTTTGTATTTTGACTTCTTTTTCCCCCCACAGGAACTTAATTAATTGACATCTTATTGCTTCTTGTTTGTTCAGTTACATCCGTGTGAAAACATATTGCTTATTGACAATTAATATCGAGTGATCACGAATCCTTGGAACGATTATCCAATTTTCTTTATGTTTCATTTGTGACTTTGAAAACAACAAACCTGTCATATAATTGTGCGATATACCCAACCTTTTAAATTATATCCATGTACTCAAAACACAATAGTCTTCTCTTCACTCCACCAGTATGCAAATCTGTGGCAAGTTGGCTACTTATTTCAAGTGATCATAACTCTAACCTTTAAATTTTATCCATTAACTCAGAACTCAATGGTGTTCTCTTCACTCTATGGCTTCGTTACTTGAGCCTTGTGCACTCGTCCCATATGTTTATCTGAAATCAGCACAGCGATAGCGTTATTGCATTGACCTCTTTTTACAATGATATGTAATGTTTCTCGGTCAAATAAATATTCTTCACAGATTCAATAACATTTTGGTATTTAATTTGATTCAAATTTACTATTGTTCTGCTCCTTATTCTGTTTCAGGGGCTTCTATGATTCTTGCTGAGTTGGCCATGGAGGCTGGTTTGCCCGATGGTGTCCTGAATATTGTACATGGAACCAATGTATGTTGTTCTTTCAGTAAATTACTACCACCTTTTTTCTTCTAAATTGTCAGCAGTAATTATTCCATATCCAAGAAAGGACCTTTAAGGGTTGATCGTTCATTCTGTATCTGTAGTGTACATAAAGCTTTCATTTTGTATCCTTCAGGTTTCAACTTTATTGTTCTTTGTTGCAGGATACTGTTAATGCTATATGTGATGATGACGATATTAGAGCTGTATCATTTGTTGGCTCAAATACAGTAAGTAATATTACATGCTCAAATTCCTACTATTTCAAGTTGAGTGCCCTTTCTGGATAAATGATTGTATATCAATTTATTAATTTTTAGTGGGAAAAATGCAGGATTCAGGAAAACTAGACTACTGGGATTTGAAATATATATATATATATATACACACACACACACATATATTTGGGCACAAAAACGCGATCTCCTATAAAGGCCTTGTTTTTCTGCACAAACCATCTTTAACACAATAAACACTAAAGCAACCTTCATTATTATCTGGTCTTCCAAGAAATCTTGATATATCAATTCCCACAGTTAATACCAAAACTTATCTGACAATATTTACTATTTATAGCATGCCATTGTTCTCCTTTTCCTTTCCATGGTTTGTGGACTGGTATTCAGCATCATTATGCATTGATTAAGGGCGTAGTTGTTTTGGTTTTCTGTTTAGGCTGGCATGCATATCTACGGAAGAGCATCAGCCACTGGAAAACGTGTCCAGGTCAGTGTGATACAGGAAATCTCTCTATGATCATAGTCATGTACTTACAAATATTATTGTGTTGATTAGCATACATTTGCTAGAGTTCTATAAACTACTTGGCGTAATTTCCCAAACTACTTTTTGTCCACATGCATGTTTCTAATAATATTTCTCACCCCCTCACTCAGTGTCTGTTTGGAAGAGATTATTTTGAAAATGATTTTCGAATGCATGGTTGAAAAATGGGAAAAATATAAAATTTACAAAAAAGGTTGCCAAATCAAATGAATGAGTTGTTGGAAGTGGGATTTTCGAAAAAAAAGGTGATTTCTTGGATAAGCTCAGGCAAACAACCGGGGTTAATTTATAGATACTCACCAAATAAGCATGTCCATCCACTGCTTGTCAGATATGCTAGTAGTTATCCTTAGTGCAAGTAGTATAGAGGTCAAGTATGCACATAATAATTAGTCAATGGAGTCTATTTGGCCCAAGGTAAAGATACTGATAAAAGAGAGACAGCACAGGCTCTGCTCGTCTAAACTTTTTTCCAACCTAAAAATTAACTTATATTAGTCAGACAAAGTCAACGATCAATTTCAACCACACGTCTCACATTACTACTAACTATGGTCGACACATCTCATAGTCTCCAACCTAAAAAATTAGTATTTAGCAAAATAAAAGTTTACTCGAACCCAGCAATAGCTTCAAAGCTAATACATGTATCATCTTGAAAGTCTAAAAATTTTTCTGTCTTCAATGTAAAATTTTTCTTTCTCTTCAATGTTATTCTCACAATATATGAGATTCGTTTTGCAATATACTTTTAATTATTATTAGGAAAGAGTCCGGACCAAGAAAAATGATAAGTTGTTACAACATTGAGGTTATTCCATATAAAGAGGTCTTACTCTAATGTGTAGCAACCACCATTCTCTGTATGAAGCTTACAAATTTGACTACCTTCCTAACAAATCACTTCAGTCTAACATGGGAGCAAAGAACCATGGAATCGTATTGCCGGATGCAAATGTGGACACCACATTAAATGCTCTAGCTGCAGCTGGTTTTGGTGCTGCAGGACAGAGGTGCATGGCACTGAGCACGGTGGTCTTTGTTGGAGATTCAAAATCATGGTATTCAAATCACTATTTTCTTGCAAGATAATCCATGTGCCCACTGACTTGTCAACGCCATATCATCAGTTATTAGCTGAAAATGATGATGTGGCACCATGCCATGCCAGCTCGGATGCTGACATGGCAGTGAGCCACCGACATGTCAGCTGATATCATTTCTCTTTCTTTTCAATGGTATCACAAATTTCTGTTTCTCATTTAAACCTATTGTAGGGAAGAAAAGTTGGTGGAGCGTGCCAAAGCCCTCAAGGTAAATATTGGAACAGATCCTGATGCTGACCTTGGTCCAGTCATCAGTAAGCAGGTAAGAAAAGAGTCAAAACTAGAATTGCATCCGGTAGAACCTTTATCAACAGTTATTAACCATTGAATTGCTCATGAATATGATACTTGTTTTATGTGTATATTTGTTATTTGTGAGGTGTTTATGGTGTTTTTGCCTTTACATTCTTAGGCGAAGGAAAGAATATGCAGACTAGTTCAGAGTGGAGTGGACAGGGGGGCCAAGCTGTTACTGGATGGAAGAGCTGTCAAGGTATTTTAGTCACTAAACCCGTGCTTTCTCACCTTTTCAGTTATGTTGACACACAGAGAGCGAAGAAATCCGCTCGTGTTGAAAATGATCCATCAACTGATGAAGTATACATTTTCATTCGTTGAACTACTAATAGGTTCCAGGATATGAAGAAGGTAACTTTGTTGGCCCCACCATCTTGACTGATGTAACTGCTGACATGGAATGTTATAAGGTCTCTCTCTCTCTCTCTCTCTCTCTCTCACACACACAGACATACGGTACCTTCTGCCTTTTGCTTATTGAAGCTCTCTTGTTATGGGATTGATTTCAGGAAGAGATCTTTGGCCCTGTTCTCATTTGCATGAAGGTATACCTTTAGTTAACTACCCCGCTTCAATTGCAACTCAACTGAATGTGGGTAAATGCTGAGAGTTTCGTTTTTCTTGTTGCTCATTTCAGGCTGACAGTTTAGAAGAAGCAATAAACATAGTGAACAGAAATAAGTATTCCCAATTTCCTAGATCTATTAATCGTTAAACTCATCTCTGTTTATTATTTGAATCTCAAATCACGTATCCAAATGTCCAGGTATGGGAATGGTGCGGCTATTTTTACTACCTCGGGTGTAGCAGCAAGGAAATTCCAAACTGAGATTGAGGCAGGCCAGGTACTGTTACTTCAAATATTTGACATAATCATCTGATTTTTTTTTTGGGTTCAGGGACAATTATGCGGTTATTTTTCTTGTATTTGGTTTTACGGCTATAGTTTTCACTTTGCGATGTGAAATGGTTCTTCTCCAACCTCAGGTTGGCATCAATGTACCAATTCCAGTTCCCTTACCCTTCTTCTCATTTACCGGCTCCAAGGCATCATTCGCTGGGGATCTCAACTTTACGGTAAATGATACTCTTCCATAAATACTACTTGTTTACTTCACGCTGCAGTGATCGAAGTTTCTGATCTTGCAAAGTTGAGTGTTAATCGGGCATTTTCTCTTTGTCATTATGTTTTCACATTATTTTCAGTTTTTAGTTGTGTGTTTTCAGAGTATAAATATGTCAAAATATTGAAAACGAGAGAATGCATTCTTGTTCTCTCTCTTCCTGGAAAACATAGCTTTGAAAATAAATTCAATCTATGGTTTCAGGCAAGGCCGGTGTTCTGTTTTTCACACAGATGAAGACAGTTACTCAACAGTGGAAAGACCTACCAAGCGGAGCTGGAGTTTCCCTTGCAATGCCGACTTCTCAGAAAACATGATAGAACAAAATCTCTCAATGTGTTTGTGACACACCTTGTTTATTTGTGCTCAATCTTTTTCAACCACTCGATTACATTTTGGTGTTTATGTTAATCAGATGAATTTCTAGATGAAAAGATTGTCTTGGTTCTCTTTCTTTCATGAATTTCTAGCTCATATGAACTCGACTGACACAATTGTGATATGTAAAAATCCGTAAAAAAATAAAATAAAATAAAATTCAATGATTGAAACATCTCACTTTATAGGATTTGACACGTCATAATTTAATTGTCAACGTCGATTATTATATTTAAATATAATTATTCTTCATGGAGATAATGGGATATATAATTTAATTTAGTATAGTTTGATTACTTGTTTGCAGTAATATTTTTATAGTTTTCCAAACGTTTTTTGAATTGAAAATTTTTTAAATATTAAAATTGCACAAAACAATATTTTAATTTTAACTACTATTTTCTGTTTAAAAATTAACCACTATTAACGTTGTCTAATATATGAAACACGTTTTAATTAAAATCTTGGATTAATTAATAATGACTAGACGACATTAGTTATGCTAAAGAAAAAGTGAAAAACACACGTCAAATTCATTTGTCAACGTTGGAAAATGTTTGAATCCTAACATTTGTTTTGCACAAAAAGCTGGCCGCCACCCACTTTTTTGTCCCATAAATCATTTTCCACAAACTATTTATGACTGAAAAATCTACATAAAATTTGCTATTTGTGGGTGTAATGTATATTAATCTTTACAAATTAAGCTGAGGAGAATAATGAGCTGCAAAATGCTAAATCTAACAAGTTTTAATATTCCAAAATCTTTTTCGTTTTTCATTTGATTTCTGCTTTCGGTTGTTGAGCTCAATGGGACGTCAAGAATAATGGGCCTAAATCCGACAAGTGGATACGTGAGTCTCCTTATCCTGTCGGTCGAGACACAAGGAAAGGAATCTTGTCATCCACTAATTTTTAAATTATTGATTGATAATTAGGGCTTGTTCGGTTCATTGGTAAGAAGTGGGAGGAAAAAAAAAATAAAAATATTTTCTCTCTCATTTTTTCAACCACACACATATTCTCCAATACAATATTAATTACATATTTTTATGAAAATTCGTGCATGACTACACTAACAATGAACCGAACAAGCCCTTAGTGTAATCACCATATATACACTATATGTCAGTGTTGCAAATATGTAAAACATAATTAAATAACGTCAAGTTTCAATCTTATACGAGATTAATTAAACAGATATAAGCGTAGCCAACGATATACAAATATAAAAACGGGAAAATATAAAAGACAATAAGATTACACTCTATGTCTGAGCTCCCCATGAACAAATTAAACTCAAAGTGAATTTATTAGAACATAGCTATATTCTTTCAAGTTCTATAATATCTTCGAGGCATTACAAACTTGAATATTTAAGTGTATCTAACTTATGATATTTGATAAATTTAGACATGAAAATAAATCATAATTCAAGTAAATTATGCATGAATTTAACACGTTGAAGCAACGATGAAATACAATAGCATCGCTCCTGCTCTCCTGCCAACAGTGTTAGTAGGAGAGCATGCCAACACCCCAAAAAGAATGGTGGAAAAAATTATGGGGCCTACACGAGCCCCCCACCATCAGATGATAGTTATGTATTATTCATCTCACTTAACGTAGATACTAAAAAAATTTTTTTTTTTTAAAGATGATCACAGAGCGCCACGTCACCGTATTAGCATGTTCTTGTATACGGTCCAAAACCATAACTATAATGAAATCATTAGTTGGCCAAAGTACAATTTGAAAAATTCAAAGAACAAAAATTCTGCGCGTGACTTTTACTATTACTTATTTATATATTAATAATTGAAACATGGGGAGGAAACACCCAAAGAAACTTCAATGTGGAATTGTATCCAACAAGAAAGAGGACGACTATCCCATTCAAAAAAAGAGTACGACTATACATATATAATACATTACGATTTCCTCTAATTTTCAGACATTTTTTATATTTGATTTTATAACTAAGAAGCTTCTTCTCCAAATACCTTTTTTTGGGTTATAGTATTTTAATGATCTCACGAGAAATAATGACATGTCACATAACCGGCGAGCACCATACTGTGTCTATGGTTGGAGAATTTGGGCTATAGGGATGATGCATTATGTATGTGAAATTATCAATTTGACCGATTAACGTAATAGTATTTTACATAACAATAGTTGTGTTGGTTTTAACAATTTTATACCTACAAAAGTTAACTTCCACTATTCTATCAAAGTCAAATTTCAATATATTAAAATTGTACTCATTATTATCTATGCATATTATAATCTCTAACCATTCAACGTGAAAAGTTAAGGTGCCTTCTCTATGTATTTTAGTTTTCAATTTTAAGGTTTGAAATCAGGTTCAGTTTTATGTGTTGAGTGTGGTTGTTTGAGAAAATTGAAAGTGCCATTTTGAAAAAAGAAAATTAAAATGTGTTTGATTCGAGTTTTTTTGCAATGTATATGGTAAATTGACACAATAAAAATTAAACAAATTTCCAACATTTAATAATTTGACTCTCATTTTCAACTTACTAGCCAACTCCCATGCATACATCCTACCCCACAACCATTGCTTTAATCCCCACGGCCCGTTAACTAGTTCGTCGGTGAACTTGGTACTACTAATTGGTTGATCGTAGAACCTCCAGTTGGATCTGCTAACAATCAAATAAAGAGAGTATGTTTTCACTGTTTTAGAAAACCGTTGACACCTTGTTAGTGTATGTGTATTTATGAGTATTTATGAATTTTGATGTGAAATAGAAGAAAGAATGAGTGGGATTGAGTGATGGAGATTTATGTAGTACAGTGGGTTCCAAAAAATTTGTGGATGTAATTGATTTGACTTTTGATGTGAATGTATTAAAATGTATAAAAATTTGTTAAAAGTTGTAGAAGAACGGGGAATCTTAACTTTTAGCAAAGTAAAAATTTGCCTAAACAGGCTCTGAATTTCAAGCTACGAAGATGGGGCGCAGTTCTACTTTCTCAATTCTTGTGTTTATAGCCTAGTGTTATTTAATTAGAAAAATCTATTTACACAATTAAATATATTAATTTAAGAATAATACTAGTGGTACAATTAAGTTTTACAATACTCTAATTGAGAGTCATGAAAAATATTATTTTTATCCATTTGTATTGGTGGGTCCAACTCTATTAGAGGGCTATACATCTCATACAAATTAATTGCATATATACCTCGCATAACTTTTAATTCAATAATATAAATTATTGAATTAAATGAGACAATACACAAAATATAAACTAAGACAATAAATATAGACTCACATACATTGACAAACAAATTACAAACATACGCCTACAGGCTACATCATCTAATGGTTTCCAAATTCAAAAGGAACCAACCCTAATATTGGTCTAAGGTCCAATTATATTAATTATTAATTAATAAATTGAGTAGTTGACATTGCGAAATTACGGTTTCTTTTCGTTGTATCCCAGAATTTCCATGCAACTGTGGTTACATTTCCCCTTGGTTTCATAATTCTACCAGAGGAATTTTTCCAGCATGCTTTTGGAGAATTATAAATAAATAAATACTATAAAATTGCTTCTCTCTCAATTAATCAATCAGCAGCCATAAAAATTAAGACAATCTATTGCCGTTGACGACCTTAATTTCCACTCTACGTGACCTTAACAGGCATTCTAAATCAACGAGTTTTTCTCGTTGACTTTGAATTTAATTTAGAAATTTTATTTATTAAATATGATACGTGTCGTGCCATTTAATTTACTTATTATATATTATTTCGCGGGGAATTTATTTTAAAAGTTTTTACCACTTTTTATCATTTGTTATCTATTTTTTTTACCCTGAATCAATCATATCCATATATCTCATCATATTGACAAATCTTTACCACTCAACTCCACTCATTCTCGATTGTCTTTCATATTAAAATCTATTAAAAAAATTTATAAAGTATTTCCTATCACCCTTTGCAAAGTGCGTTGTGCCAAATACTTGAAGGATGAAATTATTAATTTATCCTTCTTCTATTGTGAGTGATAACCAATTAAAAAAAATCTCTAATAAAATAAATAAAAAAAAGAATATCACATTATTTACCGTAAGA
The DNA here is from genome assembly GCA_018223645.1 of Jasminum sambac. Classification (NCBI taxonomy): domain Eukaryota; kingdom Viridiplantae; phylum Streptophyta; class Magnoliopsida; order Lamiales; family Oleaceae; genus Jasminum; species Jasminum sambac. The sequence continues at coordinate 19,342,065 of CP073648.1, read as the reverse complement.
TGTAACGTGTTAAATAACTGAAAAACAAAATAGTCATTTTAATTAGGTTGTGTTTGATTGTAAAAGATGGAAAGGAAATTGTTTTCCATGTAATATGGAAAACAAAAACCGCCACCCCACCCCCAAGGAAATTATTTTCCATGGAATTAGTAAAAAACAAGCTTAAAATATTTGTATCATAGATTTAAATCCAATTTTCATCTTTGTATCAAACACAAAGTGGGAAAATTTTTGTGGAAAATATTTTCCTTTTCAATCCAATTCCATGCAATCAAACACACCCTTATTCTCTTCGTATGTATTATGAGTGCACGGTAAATTCTGGGGTGATCGCGATACGTATAGCCTTACCCCAGAAAAATACTCCTACTAAAATAGAAAATCTTAAATCCAGGCCTTTCAAATTCTGACCAATCTGCGCACACGAGTTCCTGCCAAATGTGATGAGATTGCACGTGACAGATGCTCTCGGTAAAATCTCACGGGACAAAACTGCTTCCACCAGCACGAATAGATTAAAGTGCTGTAGTAATAATCATGCATTCCGTTCCGATAAGATAGACTTACTCTTATTTTTATATAGATTAAAAAATATTAATTAATGCATTTAGTAAAGGTGAATTTTATATAGATTAAGAAATTGCGTTAACAAAGTTCAATATGTTGAGTCGTAATACAAGTTAAAGTCTTTGAACCAAAATCGTTGGCTAGAATAAGGTTACCATGGGTGACGGGAGCTGGTGCCAGCCCCAAAAAAATTGAAATTTAAAGAAGAAAATTTTTATAAAATTATATAGAGCTTTAGTCGATTTGATATTATGTATATTCCAACCCATGCTACTAAAAAAAAGCCTAAATCTGCCACTGAAGGTCACGTATGCACAAAGCGGAATAAAAAGATTAGATAACTCATATGACCTACCCCTAAATTCTTTCGTTTTTGGGAGGATCCCCTAAATTCTTTCGTTTTTGGGAGGATCCACTTGAGAGAAAAAATTATTGGAGGTGACAAAGCGTTTGGGCTGCATAACTTGAAGTGTGTCTAACACTGTTAGATCAAACTTCCTCGTTTTCTTTTTCATTTTTCTCATTTTTTTCCCCTTTTAATCCCTTATTAGTTATTTCACATTAATTAATTGATTGTCATCATCTTCTTTTTTTTTTTATAAAAATATTATTAAGAAATACTCATGCTCAAAACGTCGCACATAAGAATATGATCCAACATCGTGGGCATCTCGTGCCAAACTGATGAATTAGAAAAGTCTCAAGAGCTCCTAGTTAGTTTGCTATTTGGTTAATGATTGATATTTGTACTAAATTAATTGTGTATATAATAGATCATTAGGTGAACTAAGAGAGAGAATTGGTGGAGTTGAATAGTTAATATTTGTGTAATATATATATATACATCCTATAAGATATGTGGATGTGTTTAATTTGGTTAAATTCAAATTTCAAATAAAATGAATTAAAATGAGAAGAATAATCGGGTGAGTTCTTTTATGGTTATGATTAATGCAATACTTGTAATGATTGAATCTAAAGACCGTTCGTTTTTTGTTTTTTTGTTTTTTGCTTCATCATGGTCCCTAATATATAAAAGTGAGGATGTGTGAGAATGTTTCAAATTTTTATTATGTCCTCACTTCTTTTTTACTAGGTACAAACACGTGATTCGCACAAAGTATTACGCCAATATTTTTCCGCCAAAAATAAAAATTAATTACCATAAATTAAGTTAAGAATGAATACATGAAAAATAATAAAATATTTGAATGAATGTGCCATCACAAAAATAAAAAATAAAAAATCTTAATTCACGAGTTTGTACTGATTTAATAATATTATTATTGCTCCCAATTTTCCCATTAATGTGTAATTGGTCCATATAGCATTTACTAGAAGTTATTAGTCTAATACTCTATTGGTGTATTTAATTATTTAATGTAAATGTGTAATGTATAAGTTGATTATTTTAAAATAGTTTTATTCTAATAAGTTTCTTACCAAAAAAATAATAATAATAAATATGTTCCAAATATGTTTTCTAACACTCAAATAGATTGAAATTTTATAGATTATCATGATAAACATCATATCTAATAGACAATAAATCTACACGCATGCTTCAAGTCATTAAATCAAATCATGTGATTGGCATGTCTAGAATATCTTTTTGTAGAAAAATTAGACAAACTAACACTTGAAAAATTCATCATTCTTGAATCACACACCGTGATTATTTGTTAGATCTACAATTTGAAGAAATATATAAATGAGAAAAATAACTCACAAATTATAATTATAATCAAAATGACAAAAAGATAATCAAAGTTTGTCATTGTTAAATTACACAATATGATTGTTTATTAGATTTATAACTTGAAAACATATTTTAATTGAGAAAAATAATTGACAAATGACAATCAAAATGAAAGTATCACTTCTATAAATAGGATTGATAGAGAGTAGAATGTAAAAATAATAAGGACTTAATTGATTTTTTTAATAAAGTGTGGATATTAATTTGAAATAAATATTAAAATAAACTCGATGGACTAAATTGATAAGTTAGAAATATAATTTGAATTTAATTGAAAGAAGTGTAACAGAATTGAGTTTTTATAGAACATATAAAATGTGAAAAAAAAAAGACTTTTACATATAGTCTTTAACATCTACAACAAACTATATATTTATAATTAGCTATTAAAGCTAAGGTCGTATTAAACCTCAAATTGAGACCTTTGATTTAACATCTATATTGTATATTTTTCACTTAACTATGATATTATTATTTCAAAATAAAAAGGTGAGAGCGACCATTGGACAAAAAAAAGATAAAGGAAAATGAACAGTTTATTTTTTCAATTAATGAATTAAGGATAAATTAGGAATTAAAAAACATATGGAGGATAAAATAGGAACAAAAAAAATTTCCAACTCATTAGCGACAATTGAAAAGAAAAAGAAAAGATAAATAAAAATGAAGATTTTATTTTTTCAATTAACAAATTAAGGACAAATTAGGAATTAAAAATCATATGAAAAGAAAAATGGGAACGCTAAAAATTTCCAACTCATATATGCACCCTTTTATATTATTATTATTATTAAAAAATTGAGGGATTAAATGGATAAATTAAAAATATAATATGAATTTAATTGAAAGAATTGTAATAGATTAAGTTTTCGAGAAAAAAAATTTACACATAATTTTTTACATCTAAGGGAAATTGTACATTTTTTATAATTAGCTAGTAAAACTAAGTTTGTATTAAACCTCAAATTGAGACCTTTGATTCAACATTTATATTGCATTTTTTTTACTTAAATACGATATTATTTTTTCAAAAGAAAAATGTGAGAATGACAATTGAAAAGAAAACGAAAACATAAAGGAAAATGAAACTTTTATTTTTTCAATTGATGAATTAAGGACAAATTAAGGATTAAAAAAATATGAAAGGCAAAATAGAAACATCAAAATTCCCAATTCATTCACTCTTTTATATATTAGTGATTAGTGATGATTTAGTCTATTATGCACCATAAAGTACCCGCATGTGGGTAACGGATCATGACTACTTCATATTGGAAATATATGGTCACCTTATGGTGCCTACATGCAGTTGGATGATCAATACGTGCTCCTTCTGATGATAGGGGGCACTTGTTTATCATCTAACCACATGTTGGGGATCATAAGGTACTCACATATGGGTAGTGGATCATGACTATCTTCATATTATATTGATAAAATTAAACTATAAATATTTTAATATGATGTCATTTTATTCAATGCTTATGACTTAAAAGGATTATTAATGACTTCTTTTTTCTAAAACTGTTTCACAAAGTGTGATTATATTATATGATACTCTTTTTATTTACAATTATGTCTCTATTTTTTATTCTATAATATTGTAATTCGGAAAATATATTTATATAGCTAAATTTTTAGTGACTTTTTAAATTACTTTGATTTAATTAAACTATAAATATTCCAACATATAATGTACTTTTACTCAATGCATATGTAGCTTAAAGATGTTTATTGAACAATTTTTCCCTATACCCTGTAACAAAGTTTTAATTGAGATATTGCATGTTTTCACAAGTTTAAATTTGGATTAGTGTCACATTTAATCAATGTAACTCAAATATATATGATAATCTTATCCCAAAAAAAAATATTTGTGGATTAATAGATGTTTGAACTACCTTGGTAGAAAATTGAGGCACTAATTGTTTTGCTTAAAATATAAAATCGCCTGGCGGAATGTGTCATTTAGCTTACATATATGAATTATATATCTATCTATATATCTATATATTAATAAAACCAGCACATTTTCCGGCCACTTTTACCTATTTTTTTGAATTAAAAAATTAATTTTTAATTATGACAACGAGTTTTACCGCTTCTACATGTCTTTTCCAACTCGACTTCTTCTTCGGCGTGTATACATATATACACGCATCGGGTCGACCTATTTTTTTGAATTAAAAAAATCACACCGTTAAAATAAGTCAATCCATGTGCAAGTTGGATCAACACAATATAAAATTATGTGAAATTTTTTTGTTTTTAGTCCTGTTATTTACTATAACATGATGTATTTGTGTAAAATATAGGCGAAAAGCCTACTAAAAATTTAGAAATTCTTTTGCACTTATCCCCTTATGTGGATTCTAATTTATTACATGTGTATATGTCTTCTCGTGCAACGCACGGGTAGAAATACTAGTTAATAGTAATGTTTGGAAAACCTAAAATTTCAACTTACAAATTCGTGACTCAAAAAAATTATTTTTTCATTATTAAAAAAAAAAACTTGGCGTAACTATATTTTATAAAAGATTCATGGATAAAGCTAGACATCCATAATAATTACCATAATATATAGCATATTCGAGGTGAATGTCTTATTTTATCCTTAATGATTATTTAATATTGTATAAAAAAGAAAAAGATAACATAATCATTTTACCTGATTATGTATTCTTTATATAATTTTATATGTCCTTACAATATCACCAAATATTCATTCGTATAAATATATTTTTACCAATTTTAGATTCCTTTTGGCAATGTATTTTTTAAATCTTTATACTCCCTTTCATCCCATAAATATAGACTCATTTTCATTTTGGTAAAGATTAAGAAAGATCAATTAATGTTCTTAGAAAACTAATATGTATGAGTATTTTATCTAATATACAATTCTAAATGTTTATTAATTATTCCATTTTAATTATTCTTATATGTTGATAACAATGTTTATTAAACAGGAACATATATATATATATGGTAACTAACAAATTAACTAAGAAAATGAAACTACAATTTAGGATAAAAAAAGGAAAATGAGACTATCTTTTTAGGAGTATTTCATTTTTTATGTAAAGCGTGCGAAGCTCGTAATTAATAAGTAACGAAAAGTGAAACGATCTTATTATTGAAATCCAGGTACTTAACTGAGCTTCAATTAATTAATCTTATGAAAATATATTGAAGTAGGTTACATATGCAATCGTTTAATTAATTGAAGCTATGGAAATTATTACTTGTTACAGTGTATTAACTGAAAAGCTTAAAAAATATAATGAAAAATGACGGATCATGTATGCAATAAATCTTACTTCCTAACCAAAATGGCCACATTTTGCAAATCATTTAAGGAAAATGATCTACTTAGTTTTGGACCACACATAGATATTCTTTTATTTTTGCCCAAATAATAAATGTAATGTTTGGATTCACTTAATTATACCATACGTAGATAAAAATGAGTAGTGCAGATTTCGAGGGTCAAGAATATTTTCGTAAAGGTAGATGGTGACAAAATTGGAAGGAATTGGACCGGATAGGCGTCGGGTGCAAAAAAAATTGTGTAATTGAAAACATTTATGCCAAGAAAAAAAAAATAGGGACCAAATGTGCAATGTGGTTTAAATGTAGAAACATTTAATTTAAATTATACAAAACATTTTAAGTATTTCTATGGTTAGATAAATTAGAAAAACAAAATCCCCAGAAATTAGGAATTTTTATCTTCCATTAGAATATTTTTTTAACCAAATTCAAATATATTTAACAACAATTATGATCGTCACCTAATCAAGACGCTTATCAGACTAATTAATACACGCTATCGCAGATTGTGTGTATTGAATAATATCAAAGTGATTATATTATATATCCAATTCTGAAATGACATGTGTTAAGTGGGCACAATAAATCTGTATCCAATTGGGGACTAGATCATAATTGTATTTAACAAATATAGATCGGACACAATTTTGTACGCGGATGTTCTCCCACCAACTTGCCAACTTGTAGGCAGGAAAATATGCCAACAGGTGACATGGTGCTTTCACAGGGCACCATGTCCCAGTCATTTTTTTTAAAAAAAATTTTAGTATTTACGTTAAGTGATGAATAATACATAACTGTCCCTTAATAGTGGGGATCGTATGGATCCCACGATTTCTTTTTCCAAAAGATGGGGGTATTGGCACCATATCCTGGCAACTAAGTTGGCAGGAGATCTTTAATACAATTTTGTAAACAAGAAAGAGTATAACTGTTATTTCTACAATCCCTTTCCAAAACCATCGATGGTGCCGTAATTACGGCACCATCGATGTCATTTAATCGACCCCCATTTTAAAATTCTGGACCAGATCTAGAATCAGCACGGCGAGAAGGAGTTTCAGGAATTTTCCGAATTTTTTTCGGTGGCTCCCGTAGCTGCCGTGACCGCCGGTCAAAGTTTTAACAATATTTTTGGGCCAAAAATGTTATCAAAACTTTGACCGCGGTCACGGCGGCTAGAGAACCGTCGGAAAAAATTCGGAAAATTCCTGGAACTCTCCCTCGCCGTGTTAATTCTAGATCTGGTCCCGAATTTCAAAACGGGAGTCGAATCGACCCCCAAAATGACATCGATGGTGCCGTAGTTACGGAACTCTCCCTCGCCGTGTTGATTCTAGATCTGGTCCCGAATTTCAAAACGGGTGTCGAATCGACCCCCAAAATGACATTGATGGTGCCGTAGTTACGACACCATCGATGGTTTTGGAATGATTCTGGTTATTTCTCAATCCCTTTCCAAAATCATCGATGGTGCCGTAATTATGGCACCATCGATGTCATTTTGGGGGTCGATTCGATCCCCGTTTTGAAATCCAGTACCAGATCTAGAATCAGTACGGCGAGGAGGAGTTCCAGGAATTTTTTGAATTTTTTCCAGCAATTCCCGTAGCTGCCATGACCATCGATCAAAATTTTAACAATATGTAGTATTCCATTGAAAGACGCTCTTAAATTCTGAAATAGACATTTTCATTTTGTTAAAAAATAAAATGATTGATGGAGACAGATTATAATCAACGTAACCTTTTACTGGCAGAAATTACGCAAAAACGTCATTTTCTATATTGTGGAAGGGCAGATCCGTAATTTCACACTTCGACAACCTTCGTCTTAACTCCATCAGTTAGTTTTATAAATACGCAGTAAATCACATCACTCAACCCCCAAAATATTCCCCGAGAAGAACAGCTCCTTCTCCCTTTCTCTCTCTACAACAGCACTGAGATTACAGACAGAGAGAGAATGGGTAGCAAAAAGTTTGCTGTTCTTCTGTGCGCAGAGGACTCCGATTACGTGAAGAAACTATACGGAGGTTATTTTGGGGTTTTCGTTCAAATGCTGGGAGAAGAAGGCGAAACATGGGACATGTTTAAGGTTGCCAAGGGTGAATTCCCCGACGATGACGAGATCGGAGAGTACGACGGTTTCGTGATCACCGGAAGTTGTAATGACGCACACGGAAATGATCAGTGGATCTGTGAACTCGTTGCTTTGCTGAAGAAATTGGATGCTATGAAAAAGAAGATTCTCGGCATTTGTTTTGGTCACCAGGTATTTTTCATATTTTTCTCTTTTTCACGATGCTTTCATTTTTAGTTTTTATTTGCGTTTCGAATTTATTTTTGGACAGCTGTCCTGGTTTTTCGGTGTTAATGTTACCTAATGTTAGGTTCGGCAGTTGTCTATCTATATATACTACACATACATAATTCATTGAAAATAATCAAGCGTACACTAGTATGTGAGTTAAAATTAAAATTAAAATTATGGACCATTTTCATTTTAATTTGACACATCAGTTAGTGGGCATGATAACGTGTCCGCTGATAGGACACTTGTTTAGTTTTACATATTTCATATATTTTCTAGTTTTTTTTTTTTTTTTAATCTTTTTGAATGATGCAGAGATACTGATATATTTGTATAGATGATATATGTTACAACAATTAATTAAGTGGGACAGTAATCTTTGAGCTAATCAATGGTCACAAGTTGTTTATGAGGTTTTATATTAAATTTAAAAATAGAGGAAATATATAGTATAAAATACTAAGATATGATTTTACTATTTGAGGACGTAATGTTTTTAGCATTTCAACAACTTTTCGAGGTAATAAAACATGGAATTCTTTTGAAAAAAGGGATTATTTTATTCAAAAAAAAATTTTGGATTATTGACGGCTGTCAAATCGTTTACTCCTATTTGATTCGGAAAGTGAAAAATTGAAAATAGTAAATGATGTGACTTTTGTGCTTGTTTTACTGTCGTGTATACCAAATTGTTCAAGTGCTTCCAACTCCATATTATGGAATACCAAGATGACATGGTTGGATGTGGTGTTGACATGTTAGCGCCATATCCATTCTACCCCCCCTAAAAAACCCCTCTCTTTTGGGTGTGGTTTTTTTGGGTGGGGCGCTTAAATGTGACAGCCACATCATCCTAATGTTCCATAATATTCTTTTGTTCTCATTCTCGTCTCGGAAATGTTCCCGATAGAGAGGGCGCCCCCCCCCCTTCCCCGAATGCCGGGGGGGGCCATACGCCCCTCTCTCTATCGGGTTTGTTCCCGTCTCGGGAACGAGAACAAGGCCCCTCCATAATATAGAGCGTTCAGGAAAATTAGGATATCCGATTATTTTTAAATTATACTCTATAAAAATTAAGTATTATTTTTTCGTTAGTTTTGTAATTTTATTACTTTATTGCCGCAAAAAAATTTACTTTTTCTTAAAAAAATAAAAAGGAAGATTTTCATACTTCTCAACAGCCTTGTTAAAATGCAAATGAAAAAGAGATGAGAGTAAGTAGGATGTTGATTGTGACAGCCTTTGGGTCCGTATATATAGCGGTCCAAATGGCCAGTTTGTCACGTTGATGATTTATTTTCCGGCATCTTGCACCCGGACTAGTTTATCTTATCTAATAAATAATAAATCTAATAATAAATCTAAAGAAATTATATAATATTGTCCAATGCCACAGCATAGATTCACTTGGCCTGCCCCAAAATTGTGAGGCTACGCTTTATTGTTTAGGATTACTCATGAGTGACATATAAATCTAGTCACCAACGTTATACCTTTTGACTTTTAATTATCAACCATTCTCAATTTTGCACTAGTACAAAAATAACATTGGGTGGTGGTTATTTTGAACATCGGGTGGCGGTTCTTTGACCGCCACCCAAAATGGCGACACTAAATGTCGCAGAAAGGGTGGCGGTTCAAAAAACGCCACCCAAAAAAGAATGAGTGGCGGTTCCCAAGAGTAGAACCGCCACCCTTTCTATTTTCTTTTTTAAACAAAACACATCGGGTGGCGGTTCTTAGCATAAGAACCGCCACCCAAAGCCAATTTTTTTTAAAAAAATAATAATAAAGAAAAAACGGGTTGTAAAATTGCAGATCAAAATTAAACCAAAAAATACAGATCGAAACTTCAAAAAATGCAGATTACAGAACATAAATTTGAAATCTATACAAAACTTCAGTAAAAGAGAGAAAAACTTCAAACAAAAAAATACAGATTACAAAACTTGTAGATCTATAGAATTTCAATACACAAACTTAATTAAAAAATGTAGATCGATACTATACAACTTCAAAAATTCCTACAAACAACAATAAATATAGATCTAAAAATGAAAAAAAACATGGCTCAGCTTCTCGGCTCCAAATGCGGCCTTGTAAAATTGCAAGGCATCGATCACTAGCTTTTGGTGCTTCCACAACCAACCATGGCTTTCCTTTTTCCTTATGTGTGTACGCCATGAACTTACAGAGAGAGAGACCTAATTCAGAGAGAAAAAAAGAGAGTGAGAGCGAAGAGGGAGACAAAAAGAAGAAAGCTCGTGGGATGGATATGACAGGTCTCTGCAAAGTATGATGAAATATCTATCCAAAACATTTAAGTTTTCTTTTTTTTTATTGGGTGGCGGTTTCATTCAAGAAACCACCACCTAAACTAATTTTTGAAAAAAAAAAAAAAAGGGTGGCGGTTGTAGTGTACAACCGCCACCCGTATTTTGACATTAAGTGGCGGTTGTATACTACAACCGCCACCCGTTGTTGTTATTATTATTTTTTTTATTTATATTTATTTGGGGTGGCGGATTTTTGTGACAACCGCCACCGGTTGCCTTTGGGTGACGTTTAAAAAAAAAAGCCACCTAATGGGCGACACCCAATGTCCGTTTTGTACTAGTGTTGTAATAAATTACTGATCTGCAGTAATTCGATGTTTTATTATGTAATTTTCTCGCTAATTTTAAAGAAATCAACTCGTTCTGATATTGATTTCATGTCTCGTTATTATACTGTATATTTTTTTTCCAACCTAGTGAAAATCTTTTGTAAATTGTTACAATTTACATGCATGCCATTTTATTTTGCTCTCCATTGTCTTTCTTTACATGTCATGGTGTTCTTTTGACTTGTTGGGTGGAGGGGTTGGTTGACAAAATTTGTTCCCACACATTACACGACGGCCACGTCAATTTTGAAAGAAATGTCATATGTGCATTTTTATATACTCGGAAGTTTATATTTTTCCGCACGTGGATATTAACAATGATTTCTTATCAATCTTTGGGAGGATATCCTAGCAATGCAAAATACGGGGTCGTAGAGTACATCGTAGACCTCACTGACTCTGTGGTCACTCATATTTTAGATTGGCAGGATAACCTCTTAACAGTTGGCTGGAGGAAATTCGGGGGGATTGAAAATGATGAATTTGTCTTTTCTTTCTTGTGAAAAGTCGGTACACTGCGTTATACGGATGGTGTATATATAGAATTGTCCCTTTTAAAAATGACAAATGTGTGTTTTTGTCTTTACTATTTGTATAAACGTTAATGTGAACCACACAAACACACAAAGTTTTACCATGTACAAAAATGGATAGGTGATGTACCATTGTCCATTGGTTCTTATTGTGGAGTGATTAGGATTTTCAGTACATCAAATCAAAATTATCATGCTTCCATTCTCATGTTCACACAAAAGAAAAGAAATAAAATGAAGCGTCTATGTTACATGCAACATAATAATGCACGTGACCTCTAATTGTGCTAGGTACTGGGACGAGCTTTAGGCGGAAAGACTGGTCGCTCCACGTCGGGTTGGGACATCGGAGTGACACAAGTCCATTTACAATCATCCAAGACGTTCACGTCTCTGAAATTACCCACTTTCTTATCTATCATTGAGTGCCATCAAGACGAGGTACTAACTTTTTAGATTTATAGGGGTGGGGACCACCAGATGTGTAGATACTAACGAGTGATATATGATATGTATAAGTGATGTTGATATTTGACTTAAACTAGTAATAGAAATTTTCTAGAAAAAAAAATAGTAGAAATTAAAAAGTTAAAACCAAAAGATATTTCTTTCGAAGTTAAATTATTCCTTAACAAAGTATCTCTGGCTTAGGTTAGGGAGCTCCCGCCAAAAGTAGAAATCATAGCACGGTCGAACAAGACCGGGATTGAAATGTTCAAATACGGCGACCATATTATGGGCATCCAAGGTCACCCCGAGTACAGTAAGGACATTTTGTTGCATCTCATAGACCGGCTTCTCACTGCAATCTGATTAAGGTTTAGTGATCAAACTTTCTTAACTCCTAGGTGAACAATGTTGCTTATGTAACTTATGTTATGTTAACCTATGCATACATATGTTGTCTTTCGAAACAGGAGTCTCTTGCAGAAGAGGTCAGGTCAAAGTTAGAGGCTAAAGAGCCAGATAGAGAGGCATGGAAGAAACTGTGCACCAGCTTTCTCAAAGGGAAATTGTGATAAATGCAAACTTGAAATATGTGAATAGAATGTTTGGGCCTTTGATAAGAGAATTATTGAACTTTTGGGCCTGATTTTGGGCCTTACTTTATTCAAGACCTTGTTCTAACACATTCTTCATCAACAATGAGTACCAATTCATTTATGATTTAACAAAATAGTACTAGAATTCAAGCATTCATCTCTTTTCGACATCTCTCATAAATATGTAAAATCTAAGGCCTTATTCTTGTGGTTACGAAGTTATATACACGTAATTCCATATAATCACACACACATTTTCAATTATATACTTATTTTTAAATAAAATATTAACCACATATAGTACACGAAATTGCGTGCATATCAACTTTATCACCAATCAAACATCCCATAACAAGTACTATTCGGATTGAATAATTTAGGGTGTGTTTGATAGAATTCCAGGAAAGGGAATTCCATGAAAGTGAATCGGGAAAAACGGATTTCCATCTTTCTTGGATTGAGTTTTCCATGAAAACCATTATTTTTGTGCTTTAAGCACTTGTACCTGAAAAATGATTTACAGGAATATATTTGTTATCAAACAGCAAAGTTGGAAAATGATTTCCTTGATTTGATATTTTCCTGGAAAATATTTACCAATCAAACACACCCTTAGACAATCTCCGCGTTACATCAAACACTCAACAAGAATGATTGTGCAATTTTTGTGAAATCGATACTCGAGCAAAACCTTGCAAATTTGTTTTCTCTCGGAATTCGCTTTGTCAGATGTCGCTACCATTTATTTCTTTCGTAACGTTCCTTTGTTCATGTTTGTATTTTTCTATCTGAAATTAATTTATACTATTAGTCAAAGCCGGTCATCAATATCGATCACATGCCTCACATCATAACTCATTATTATCTCTACATCTATAGTTCTATATCAAAATCTATCTAAAAAGTTAGTTTCGAGAATTACCCATCAATATATTTTAACTATTTATTTGCATGCAACCCATGAGTACTTTCAGATAATGATTATGGTAATCCTCTTTATTGAAGGATGGAGGGAAAAACAACCTTCACGTTTACAGGTAAAAGAATATGAATTTTTCCACTTTGGACACTGAACAAAAATTTCAATATTAGTACAATCTTCACCATACGAATACTTATAATATTTTAAAAGTAATGTATTTCAAAGTAAAATAATTTAATTATTTATTTATATACAATAAGTAATTTTTAGAAAAAAAAAATACCACAAAACCCTAAGCACAGCTATCCAATTCCAAAATTAAAAATTACTTTTCAAAATTATCAAATTCACAACATTTTTCAAGTTAAATGGACAAGAAACCCCTCATAAAATCCCTCTTTCTTGCAATTCCCTCGCTCTATCTCCCAAGCATCCCCCTCACTATTCTTCTCCCTTTTCTCTTCTCTGCAATGTGGCGTTCTCTCTCTCCGTTTTTGCCATTCGTGATTTTGCAGTGCTTGATTGAACAATGAACCATTGAAGTGCAGATCTATAGAGCTGGGTCTTAAGATTGAGTTGCAGATTGTAGAATGCAAATCTAGATCTGTAAAATGTAATGTTCTTCTGGCAAATGTTTTGAATTTTATGGCGAAAGATGACTGGAGACTACAGAGTGCATATCCGCAATAAACTTTGTTGGAATAGATTATTTAATGTTACCCGAAAAATTAGGTGACGATGAAGATGAACGGAAAAAGTGACCGGAGAGGAAGTTGGGGAAAATATGCTTGTTATGAAGATTGTTGCGGGAGTTGGAGATGCTGAAATTGGTGATCGGAGAATACGCTTGTTATAGATTTGTATTTTTTTTTTTATCTGATTTCTTATATTCTAGATTATTATAGATTATAGGATCCTAATTTTATTTTATTTTTTTTTTATGGGGTGTTATGGCAATGTAACTGAAAATATATATGTTATAATATGAATATCAAAAAGTAATTTTTATAAATTTTTACACGTTTTTATAAATATATTTTTTAAAATTTGAATTTGGTCAAATTAATCATATTTATATATTTTATGGGATCTACATTATTATATAAGTGGGTGTTAGAATGTGTGTAAAAATAAATTTTTATGTGATATAGGAAAGAGAATGAGTAGAGTTGAATGATAGAGATTTATGTAATACAAGTAAATCTCAGGAGATATGTGAATGTGAAATAAGAGAGAATTAGTGGAATTGAGAAAAATATATAAAAATATGTAAAAATATATAGAAGAACACGCGCTAAATCTCCACCATTCAATTTCACTGCTCTTCTTCTACTTTACAACAAAATCTATAAAAATTTATGAAATCTACAATCTAATAGGTGCTAACTTTTGAAATATGGAATTTGGTATTTCTAGTTCGGATTTGATCTGATCCCAATGCTAGTATCTAACACTGGTGTTATAATAAAATACTAACATTGTTGATAGACTAGACAGTGCTAGTATCTTTTTGCAGTACTAGTATATTAAAATAGGTAAATTTTATCTAAAATTTAATACTAAGACCTGTTCTTTCCACTATAATTTCATCATAAAATTCAAAATTTTTTTCTTTCTTCATTTTTAACTACACACATAATTACTTCATATTTTTTAATATATCATCTCTAATTTTCAACCACATAATATATATACATAATTCGAATAACTTCAACTAATATTAACATTATATTGGAAAGAACAAATCAAATTCGATCACTTTCGATTTCTAGCTTGTCATTTAAGGGGTTGTTTGATTGGGGATAAAAGTTATCCGCGCTGTATTGTGTAAAATATATGATTAATATTGTATTGAAAAGTGTGTATGTGATTGAAAAGATGAGAGAGAAGAGTGTGGGATAAAATTTATCCCGAATAGAACAAGGCCTAAGTCACTCACCCTAACTTATAATAATAATAATAATAATAATAATAATAATAATAATAATAATAATAATAATTTAACGACTGCCACCATGACCAACTTTCCGAGTACCCAAACCAGAAACCCTGCCAATCCCTTGCTCTGCGAATTGCGCTTTGTCAGCTGTCTATACCTCGAAACTCAAGGCCTCTCGTTCTTCTCCCTCCGCAAATCCCGAAACTGTCCTCAATTCTCAGGGTTTCAACTTTAATTACACGATCTTCATCACGTGATTTCAATCCAAAGTAGTCCGATCGAACATGGCTGAAGAGCAAGCAGCGGCGTCGAGCAACAATGCGACAGCGCCGTTGGGAAACTCGGTGATACCGGTAGTGAACAAGCTGCAGGATATCTTTGCGCATCTCCGGTGGCAGTCCAAGATCGACCTGCCACAGGTGGTGGTGGTCGGTAGCCAGAGCAGTGGAAAATCTAGTGTATTGGAGGCGCTCGTGGGGCGTGATTTCTTGCCGCGGGGAAATGATATCTGCACGCGTCGTCCGCTGGTGCTGCAGCTCGTGCAGAGGAAGAGCAATTCCGAAGGGGCTGGAGATGAGTGGGGAGAGTTCTTGCACTTGCCGGGGAAGGAGTTCTTTGATTTCCATGAAATACGAAGAGAGATTCAGGTTTTCTTATTTGATTGATGTACTTGTGTTATTCTAGAATAATTGGTGCGCCTAAAGTTAACTTTCCTTCTTTTGATAGCTTGGCGTCAAGAAAAGTAATTAGGGCGAGTTTCATTGGTATCATATTGCATGTAAAATGCCATTCTCCACTCAAATGTTAAATTGGCCAATCAAATAAAGTTTCTTAGAATTTTGTCTTCTATGAAAATGCAAACATTTTCTGCCAAATGAACGAATTGGAATTGGTGGGGAGGCGGAAATGATCTCACACCATCGATGGTGCCATAGTTATGGCACCATCGATGGCATTTTCGGAGTCGAAACGACTTCCGTTTTGAAATCCGAGACCAGATCTGGAATCAGCACGGCGATGGGGAGTTCCAGGAATTTTTTGAATTTTTCCATGACCAGTGGCCGCCGTGACCATCGATCAAAGTTTTGGCACTATTTTTGGCCATTGTGCCTTAGCGTTCCTGGGGGGGGGCGGGTTTAGGGTGATCGAGATTTGAATTGAAAATGCAAACATTTGAAAAATATGCTTGTTATGAATTTGTAAATTTTTTTTGTATCTAATTTCTTATATTCTAGATTCTAGGACCCTAATTTTTATTTTTTATTTTTTAATGGGATGTTATGGCAATGTAACTGAAAATATGTGAGAATAGGAATATCAAAAAGTAATTTTTATAAATTTTTACATATTTTTATAAATATAATTTTTAAAATTTGAATTTGATCAAATTAATCATATCTATATATTTTATGGGACCTATATGTGTTATATATATAAATCTTCATCATTCAACTTCACTAGTTCTCTTCTTCGTTTTACAGCAAAATCTATAAAAATTTATGAAATCTACAATGTAATAGGCGCTAACTTTTGAAATATGGAATTTGGTATTTCTAGTTCGGGTTTGATCTGATCCCAATGCTACTATCTAACATTGGTGTTATAACAAAATACTAATATTGTTGATAGACTAGACAGTGCTCGTATCCTTTTGCAATACTAGTATATCAAAATAGGTAAGATTTTAACTAGAATCTAATACTAAATCAAATTCGATCACTTTCAATTTCTAGCTTGTCATTTGAGTGTTAGCGGATGAGTTTTAATGTATTTTTATGAGTAGGAAGAAAGAGAATTAATGGAGTTGGATGGTGGATATTTAATAAGTGAGAAGATATATGAATGTGATTTATTTGACCAAATTTGAAATTTGAAAAAAATGTATTAAAATGCATTTTCCATGCTAACACCCTTACTCACCCTAACTTGTAATAATAATAATAATAATAATAATAATAATAATAATAATAATAATAATAATATACTAGCATTTTTTTACCCGTGCGTTGCACGGGGTAATATGTTCAAAACATTAATAAATCCTATTGATATTAATATTATAGTATTAAAAGATTAATATTTTTCACACCATACATTGCACGAGAATAATTTTCCTACAGATAATAATTTTGATAAATATTAATGGAATAATTAATTGTCAATTTGCACCGTACTCTTACATAGTATTTACACCAGTGCATCATATGGAATGATAATTCGTGATAGAAATTATAATAATATATGACATTTTATTTATAATAACATTAAATATATATAAACGTAAAATAAAATTAATAAAATTAAATGCTATATTTATCAAAATAAACATATTAAAATTTTTTATTATTTTCTTAGAGCACGTGTTTTTTTTATTCTATATTCTATTATTTGCAATTACAGATTTTGAGAGATATTAATTATACACTCATGTGATATACAGTATTGACAATGAATACGTGAATAATACATTTTTTAAATCTAATTATGAAATATAATCAGCATATATTTATATTATAGAAATGACAAAATAACAGGTACAAACCCCAACACCATATTCATGTCCTCATTAGAAAACATTTATCATTGCCCCCACTCGCATTTATTTAATCGAGCCCGAGCGAAGATGTTATAAGAATTGCAATAGGATGGGGACTCTCATTCCCCTTCCCCATCCTACTAAAATATTCTCATCTCCGTCCATGCGCCATCATGATTGTTTAATCAGAGACTTTTATTTGTACTTTTTAATATGTATTAATAGCATCTATTTCAATAAACACCTTCTAAACATAGTAAATGCATATATTAACATATGCGGCATAAACTCACCAATTTAATATATTCTGCATATTAATAATATCTTTTTTTTAACTTATCAATTTAGATGTTTATTTTAAATAATTTAAATTATATAGGTTTCTTAATGTAGTCGATAAAAAATCATAGATATTTAATAATATTTTTTACCATATTTAATGCTATAATCAAATTTTAATTAATTTGGATAAGATAAATAAATTGAAATATATAGATTAATATTAAAAAAGACAACTTACTCGATGATCTTAAAAAATTGAATAAAATCTAAACAAATAAAAATTAATATAAAATAAATAATTTAAAGTAGTTTGAATTTTTAATATTTATTTAAAAAATAGAATCCTAAATAGATATTTAATATAGTATAGAGACAATTGAGAAATTCTGAATGAGTTGCATAATTTCAATCGTTGAATGAGTCGATAGTCAATTATTTATTAAATGCATAATTTATGTAACAAATAATTTAGGTATTTATTTATATGTCAACTTATTTAATATTTATTCATTAAATATGCAATTGAAATATTTATTTACTTATCACTAAAATTAGACCATTAAATTAATTTTTCTAGAGTGCCCCAATTTAGTTAATACAACTCAATTAATATAAGCATCATGTGCATAATTAATTGTAATAATAAAGTCAAGAACAAATAAACAATATTGCAATTATAATTTCTCACGACATTTGTGAAAACAAATATTCCCGACCAACATACTTGATGGAATCATTGCACTTAATTGAGTAATTTTATCTTAATAAGTATTTTTTTAATTTTTTTTCCAATTTTTGTTCAACATAGGATGTGTTTTGTTAAGACTTAATGAAATGTGATGTATAAAATATAATATCTTAAAACATGTTAGGCAAATTGTAAACACACTATAAACACAATGTGTATTTAATAAATTTTCGTTAAATAAAAATACTTCTTTGGCTCTAGCTGATTGTCATGATATAAGATACTATCAAGAAAAATATCTTTTTTAGAACTAAAAAAATTTTAGTATTGTAATAATTTGAACCTTCTTATAATTGATATACAATCTTACAATAATTAAGTAATCAACTTGTATGTAAGTAGCATAATTATGTTATATAATCCAAGAAAAAAAATTATTGAATAACTTGAATAAGGAAAGGCTGAAATTAAATTAAATAAGATCTTATTCCATTAAACAAATAAGGAAATACGGATAAGGATAATTTTTTGAGTAGGAAAAGTTAATAAGAAAAAAGGCTTATGATATTATATATATATATATATATATATATATATATATATAGACACACATATATTAGGTAGATTTAATAGGCGGGAAAATTGGATGATGTGGAATAGAAAAGTGACTAAAAATTAGGGAAAATAATGTGTTCAAATAGGAAAAAATTAAGACTGCCTTTATATATATATATATATATATATATATTCAAAATTTTTTATCTTATTAATCTATGTTAATATCAATTTGTATTTATGTTAAACACTAATTTTATATATTTGCGTTAAATTTTAAAAAATAAAAATTTATATATTGATACTATACTTATTTTAACGCTCTCCTCGAGTCAAATAAAATGAAGTCATGATTTTATTTTTTAATTTAAATTTATTTTTAGAAAATGGAAAGAGAGAGAGAATATTTAGATAGCATGGGATTGGTAAAGCAAGTGGTAGAAATCTCATTAAATATGGAAACTCTATTAATTTAGGAGATTTGGATGTGTAGAATTCTAGGAGATTTAGGTTTTTTTTTATTATTTTGGTAATAGCAATAGTAAAAAATAAAAAATAAAAAGATAAAAAAAGCCTTGATTTTAGGTGGGAAAAGATTAAAAAAATGAATTAAAAAATAGGTTGAAATACTCTGGTATTATATAAATAATAATAATAATAATAATATAGATTTTAACTCTCTCCTCGAGTCAAATAAAATGAAGTAATGATTTTATTTTTTAATTTAAATTTATTTTTAGAAAATGGAAAGAGAGAAAGAGAATATTTAGATACCATGTGATTGGTAAAATAAGTGGTAGAAATCTCATTAAATATGAAAACTCTATTAATTTAGGAGATTTGGATGTGTAGAATTTTAGGAGATTTATGTTTTTTTTTTTTTATTTTGATAATAGTAATATTAAAAATGAAAAATAAAAAGACAAAAAAATCTTGGTTTTAGGTGAAAAAATATTAAAAAAATAAATTAAAAAATAGGGTGAAATACTTGTATATATATATAGATTACTACAAATTTAAAGACTGCCACCGTGACCAACTTTCCGAGTACCCAAACCAGAAACCCTGCCATTCCCTTGCTCTGCGAATTGCGCTTTGTCAGCTGTCTATACCTCGAAACTCAAGGCCTCTCGTTCTTCTCCCTCCGCAAATCCCGAAACTGTCCTCAATTCTCAGGGTTTCAACTTTAATTACACGATCTTCATCACGTGATTTCAATCCAAAGTAGTCCGATCGAAAATGGCTGAAGAGCAAGCAGCGGCGTCGAGCAACAATGCGACAACGCCGTTGGGAAACTCGGTGATACCGGTAGTGAACAAGCTGCAGGATATCTTTGCGCATCTCCGGTGGCAGTCCAAGATCGACCTGCCACAGGTGGTGGTGGTCGGTAGCCAGAGCAGTGGAAAATCTAGTGTATTGGAGGCGCTCGTGGGGCGTGATTTCTTGCCGCGGGGAAATGATATCTGCACGCGTCGTCCGCTGGTTCTGCAGCTCGTGCAGAGAAAGATTAAGTCTGAAGGGGCTGGAGATGAGTGGGGAGAGTTCTTGCACTTGCCGGGGAAGGAGTTCTTTGATTTCAATGAAATACGAAGAGAGATTCAGGTTTTCTTATTTGATTGATGTATTTGTGTTTTTCTACAATAATTGGTGCGCCTAAAGTTAACTTTCCTTCTTTTGATAGCTTGGCATCAAGAGAAGTAATTAGGGCGAGTTTCATTGGTATCATATTGCATGTAAAATGCCATTCTCCAGTCAAATGTTAAATTGGCCAATCAAATAAAGTTTCATAGAATTTTGTCTTCTATGAAAATGCAAACATTTTCTGCCAAACGAACCAATTGGAATTGGTGGTTGGGGAGGGTGGGGGTGGGGTGGGGTGGGGTGTTAGGGTGAGCGAGATTTGAATTGCAATTCTTTTTCCACCATTCAATTACACACACCCTTACTGTGTGTGAATGTTAAAGGAGGTAGGGAGTTGGCGATGTCTTGAATTTTCCAATATAAAATGCTGTGCGGCCAACTGTAGCGTTGTTGAAGTTTATTCTTGTCGTCTGGCGTACCCTGAAAAATAAACTGTCAGAATTTTTTTTACACGAACTTCATAGATGGACGAGTTTGAGGTTGATTATGGAGGTAGTTGGGATAAAGAGAAAACAGGGAATCAGACCCACACTCTTAATTTTTATCGATGAGAGGGAGTGAGGTACTGTTTAAGGAGAACCCGATTCTCTTCTTGTTGAAAATGAGGGCTATTAACATTATGTGGTGTCATTAGATTTCATTTTCATGCCAGGATATTCTGTTTGATGCTATTTCTTGCCTCATCCAAATGAACTTGGATTTGAGCGTATAGTGTAGTCTATTTGATTGTGCATTATGGTTGGTACTTATTTGTTACCCTGTGTTAACTGGTCTGGGCTGTGGACCCGTGAAATTTCTTGAACTGTGTGTTATTGAGGACTTTGAGCTAATTTTATGAGGATAACCAATAGAAGAACTACTAGTTAAATAAGTAATAAAAAAGAAATATTACTTGCATACATTTTTTTCATATTCATGTTCTTAGATGGTTAGATGACTAAAGAGATGTAATCAAGTTTGTTCTTTATTTTGTGGTTTTCTCTGTTGGTTACACCTCATTTCAGGATTGATCCTCAGATAACATCTCCTACAAATGATGATGGGGTTCTGGTTTTGCCCAAAACAAACGATTGGGTGGTGTGGAAATTGAGCTTAAATAATAAGACTTTTGAGCCTCCCGTCATAAGTGGGGCTGTATTTGCAGTGCTTCTGCACTTGTACCTTTCTATAGGATAAATATAGTTCCTGCACCTCTATAAATCCTAAGATGGATTATCTGATGCATTGAGTTTATATAGATTATTTCTTTTGAGAATTAGATAGCATTTCTAAAACTTCTACTGTTCCCGATGATGCTTTACATGAGTTTCTGGAAGTGGTTATCAATGCTTTCTGAAGGAGCACGCCTTCCAAACTACAGCTCTTGCTTGAAACATCACTTTCTTTCTGTTATTGTAGTTTTTTGGGATTTGTGGTTTGACTTGGCCTTTACAAATTGAAGTTTCACGTGGATGGTAAAGGAAAGATCTATATTCAGGGATCTGAAAACCTTAAAGCCACTTGTACCATGAAATGCTGGCCTGGTCCTGACCACTTTGTTATGTTGGCAGATATTGTGTACTTCTGCTTTAGTAGATTTCCAGTATTTATGTAATGTTTAGCACCAGAGATAAGTTGCTTGATGTAACCAATTTCATTGATTTAGTTGTTACAAATAATTCATTGTAACTAGACTATGATATTAGGTTGTCATATTTACACCCAGGCTTTTGGATTCATTTTAGGCTGAAACCGGAGAGAGAAGCGGGGAAAACAAAGGGGTGTCGGACAAGCAAATCCGTCTAAAGATTTTCTCGCCAAATGTTCTTGATATTACTCTTGTGGATTTGCCAGGCTTAACAAAAGTTGCTGTTGGCGACCAGCCATCTGATATTGAAGCACGTATTAGAACAATGATAATGTCATATATAAAACTTCCAACTTGCTTGATATTGGCTGTTACGCCAGCAAATTCTGATTTAGCCAACTCGGATGCTCTACAGATGGCAGGAATTGCAGACCCTGATGGTTGGTTTGGCCCTTAAAATCTTGTCTTATCTAAAGGAATTAATCACCAAGACAAAAATCTCGCATTTACGAGGTGTGTTACCCTTTTATTCTATAGCTTATGCATTCAAGCTTCTGTTTGCAGGTTACCGAACAATTGGCGTAATTACCAAGGTACAATGCAGTATCTTTATCATGAAAATATTCTTTGCATAATAGTTTATCACCTAATAGTTTGGACATTTTATTATCCTATCACAGCTTTTGTTTTCTCTTTGCTGCTTCAGTTGGATATAATGGACCGAGGAACTGATGCCCGCAAATTTTTACTCGGAAAAGTGATCCCTCTTCGACTTGGTTACGTAGGTGTTGTGAATCGTAGTCAACAGGTAACGTTTCTGTGGAATGAGGCAAGACTCTCTCTTCTAATGGTATATATATTCTGTTTTTGTTAATATCTGAGGCTGGATTGAAGTTCATATCCTCCTTTTCTGATTTAAATGGCCCTGTTAATCACTGAATTTCGTACTTTTTTCTCCCGACTCCTTAAAACTTCTTATTTGTGTGCTGAAAATATTTCCATTTATGGTGACACGCGTTCTCTTGTTTGGGAGAAATTATAAGTTTCCAAATATTTATAATTGATAGAAATGAGTGTTGGATAAGTGAGTTGTGGTTGCTAAGTATGCGTGTTTAAAAAAATTTGTTTGACTTTGACCTTTAAATTGAGAGATTATAATTTGAAATTACAAGCAATTAGTAGTACTGATATTTAAGTGAAATCTCTCCCTGTGTGTGTTTAGTATTTATTTATTTAATTCTTTTTGTTGTCAAGTTTTCTTAGAAGGATGAAGTGTATCTGCGAATTGCTTTGGCTACTTACTTCTAAAATGTTCATTTAATTTTTTGAGATATTTTGCAGTTTGTTAGTCCTGAAACATTTTTCTTTCGTTGGTATGGTTTCTTTCATGGATTGTGTTTTTATAGTTATCATATTTAAAGAAGAATTTGTTGACATCACGTCACTCCTTGATTTGATTTAATTTATGCATTTTTAAAGTTTATCATTTTCCTAAATAATTTATTGTCAACAAATACTAATAGTTCGGCCTTTTGATGCATGAAATTGCTATATGTATAGTGATTTTGATAAGCGGTAGTAAACTTATTTTATGACCAAATAATTTTAGCTAACCTGAAAAGAATGTTTTATTGTCCAAAAATTTAATCAACTTAAAATTATGTGATTGAAGACATTATTTTGCCCCAATGTCCCCGAAAGAATTAAAATTAGTCATAAAGAATTCAAACTTCCAGCCCAAAATCTAAATATCGTCCCACGAGCCAAACTTAAACACCAAATTGTAACTAGCGTGCAGTTCAATTCAAATTTTAATTAATGGTCAACATATCATTTTTTAATTTTGATATGACATAAGCTACATCTTTGTATAATATCTATATTTATAAACATTAGTTAAAACTATTTATTTGGATTTGACAAATTTTAAAAGTATCTATTATTGTATTACCATTTGGACTAATTTTCGAAAATGTTGTAAAAAACAAAAATGTTAATTAAATTATGTCATTTGACATATTGAAATAAATATTTTATTTCCCAAAGAACATATCCAAATGTGTTACCTCTAAATCTAGAACACCTTAATTTATTAATGGTATGTTTGATATGGATTTTTGAAAAATTAAATTTTAGATGTGTGATTGAGACGTAAAGAAGAAGTATTAAAAAATGTAAAAAAAAATTGTTAAATCAATGTATGAATGGTTGAAAATGATGAGAAAGGCCTACTTTTTCTCTTTCATCAGTTTCAACCACTCATACAATTACTTTATATTTTTTAATACATTTTCCCAAACTTTCAACTACACATCTAACACGTAGTTTGAGTAACTCAAATTTAATGTGGGCAAAACAAGGCCTAAAGTAAATTTAATGTGTATCAAACTAACCCTAAATAAGAATTGACAGAATTTCCGAATATGGCAAGAAAATTTTGGCTGGAACAACCTTTTTTTTTTTTTTTTTTGGTTTTCTGGAAAGCATCTATCCTGTTATTATATATTATATATGTGTGTAGATATAAAATCACTTTTTGCCTTAAATTCATAGTATTTCCTTCAAGTACTAAGTAGTTTCTATTTTTCTCATTTGTGGATAAATTGTCTCATGGTTTGCTTTTCTTTTGGATTTCTTAGTGTTTAATGTAACTTGGCTTCTACCGAAGTTAAACAATGGTGTATGCAAACTGTAGATGGTGAATTATTAGATATTAATATACTTAATTTCTAGTCGTAGCTAGGTGTTGATGGCAGGAATGGTGATCATTTGAGTATTTATCTAGTATATAGTAGCTAGTAATCGTATATGCATCATTTGATTTAGGATATGCATCCGGTTCCAATTTTCTTACTTTGATGTTTTTCGGAGGGAGAAAGTAGTGACTGGGAAGAGAGAATTGGAGAATCTTACTGAACCTACTAAATTAGAGACCTATGGAAAAGAATTTCAATATCATTGAACATGTTAGAGATATTGTAAAAAAGGGAATTTTAGCGAGATAATATAACTGGAAATTTACTCATTAGGGCAAGAAATCCTAAACCCAAAATCAAAATACTAGAAAATACATCAGAATTCTAAACAGTAAATTGATTAGAAGGAGGCACCTGAGAGCATATCCTATGCATCCAGTGCATTTTTAGGTTGCTATCTATGTGGCATGTAAGTTGAAAGGCTTACGCTTCTCATGGTAAATGAAATACTAATTTATAGAGCTTTTGGATCTAGACAAAGTTGTAGGTACTGTCTATTTGTTTATCTGCGATATTAGCTTGACACATCCCTGTTAACTTTCATGAAAGGAGTTTTTTAAACATAGTTTATTTATGATTATGTGGTAAGCAGTCCATGGGTAAAATGGACATGCTTTAACGTTATAATTTGTCCAAAGGCTGAGGGAGAAAACATTATGTAACATCTAGGAAATTTGCACCTGATATTCCATGGTAGATGGGTCGTATTAACTATTCACAGAAATATGAATGTTGTGGAGTTGGCAGTTTTTTTTTCTTTTTATGTCAAAGTTTTGCTGGACGTTTATTATTACTTACTTACGTCTCATTGTATTTGTTTTGTTTAGCTGTTATTGTACTTAAATGTCTCAAATTCTTCTTCTTCATCATTTTTTGTTTTTTCCTCTTTAAATAGATTTCTGACCTGGTTGGGGGTTACTGTATATTAACAGGATATTATGATGAACCGGAGCATCAAGGACGCAATAATAGCTGAGGAGGAGTTCTTTCGTAGTCAACCTGTATGAACTTAATTTCTTCCATAGCAGTTGATGGCCTCTTAATTGCGGAGGCTGCTAAACGTTCTTGGTTGTAGGTATATAGAGATCTTGCTGATCGTTGCGGAACTTCTCAGCTGGCGAAGAAGTTGAACCAGGTATATCACTATCCTCTGCTTCATCTTAAAATAGCATACCTGCTTGACTACGTGGTCTTGAGAGCATATATTCAGCTCTTTTGGTTTGTGCATTTTGTGTAGGTATTGATTGATGTTTTCGATTACACAAGAGCTGAACGTTCATTGCACTTTATTCACATTACACCTACTCCACATGATTCTTGAGTAATCTATGCATGAAATGATTTGTGTGTTCTCCTATGCATATACACGTCTTGAAGTGCGTGCATACAAATGCCATGATGCATACTGTAATATATAATTATCTAGTTGATATCATGGTTTCTTGTCCTCTGCTTTTGTGACGAGCAATTGTTCTTCAGTCTTATATTTTCTAATTCATCATTATTATATTTAGTATATTCTCCTAATATTAGGTGATGTGACTTGAGATTTTCCCCTTTCAATGCAGATTCTCGTGCAACATATCCAGACAGTTCTTCCAGGGTTAAAGTCTCGCATTAGTGCCGAACTGGTTTCTGTTGCAAAGGAGCATGCTAGCTATGGGGAGATCACTGAATCAAAGGTTTTATTCTTATATCTTGTTGGGTGAAACTGTGCTTGATTTCGTTGCCAGAATTCAGTGGTGGAACCATGCATCTCCAATTTATTAAGGGCTTGTTCTATAGAAGATATTGTTGATTTACTCGAATGACGTGTTAGATGTGTGGTTGAAAATTGGGGAAAATATATTAAAAAATATAAAGTAGTTGTATGCTTGGTTGAAAATGATGAGAGCGCAACCTAAATGAAAATATATTTGTACACAAGCTGAAGAGTAAAACAACAGATTTTGCATTTCTGTAAATCTACTTTTGCCCTATTCAGTCTTTGATTTTTCGTTCTAGGCGAGTATTAGCCTGTGGAATTGTCAACCAGTTTATGAAATGGTCCAGTCTCTTCACCTTTAGGTTAATTATTAACATTTTTTGTTTTTCTGGGGACATAACTATGCCTTCATTCTGTTGCCTTTTGGTTTACCAATCTTATTATTCTATACCTTTTGTGACTAATAGGCTGACCAGGGAGCACTTCTACTTAACATTCTTTCTAAATACTCGGAAGGTAAACATCTTCTGCTTCTCCTAAAAGTTTATGAGGCTCAACTCTATTATTTTCCTATTTGATTTCCTGTTGGGAACTGCAATATGGACTTTCACCTAATGTACCTGATGAATGAAGCTGTTTGTTAACAACTTGCAACACCAATTGCTTAGGGTTCTTTCAAGTTAATATTTGTTCATTTTAATACTCCTTTTCTGGTTTTACAATGACATACTGATACTTGACTCACACTTTCCAGCTTGTCTTGTCTGTACAACTCATGGTATGTTTGATTGAGGTTCTTGAAGAAAATGAGTATTGAATGTGTGCTTAAAAAGTAAAGAATACGGGTATAAAAAAATTAAAAATTGTCAAATCAGTCAAATGAGCGACTGAAAATGACAATTGAAAGATAATTTTGGTTTTAAGTTGTATCAAACAAGCTCTCAGAATACGGTACACACTGAGAAGGTCAATTTGCTGTCTTTGTTTCACATGTTTTCTCATATTGTTCCATCATTCTTCTGATGTACTCCCTCGATCCGTAAAGATAAACTCGTTTTCGTTTTTCGTTTTTCGTTTATCTTTTTTCGTCCGTCCCAAAATATAGACCACTCTCTATTTGTGTCCATTTAATTTCTTCATTTTCCCTATCATGCTCTTATTTAATATGCATTATTATTGAAAATACATTGTCGTCATTTAATGTAGGGGTATAATTGAAAAAATACCACTAAAGTTTACTTTTCAAATAAGTATTAATTACAATTTCTTAATCATAGTGAAAGTCAAACTAGACCTATCTTTGTGGGATGGAGTGGGTAATTAATGCAAGTTTGCTAATAATTTGGTGAAATTATAATTCTTGCCCAAGTTTTCTTTCAAATGAGAGTAACTTGCACTCTTGCAGACAAGTTATTTTTTAAAGAAAAACTAACGACCAAGTCAAAACTTGTAGTGTGAAACAAAAACAATTGATTTACGACCTTACTTACATCCTACCCAGAAGATTTTATTACTCCTCAGACCTTGTTGATGGAAGTACCATTTTTTTATGTTGGAAGCAGCATTCTCTTCAATGGTAGATGGAAAAGATAAAGAGATGTCAACATCTGAGCTGTCTGGAGGAGCGAGAATCCATTACATTTTCCAAAATATTTTTGTGAAGACCTTGGAGGTTTGTACTGTTATTTGAATGTTTTGGATGTGCATTTTAAAATTGATGTGCATTTTAAAATTGTAGATCCATGATTCTGCTATAGCATATGTTGCAAGTTACAAAACATGAATGCAATTGGCTTCTTAAAGTCCAATTCTAGTACAAGTAAAAAAATGCACTCTGGATTGTGTCGTCTCCCTGTAAAAGATGCAAATCAGACCTGCAGTTAGTGTTGGTATCCTCGTGGAGTTGAGTCAGGTCTGCAGCTGAACTGAATTGAAAGCCATGACATGTGTGGCTGGCCCTGTTCATCACAGGAATCAGTGAATAGAGATAAGTGACATGTGATCAGAAGGTTTATATGCAACTTCATAAATGAAAAAGAACTGTCAGAAGCATGATGCAGTCTTCCACTATTTCCTTGACTTGCCTTATCCAAATTTATGTTTGTGAAGTGCTTATAAACAAATAGTGGTTTTTAAAGACACAATGATTGTGGAGAAGTGGATATGTACTCGTAGGTCCTGAGATATGAGTGAATAAGTGGTATTAGGATATTGAGTTTAGCTCATCTTAATAAAACCGGTTTGTTAGGGAAGGATTACCCTCACGTTATTAATTTGATCTTATATATTTGATAACCCGATGTGGGATTCTAATACGCCCCCTCAAACAACTGTGGATAAACCGATATTGGGGGCTCCAACATCACAGTTGGGCCTAACTCTGATACTATATTAGGATATTGGGTCTAACTTCTCCTAATAAAACTGGTTTGTTAGGGGAGGATTATTATTGCCTTATTAATTGGATCTTATATATCTAATAATCTGGTGTGGGACTCTAACAAGTAGTTTGACCAGTATTTTCTTTAATTTAATTAAAGTGTATATAACCCTTCCAATCATACTTCTGTGGAACTATCACTTTGCTT
Organism: Jasminum sambac; assembly: GCA_018223645.1. Lineage (NCBI taxonomy): Eukaryota > Viridiplantae > Streptophyta > Magnoliopsida > Lamiales > Oleaceae > Jasminum > Jasminum sambac. The sequence continues at coordinate 19,312,670 of CP073648.1, read as the reverse complement.
GGTCTTCCTCGAGCATTCTTTTTTCCTTTTTTTTTTTTTTTTTTTGGGATGTTATCTGCACCATGGGTCGTCTTATGTCATAATGTAGACTGATTGCTTTTGATTTTACTAGAGAAGTGTGTTTTTGTGGCAGGACTTTGATCCCTGCGAGTATTTAACTGATGATGAAATCCACACGGCCATCCGCAATGCAACTGGTGCAAGATCTGCACTATTCGCGCCAGAAGTAGGTTTTCTATACCAGAGTTCTTCACTGGCCAGTATAGAGTCTACTATCTTTTTAAAATTCTGCATATATCTTTTCTTATAGAAAGGACCTGTGATTTAACTTTTAGGATACGCGTTGAATTTTGATTTATAGGTTCCATTTGAAGTTCTTGTTGGAAGACAAATCGCTCTTCTGTTGGATCCAAGTCTTCAGTGTGCTAGATTTGTATATGACGAGTTAATAAAGGTGTGTGTTTGCTTCAAAATTCCTTCCAGTTTAGTTTATTTGTCTACTGTGCCTCTGCTTATGTGGACTTCAACTTGACTATTTTCTGTTAGATGAGTCATCGTTGTATGGTCAATGAATTGCAACGGTTCCCAGTCCTAAGGAAGCGCATGGATGAAGTTATAGGAAAGTTTTTATGGGAAGGCCTTAAGCCATCAGAGCAAATGATAATGGACATTATTGGAATGGAGGTATGTGCACAGCAAAGTTCAATATTGCTCCATCTTATTTTAGCACTGAGTGCCTTTTTATCGAACTCTTTCCTCTAGCACAAGCAAGACGAAATTGCACACAGATGTATGAGAGAGAGAGAGAGTTTGTTTGTGGGTAAATCAGCAAATATGAAAATGAAACCCAAATAAGTCCTGGTCAGTTATGCAAAGAAGCAGGCCGCCTAAATTCCAGAGAAGCCTGCGTCACATGTTTGCTATAGATAAATTCACCATCTTATCATAATTTAATTATATTTGGAGCTTTTTTCATTTAGCTGTATCTGCAATTAATGTATGTTGGAACTTGTTCTCTTTAGCTATTTCCGAGATTGCATTTATTCCATTAAGTTTACCAAAAGAATCAATTTTAACCTTAACTATCTAGACCAACCACCTTTTACCCTGAAGTTTTCGTTTGATGCAGTAAATTAATTGCAAAGAACTTGTCCAACTTTGTCCATTTTTGCATTTATATTCCCAAATTTTTTGGTCATTCTTGTCCTTCTGTCCTGAAAATATGTCAGGTGTGCATATTAAAAACTCGAAAAGTTTAACAAAATATTTGTTCATCATTTCTGAATGTTTGGACAAGAACAAACTCGTAATCCTCTAATGAATTAAAATATGTGGAAAAGAGTGTGACACAAAAAGAGTTGAGAACATAAATGTTACAAGGAACAATGCCTAGTGACTTTCCACTGCAATTAAAAATAGAATTTTCTAATTATGGTTACCTTCTTTAGAAGAAGCCATATTTTTGCTAGACCAATATTCCTAGTGTTTCATTTCCTTACTTTTTTCCGGGAAAATTACACGTTGGCATGCCTGCGTCGGTACATGACAGGGCTGCATCCTCTCCTGTAGACCCTTAAATTTGATATCTCCTGATCGTCAATCTGATCGAGCTTGAGTTTGACAGAGCTGGTAATTCACTCCCAACCGTGTATTTTCAATGGAAGTTGGTACTCAAATTTGTAAAAGTTAATGCGGGTTTCAGTAATTGAAATTTAATTTTCATTGTCTAATTTGATGTATGTGTACTGGTTACGGAGGGTTCCAATCAAGAGAAATGTAATGCATAAATAATCTTGAGAGTTATTTTAATTCGTCCGTAAATGCTTTTCGCTTCTTCTTCTTTCACTGTTCTTGAATTACTTATGCACGAGTTCTCTTACTTCCATTGCAGTTACTGCTTCCTTTGTTAGTTTAAGTTGTTTGTTCCTTAATATCGTTTCTGTTTGTCAGGGGGACTATATTAACACTTCCCATCCAAATTTTATTGGTGGGAGTAAAGCTATAGAGCTAGCCCGCCAACAGATCAAATCCAGGGTTGCTGCTCCACCCATTTCCAGACAGAAGGCAAATGTGTGCTCCGCTGAATTGATTGCTCTGAAGCTTTAACTTGTTTTCATCACTAACGATCCACCTGTATTTACCTAATAGGATATAGGAGATTCAGAGACAGCACCAAACCCTGAGAAAAGTCTAAAGCCTCGTTCCTTTCTTGGGAGGCATGTCAATGGAATTGTTCCTGAGCAGGTAAGTTATCCATTGGCATTCAGATGTCCACTGGATGGTACAATTACTCCTGAGTCACCAGTTGTTAAATTTCAGAATAATAGAAACTTGTGATTTCCATGAGTCAAGTTTCTTATGATTTTGTTTCCACTCATGAAAACAGGGTGTACGACCTCTTGCAAATGTTGAGAAGACTGCATCATCTGGTAGTTCTATTGTTTCATTTCCAATTGAGTAGAAAGTTCTAATATTATCTTTCATATGGAGTAAACAGTTTCAGTACTTCAAGTCGGATCCATTTCCCCATGAATTAAAATCTGAACATGTAATGATTATTTCAATCATAGCAAGACCTTTAACATCTGTGCCAAATTGAAACCTTATTCATGTAAAAGATACCTTATATACATAAGGCCTACCAGAGGTTTTACATTTTGTCTTCAGTATGGACAAAAATGGAAAAATCAGATTGTGGGTACAGGATAGGGGAAGGGTAATCTCATTTGTGGTGGGATTTGGCATGATGTGGACAGGAGGGAGGGAGTGAGGAAGATTAATAGGGACCTAAATGCTATGAAAATGGAGCTGTGGATTCAAATGCCATGACAAGTGAATAGGATCCAATTGTTAGTTACTTAGATTAGAATGTAAATGGGATTACAGTTATAATTTTTCCAGTTTTTATCTCTGGATTCGTGTCATGACCTTAACTGGAGGAAACTAGGAAATAATTAGTAGCTAGTGCTATTATAAAGTCCTGATATTACAAATATGTGATTAAACAGTTAGCAGCACTGGTTCCACGTGGGGAATATCATCAATATTTGGCATTTCTGATCGTTCAGCTGTTAAAGAAAGTTCAACCAGCAAGCCTTTTAGTGAACCTGTACAGAGCATTGATCATGGAGTTTCATTGATTCATTTGAGAGAGGTACCTCAATATAGTCCCTGGGGAACTTGATTTGACAGTTGGACATCTAATTTCTTGATGTGTGCTAATATGTTTCATTTCATTTGTCAAAGCCCCCTAATGTCTTGAGGCCCTCAGAAGCACATTCTGATGAGACGGCTATTGAGATTGTTGCTACAAGACTGCTATTGAAGTCATACTATGACATTGTGCGGAAAAACGTTGAAGATTTTGTACCAAAGGCAATCATGCATTTTCTGGTAATTAGCTACAGCTTACATTCATTTGACTATTATTCATTTTTTCCCGACAAATACAATGATTATCACTCGTAACATCCATGATGACTCATTGAATGTTTTTGCTGAAAGAATCTAGCAGTCCCTTCCACTTCCACCTGGACTTTGGTTAAACCCCATTATGTTCAGAAAAGCTTGTAACCTAAAGCATCTCCAATGCAACAATGTGCACGGTGTAAACGTGGCATGACGGATATTATTTTGAGTGAGTGGATAGAGAGAGAAAATTGGAGAAAAAGAAAAGGAAAAGTGAAAAGGAGGGAGGGGGCGGGCAGAGAGAGAGTTTCAACCCAAAAAAATCAACCCAAAAAAAAACCTAATTAATTAAAAATCAGCAGAAGGTGTCAAGTGGAATGTGTGGTTGTAGAAAGGGTGAAGGAGAATGTTGAAAAAAAGTGAGAAAAAGGAGATAAAAAGTGAGAAAAAGGAGAGAGGTGAAAAAGAAGAGAGATAAAATTGGTGCATGAGATTGTCTCTCTCATGCCACATGTGCACTATGCACATTATTGTATTGAAATGGTCTTAGTCTTGCTGTCTGGTTTTACTTTATACTTTTTAGAACACCGGTAATCATGGCTTCTGATAGGTAACAAAAATTTTAGTGTGCCTTCTTTCCATCACAATCCAACATCTATTTATCAATTCTTTGGTGCTTCAATTTATTCTTATTAGGTGAACCACACCAAGAAAGGGCTTCTCACTGTTTTCATCCGAGAACTTTACAGGTATGTTCTGTTTCACAATTTTATTAGCTCGTGTTAGCGGCCTCATTTTGTCAAAATTTTACACATTTTAAATCATTCTCCATTTTGGTCAAATCAATCACATCTCCATATTTCGTAGGATCCACATGGACTACATAAATATCCAATTCAACTCCACTCACTCTCTCTCATATTTCACATCAAAATCAAAAAATTGGCCTCTAACACCCGCTTAGTTAAGAGTTCAACGGGTAGAATGCCAAGGCCATCATTTGTGAAATGAAACAATTTTTATAGGGAAGAGAAAGCAAAAAAGAAAGAAACAAACTGAAAATGCGACTTCTTCATTTGCTTTCCGGTGAAAGAACTTTTGTAATAATGAAGCAGTCTAGAGGAGTTTGTGTGGGGCAAAGATGACAAGTCCTCTTCTTCCATGTCCTTTCGTTGTTTCTTGCTTTGACTGCTGATCATCTTAGTTAAAGTCTTCTGAATTAGGTAGACGCTTGTCAGAACACATAAATTTTGATGTCTCTATGTTAATGTTGTACTTGGAGCAGAGACGACTTGTTTGAAGAGATGTTGCAAGAGCCTGATGAGGTATCAGTTATGAGAAAACGTACACGTGAGACACTTAAGGTTCTGCAACAAGCTTTCCGAGTAAGTTCTCAATTCCTCTGATTTGATCAAGAAACAATTTAGGCTCTAACCACGTGCTCATCGTATTTCATTTGTCTCTTTTGAATCAACACAAGTCCTCTCGCATATGCATTTCCACACGAGGCCATATCTTTTGGTCACTCCTGATCTGGTTCAAGGTGCAAGCAGCAAGCAGTTGATAGGGCTTAATATGGACATGCCACATCAGCCGCTTTCCTACTTTATGCATGGTTTAGATAGCGCCATATCAACTGTTTGCACCAGATCTGGTACAAGCAGATATGAACAGCTTGCACTATATCGAGAGTAGTCATTTGGTTATCCATGATGGGGCATCCAAACTGTTTCTGTGAATAGAATCGCAAATGGCTATAATGTTTTGTAATTCTTTCATCACAAATGACTTTTCTTGGTGAAAATGTAGACGTTGGACGAACTACCACTTGAAGCAGAGATCAATGGGCTTCCAACGTCATCTTTGTATACCACCAGTAATGGTTCGACCGAATCCTACTCTGCTTTGCCCAGAAATCCTAAGCCTCGTAAGTCATCACATTCTGGGGAGATCCGCTCACCATTTTATGGTAATGGCGATTCTAATGGGGGTGGCGTCTAATGGGGGTGGACGTACTTCAGTTCTGAGTCCTTACCCAAGAGTTCATATGTGGACTTTAATCGGAAGAGCCAGTTGGCAGGAAAACGATCATTGCTTGACTCTCTGTTGCAATTCTCAGAAAAGGAATGCCACCTTCTGATCAGGTGCATTGAGGAGTCGGATTTATTTTATTTTATTTTTTTATTTTTTGTATTATGAGAAACAACACAAGAATCGACCATTATTTGTATACCAATTAGTTATTGTTTCCCTAAGATTTGTTGGTATCATGCAATGACAATAAATAGCAACCCACAGGCTTTCTTATAGCATGCAGTTATATTATATTGTTTTTCAAAATTCTGTATCTCGAGTTTTGGAATTATTATTCTTTATTTTATTGTTTTATTTTTTACGGAAAAAAGAAAAAGGTTTTACGTGAAGAGTTAATTCCGTGCATAATAGCATCTACTTTTCAGAAATTTTCTCTGCTTTACAATTTTGAGCTATGAATTATAAATTGATTTTTAATTTTCCATTTCTGGGGATTAGAGATAAAAGAATGCGATAATGTGTTTTGACTTTTGATGTGTTTAAGGATATGTTTAGTAAGTATAATAAGTTAGTTTATAATTTATTTGGAGAGTTTTTAAGTTCTTCCTATTCAGATAAGTTCTGTTTGGTTAGAAGAGTTTATTTGAAAAGTTAAAGTTTATTTGAAAAATTTTTTTTACTAACTTTTCAAATAAGTTCATAAGTTTTTTATTTTTTATTCTATCTTTATCTTTTTCTTTTTGTAGAAAAAGAAATGCAATTATTTAAATACGTTTTTTTCCATTTTGTATATCTGACCTAATTTTTCAATAATTTTTCCAAACACCAATATTTAAATTCACTAATTTTTCAGTTATTAATTATAAGGTATAAGCTGTAAGCTCTCTAGTTGGCTTATCAGTTTGTTCTACTAAATATACCATAATTAAAGACACTCGGGATCATAAAAAGAAAGTTGTGAGTTTTCGTTACAATTTTTTTTTCGAAAATATGGATAAATTAAGTTTTTAGTATTTGAAAAAATGAAAATGTAAAATAATATTTAAACAACAAAATCATTATGGTTTTAGTGTATGTTCGGTAAGCGCAATAAGCTAGTTTATAGTCTATTTAAGAGCTTTTAAACTCTTCATATTCAAAGAAGCTCTGTTTGGTTGGAAGAGTTTATTAACTTTTTTACTAACTTTTCAAATAAGCTCATGAGTATTTTATTTTTATTCCATTTTACTGTTTTCTTTTTATAAAAAATTATAATTATTTTAAATATATCATTTTCGATCATTTTATGTGTCTGATCTAATTTTTCATCTAATTTTGCCAAATACTAATATTTAAATTAGCAAACTTTTCAATTATCAGTTATAAGTTATAAGTTATAAGCTTTCTGTTGGCTTATCAATTTATTCTATCAAATATAAAAAGTGGGAGTTATGATACCTTTATTTATTAATAATAATAATAATAATAATAATTATTATTATTATTATTATTATTATTAACTTCTCATCTTGCAGGTCATTTTCCCCCCTCATTTGCATGGTTTACATATTTTATTTTTTTTATTAAACATTATTTTGATCTAATTAATAAATTGTCTATTGTAATTTTAAAAGTAACATTTGCCAACACGTGCTTTTTATATATAGGACATGTTACCATTTAAATTAATAAATAATATTATTAACATATAAATTTTATTATTGATTGCTATAGAAATGATATAATCTAAAACGATGAAATAACCAATCACCCCAAATTCAGTCTTTTTAAGTGTATTTGACGTCATACAACTGAGCTGATGTTTGATCAATCATTTTATTCTAAAATTGCTCGCCATCAAATAGAGAACCAACAAGTATCATTTATCTTTTATGTAAAATACTCTATTGTTTCCAACCAGCTTGAATGTATTCTCGTTTCTTTACCAATCAAAAAAATATTACATGTGCAAAAATAAACTTTTAAAGTTATTTAATATTATGTTACATGAAAATCACCCCCGATAAAAATAGTATCACTATTTTTGGTGCATTATATTCACAATTTCATAATAAAATTTATTTATACATTTATACCAATATTTTTTCTTTATCCTTATTTCAATTGTTTTTTAAATAGTATTATTACTTCAAAAATATTACCCATATCATTTATCTTTTAATGCATGTCCTTAGGGACTAAGTGTAACAAACATGTCTCAAAGTTTTGTACATCACAATTGCCTAGTTAAAATATACACTTAATTTTTGTAATTTGATGTTAGGATTTGTCTAATTTCTATAATTAATCTATTTGGTCTTGCTAAATACTCATGTGATCTGGCGGCATATAAATAGGTTTTTTACACATTCAATGGTTTAATTTATCTCCAGTGCACTCTCATTGTAATGTTAAAAAAAAACTCTTTTTTTTTTTTAATAAAAAAAACTCTATTTTGATCTTATTTTTGAAATGTAAAAGTCAAATGTTTGTTGTAGTAATGTAAGTTTCCGCGTGCTTGATGGCCGATGGGGCCGAGGCATTAACGGACTCATTTGGCCTGTTTAATCACTTGGAATTGTTTGCGGCCAATTGTTAAATTCACAAAAGTTTTTGGGCTCTATCGAAATTCTATATAAAGTTGGAAGGCCAAATTGATTTTTACTCAGAAAAGGGTAAGACGTGACAAAGACAGACAAAATCGAAAATCGTCAAGCTTCCATGTACGGACCACAGACCACCATGAATAGCAGCATCAAAGTACAACCCCCGGAGCATCAAGGTACAACTTATATTGACGAAGAGGTCGACGAAGACATTCATTGCTCTAATGGCAAATCTATGGACAATCCTCCATCTCAGATCCATTACGAGGGACCGAACGATCCTCGCTCTCCTCACGCGCTTCAAAGTGCGGCTGGCGGTGCTGTCCTTGATGCGGTGGACGCCGTTGCACTGTATGACGCCGGAAACTCCGATATGACTTCGGGTGTTGCGCCGGGTAGCGTGGAAGGTGGCGCTGATCAGCTTACGCTGTCGTTTCAGGGAGAAGTCTATGTTTTCGACTCCGTTTCTCCCGAGAAGGTTAGTTTTGTTTCTCAAGTACTGCATACCTTTGCTCTAATTTTAATAAATTAAGGTTTGATTTTGAGTGTACTGCAGGGAAACGTGTGGTTTTAACAATCGGTTTTAGCTTGGTTTGGTGATTTTATTTGTTGCATATGCAAATTTTGTTTCTGTCTTTCCATAGAAAATTACCTTCTATCTTCTTCTATCTTTCTGTATTGTGCATGCTTGACGAAGTTTGTGTAAGAAAGGGCGAAAAATGACAAAGATATGCACATAGAATATGGGTCTGGTGTGAACTGTGAACTTTGAGAATTCATTTTTTCCTTCGTTTTTCACGATTTTGAGTAAAAATAATAGATGAAACATAGTCAATTTCTAGTCTTTCTGATGAAACTTCCTTTGACTTATTGGGTCCTAAATAATTGTGGAAGTGCTTTTCGATGTTTGCATTTACTTGCATAACTTTCCTATTCAAGCTCTTGCAATTGTAGGTTATGCAAATGCTGTGAGGATAAAGTTTGAAAAGGCTTCTTCTTTACTGATTTTGCAGGTTCAGGCAGTATTATTACTATTGGGTGGATATGAAGTGCCAACTGGTGTCACTACTGGTGGGATGACTCCTCAAAACCAGCGGGTATCCATATACAGGCTCAGCTTAATAAATGAAACTTCATTCATGGATTCACTGCTTTTTTGTGTTGACATTTTGGCATTTTCTTTCACCGTAGGGGTTGGGTGAATATCCTGGAAGATTAAGTCAACCACAAAGAGCTGCTTCTTTAAACCGGTTCAGAGAGAAGAGGAAAGAGCGATGTTTTGATAAAAAGATTAGATATACCGTGCGAAAGGAGGTTGCTCTAAGGTATTTACTGTAGAACAGTTTGGAGAAGGCTGTTAATGAGAAATGATTTGTTGGCACTCCACTTAGTCGAGCATTCAACTTTTTGACATGCATCGATAGCGCCGTGACATTGAGACTAATGCATGATTCTTGTTTCACCTGTTGATGGACATATTTGGCATCATAATTCAGTATTTTTTCCCTTTTTATTGTCATTTATATGTTGGAATTTTTGCTTCAGGAAAATTATATATTGTCTGAGAAAGTAAGTAATTGAGTGACTGACATGTGTGCAACCAACTTTGGAATAACAATGCATGGGAGACACTGGTTAATTATTATAAATGTTTTTGACAGCGTGTTAGTTTTGTAAGAATGTGCTTGGATATGTTAATTAGGTATCTAGCTTTGTGTTGGGAAATGAGTTCGATGAGTGTTTATCTTCCCCATCCATGAAGAGAGGTCCTGATCCTTGTTTGCCACCAAATACAGTTGACTGAATCTATAGGGAAGTTACGGTGTTGTGGCAGGAAGATGAAGGAATGGTTTGGGATGTTGTCATTCATGGTCATCATGAAGATTTTCCAACTAATTGTGAATCATCGGACATCTTCAAAAGATCTTCATGTATGGATGGTTATTCTTAAACATGCAAAAGGCATTCTTGTACAATAAAAATTTGGTTGCAAATTGCAGAGAATAAGGCACATAGCTATGCTGAACTAAGATGAAGCAGGTAGAATGCTTATAAAATAGCTAACACACAATCGCATGCTATATTAGAGCCGCATGTGCAGTAGATTTCATTTCCAGGAAGCTTGGTTAGAAGGAAAACCTGATTATAAATCATATCAAGATTCCTGATATAGTAATTTTTGTATTTAGATCTTTAAAGTAATCTGTTTCTGTGCTGTAGTTTAAAGTTTCCGACACATGCTTTCTGTTTGATTAGTTTATGTCTAGCACTAAACTTGTTTATTGAAATGATATTTTGTTTTTACTTATGTTCTGCGCAATCTGTCAGGATGCAGCGTAAGAAAGGCCAGTTTACATCATCCAAGTCACTATCTGATGAACCATGTCCATCTTCTGCAGACTGGAGTGGAAGTTCTGCTCAAGAAGGACAAGAAACCTTGTGGGTGCCCTTCTTTCCTTCTGCTTCTGTTGGTGGAACTTGGTTGATTCTTAACTACTTTTCTTGTCATTGGTCTAGCATTATTAGGGTTGTATTGACATATACAATAGCCATTGTTGCATTCTGAAAATTGGTTTCATTATCTTATGTCTTAACAGATGTAGGCATTGCGGAATCAGCTCAAAGTCAACCCCTATGATGCGACGCGGACCAGATGGACCTAGAACGTTATGCAATGCATGTGGTCTCAAGTGGGCGAACAAGGTCCGCTTATATTAATATTGAAGTTTATCTCAGTCGTTTAGGATGGCCTTATATAGTTACGGTTTTTGCCCTACATTGTTACTGCATATTCTAGAATTAACTGCTGGTACTTAATCTAGAAAAACAATTTGTATGTGTATGAGAGTCACACCAAATCTTCTAGAAAGGAGAGCACATGAATTTTCTGTCTGAATTCTAAAAATAGCCCACTGCACCCCAGCTGAATATGCGTGTCATAACAGTGATTATATATTACCAATTTGCCATTACCCTCTTTTATTCAACTGCCTGCTGGTCAAATTTGTGCGCATATGCTTTGATTGAAAGCATTCTCTATCTGATCATTCCTGTCAATTTGAGCTGGAGACCAGAAATAGTCTTCACTGTGAACTCTTTTGTTGTCTTCTCTTTCCCGAATTCTTTGTTAGACTAAGAACATTTTATGCATTGCATATGAAAATTTTGTTTCTTTGTTTCTTATTCTTTTTTTCCCCATACAAATATCGACAATTGCAGGGTGTCTTAAGAGATCTTTCTAAGGTACCAGTAGGAGCACAACATGGCATTCCTAAGGCTAGTGAAATGGCAAGTAACCCACCGAAGAGCAACATATGCTCTTTTTCATAAATTATGTCAACTTCTTCGGATTATAAGGATAAATGTTGGAGATGTCGATAAGTTTACCTTACAGTTCCTTTTACATTTTTTGCCTCACAGAGCAATGCTGGAAACAACATGAAACCTGCTGCTAAGGCCATGACTAGTTTTAACAGTGACAATTTGGCCTTGACTGCAGAACAGTAGTCGATAAGATAGAGATTTGAGGCATTGATAAGCTGGAAACGGCTGGTATCTCTTCACTTTTTATGTGAGATTGTACACATAATTCTCTGTATCAATGGGGTCACATATAGGCTTTCTTTACTCATTTGTTTTGGTTGTTCTCTACTTGAGTGACAAAATCAGATTGGTTGGCTAAACTTGATGTGTTATCATGAAAGTGAATGTAAATGTAGATGTGGAGATGTATTTCAACTTTCTCCTGAGGAAGATCTTGTAAATATGTTGACATATTACTCATTTCTGTGCACTCTCTTCATTTTATTCTTGAATTGATTTAAGAAGAAACAAGGGAATAATGGTCAGAACGATGTTTTAAATAGCGTAAAAATATGACTAATGGTAACGTTAAACCTCGTGTTATTTGAATCTATAGGGATGTAATTTTAGGTGAGCTCTCTAGAATAGAGAATCAAATTTGATTATTATACAATAAAAGTATAACTTTTTAAGATTAGAAAAGTTAGAACAAACACAAGATTAACTTTACTTAAGGCGTGTTTGATTGGATTTATTTTTCGTGGAAAATGTCATTTTTCATGCAAATTTGTTATAAGTCAGTCACACAAGCGATGGGATTGTCATGTGCAAAGTGATGGGGTCTTTGGATTGCAGGGGTCGAGGGCGATGTTTTACGGGTTGCTCAAACCTTTGTACAGAACGAACCATTATCCCCTTGGGGTGTCCTAATCGATGATGTTAGATGATTAGTCTTGAGTAGCTAGTGTGGTATGTGGTGTTATATTCTGCGTAGGCACAATATGATAGCATACTCTTTGGCTGCTTTTGCTCTACAAGCATTTTGTAATTCCTATGTCTAATTGCATTCTCCGTTTCATTGACGACTTTGTATCAAGGACTAAATTTATTTTGTGGAATGGGAATTTCTGTTTTTGTGGTATAATAAAAAAAAAAAATAATAATAATAATAATAATAATAATAATAATAAAATAAAAATCTTTGTGAGTTGTGAGAGAGAAAAATTGGAATTGTATAGAGTTAGAATTCTAATTCATTTTCTAGTATCCAATCAAACACACTCAATATCTCAAATACTCTTAAATTTATAGGTAAACATTTTAAAGATTGTGAATCCTAATTCAAGGACAACTTAAATCTCATGAAAAGTGTGTGACACTCGTGGAACTACCAATTCTCTATTTAAGCACCATTTTCAACAGCACAACAAATTACCAGATTACGCCTTTCAAAAGAATCAATGGCATCAGAACAATGTCATGTAATGATGTTCCCATGGCTAGCATTTGGTCACATGATACCATTCCTTGAACTCTCCAAAAAATTAGCAGCAAAAGACATCTTAGTATCCTTCATTTCCACCCCAAGAAACCTCCAAAGGTTGCCCTCGATCCCCTCCAATTTACTCGATCGGATAAAGCTCGTCGAGATCCCAATGCCGATAGTCCCTGGCTTGCCGGAAAACTGCGAGGCCACCATCGACCTTCAAGAAGACAAAGTTCAATACTTGAAAAAGGCGTATGACATGTTAGCCAAACCGTTCGAGAAAATCTTGGATGAAATTGCCCCTCCACCCGACTTGATACTAGTCGACTTTGCCCCACATTTGATCCCACAAACGGCTGCCAAATTCGGCATCCCGACGGCATTTTCAGTGTATATACGCGCGACATTAGCTTACATGGGCCCACCGGCCGAGCTGAACTCCACCGGTCGACGAAAAAAGCCCGCAGATTTTACAAAGCCACCAGATTGGATCCCTTTTCCTTCTCTTGTAGCCCATCGGCCCGACTATGCGCCAAGAATGTTCCGTAACACGCTGTTTCCCGATGCGTCAGGCGTGTCGAGTGGCCAACGTATAACCAAAATCATAGATGGAAGTAAATTAGTCATAATACGAAGCTGTAAAGAGTTTGAGGGAGAATATTTAAACCTTGTCGAAGAACTCTATCAGCGGCCAGTTCTGCCGATTGGAGTTCTCCCGCCTGCAAAAACAAGCCAAATGGCAACTGATGCAAGTTCGACCAGTACTTTCAACTGGCTGAATGGACAACAACCAAAGTCGGTATTGTTTGTCGGATTTGGGAGTGAATACAAAATGCCTGTTGAGCAAATCCACGAACTGGCGTTTGCGCTCGAGCTTTCTCGACTACCCTTTTTGTGGATTTTAAGGAAGCCAGATGGGGTAGAAACCTCGGACTTGCTCCCTCCGGGTTTCGCTAACCGAACTTTAAGCCAGGGTATAGTTGTTCTTGGCTGGGTCCCACAAACTGAAATACTCGCTCATCCAACGATAGGGGCATGTCTCTTTCATTCTGGTTGGGGGACGATAGTTGAAGCTTTATGCTATGGACATCCACTGATTGTTTTGCCGATGATAGCTGATCAAGAACTGAATGCCAAGCTGCTGATGGAGAAAGAAGTGGGCTATGCAGTTCCTAGGAATGAAGATGGCTCTTTTACTCGCGATATGGTTGCCAAATCTGTCAGAAAAGTTATGTTAGAACCCGAGGGGGAGAAGTTAAAGTCGAACGCCTCGCTTATGAGAAATGTTTTCAGCGATCAGGATCTCCATGACAGTTATATCAACAAATTCATCCAGCATCTGAAGAACATAAAAGTCTCTAAAGGACACAAGCAAGTATAAGTTGTAGAACTCGAATGTGATATATATATATATATATATATATATATATATATATTCAATTATTCAGAAAGAAATTTGCGGCAAACACACACTAATTCTTTCTGCATTTACAATATGCAATAAAGATAATATCTGATAAATAAATGCAATGGAAACATTTCTACAAGAAAACAAAAACGTACCTGGTTCTCCGCTAAATTTGAGGCAAACTTAGGGTCGCTGTGTTTTTCGACCTGTCACACATCGGAGATGTGAAAGATTATATATAAGGTGATAACACAAGAAGAATGCCAAAAAGACAACAAATTGACATGATATAAATCTCAAGAATTTGTATTTCATGTAAGAACTTCCATTAATTCAGAGGGAGAAGATAGTATACACTACAGCATTTATACAATCACAAATTTATTCAATTAGCACAAAGAAACATATGACAACTTCCATTTTACACTTCGTAACCCGGGTTTACTTTCTGTTGAATGTCTCCATAACTCTCTAATTCTTGAATATCCTCTGGACTTCCCAAAAACAGAGGAAGTCTTTGGTGTAGCTTATTGGGCTGGAGAGAGAGTATTCTACTTTTACCATCAGAACCTTTTCCTCCTGCTTGCTCTGCTAGGAAACTGAGTGGATTTGCTTCATAGACGAGGCGAAGATGGTCCCTTGGGTTCATTGCAATTCCACCGTATAAGAGAGTTCGATGGAAATCAGCAACAAGGGAACATATATACCGGGCTGAATATTTCTTTGGACTTAAGCCCTTGCCTTGTCTTATAGTGTCAATATATTGCCTTAGACCTTCCGGCCAGTCGAAATAACGTGCATCATTGACCGAATATATCTGCCCTGGTATAAAAAAATACTAATGTGAGATGTGTGGTTAATATTAATGTTTGAACTTGATCGAGCAGTAGAAGTTCATTCATATTGGTTACGATATGTGGTTGATATTAATATTTGAGTTTGACTCAGTTGGCAGAATTTCATTTTAGGTAGAAAAAGATTGAACCAAAAAACATGCTTATAGATTTACCGAGTGGTGCGACAAGTGTTCTTCCACATTCGCTAAAAACTAACTTTTTCCAATTAAACAGTAGTGGGCACTTCGAGATGTGTAATGATAATAAACCATGATTCAAGATGCGTCATTAATATTTGTGTTTAACTTTGACTTACCAGCAGAAGTAACTTTTTAGGTAGAAAAAATTAATTAAAACAACCATGCACAGGTTCAAGCTTCCACCCTTGATGGTGTAACTTAGAAGTCGAGTCTTATAATTTTTTACCTCGAGAGGGAATTTTAATGTTCGGGTGTGTGAGAATGAAATCTCCCGTAGAGAGGTCCAGGGTGAATGCATGCGTTCCTGAGCCAAAAGTGGTACACAATATGGTAGCTGACGAATAAAGAACATAGGCAGAAGCAACAAGCTTCTTCCCACATTGAAGGGAATTAAGTGTTGCCTTCTCCTCGACTGGAAGATGGTCGAGTTCCACAAGTCGGTAATAAATCCCAAAGATTGTACCAGTAGGAATTGAGGCATCAATGTTTCTAGAACCATCTAGAGGGTCTAAAACCACCACAAAAGGGCCATCGTCCGCTAGCCAAACTGGAACATCGTCTTCTTCAGAGGCCATCACAGCAACTTTTCCAGAGTTTTTCAGTGAGGATAATATTATTTCATTCTGCATTATGGGGAAAAAATCTATCATTTCTGAATCTTCGATTTGTACATCCTAAATATTATCCAAGAATATTCATACAGTGATACAGACATAGAGTATGTCAAACAAGGTGTCTATAAACGCATATAAAAACATGGGATTCTCACAAGAATCCTTAATTAAATACACCAATTCATAAAAGAAAATATTATTTCATTCTGCATTATGGGAAAAAATAAAAAGAAAGGAACTTTAATTGATCAGATCAATGCTCATGAATATGCTACATACATTTGCCTACCTATTAAATTCTTGAGATTCTACTGCCACGACAGTTGCACAATTCTAATCATTAATATATTCCTAGGCAACATTCTATTGATTTTTTTTTTTTTTTTTTGTGTTTTTTGTAAAAATATTTCCTAGAGTCGAATTCCTGCTCAAAGAAAATAAATAAATAAAAAGTATATTAGTACATATATCAAGAATTAAAATAGTCAAGAAAACAAGAGATAAGCTCACAGCAACAATGTCAAGAGGCTTTGGTTTATCTCTTTCAGAACTGCCATCTGAAACGCTTAAATTTTTACCAATACTCGAGTTCAAAGGTGAAGCCACAAGAGCAGAAATCCTCTTGCAAGCGTACTCCAAATGACTAAACAACAAAGCCAATTCATCGTTCACATTTGCCCCATTTTTTCCCATGTACTCAATCAGTGTACAAATCCCACAACCACTGTCATCGCCAGAAGCACTGGTATTATCACTAGCCCTCATTCTGAAATTGAGCCCTCGAAGAAGAGACGAAGGGGAAGCCATTCTAATTGTTGGTCGAGTCCAAAAATTGAATTTTGAATGAGAAATTGGAAGTTTTTGGTGAAATAGGTTGGGTCTTGCACGATTGGTGAAGATGGGGTTTAAGATCGCAATGGCTGAGCACATATCTAGCAAGTGGGTGGGTATGGATGAGTTTTCACTTTAGAAAGAACCATATTCATCTGTGAATCTGTGATTGTGATCAGGTTTCTTTTGCCCTTTTTCTTCTCTTCTATTATTATATATTTTTTCATTTTTTATTTTCTTGGAGTTGATAAGATAAGCTCAAGAGCATAGTGACAATATTTTACATTTCAGTGAATCTTTAGTTGCACTACTACGCCATCACCAATGGAGATGACGTGGAAAATAGAGATACGGAAAAAATAATTATTTTATTTAAAAATAAATAAAAAAAGTGTAAGAGAAAAATAGAAAAATAGCGGGTAATGTGAAAAAAATGAGAGATGTAGAAATAAATTTAAAAAAGATAAAATAATAGTGGTAGAATTCTTGACGGACATTTATATTTGAACATGGAATGAAAATTTATAAAGGAAAAGTGAGATATTTGAAATAAAATAATTTAAAAAATAAAAAGTTAGAAAAATATGGGCCCCTCTAATTATCTCACTTCCTATCTCTCTCTTTTGACACGTTTGGGCAATTCACCCTACCATTGGAGTAGCAACGATCAGGAGTCTGTGGTGTTAAAGTAATTCTGATTATAGAACACTCAGATTGTTTTACGGGTCCATATAATTTCCGTTTTGAAATTCGAACTAGAATTCGGATCCAATATGATGAGGAGGAGCTCTAGCAATTCAAAAAATTTTCCGGCGACACCCGTGGCCGTCGTGATGGCCGATCAAAATTTTTGGCTATAATTTGGCCCCCCCAAAAAAAGTGCCAATGCTACTTAAGAATTCCGATTCTTTTAAATTGCTAAAATGGCAAGATATCTGCTAAAACTTATAAGATTTTGCAAGATCTTTATGATTTTAGTAGGATACATTAATTAATCAAATTTAATTTAAATTAACCATTCAATTTGATTTGATTTCTTTTTATCAATTTTGATTTTAAAAAATGTCTTACTCAATGTGGGAACTGATATTTACATCTTTATAGTAACAGCGAACCTGTCAAGTGATAGTGATTTATATTGATTTAGCTATTATATATTTGTGGTGTTTTTTTTTTTTGGAATCTTTGTGATTGGTGACAATAAATGAACAAGATTAAAAGAGTATTAAATATAAGATTAAATTTATGTTATGGGTATATTTTCTTTACAAATATAGGAGAAGGTGTGTCAAAATATGCTTAAAGACATTGTACTGTAGAATTACAATAATACGAAGATCGATATCAAGATAAAAAGCCATAATTATGAGCTAAACTTTATATAAAAAACTAAGTTGTAGATGTTAGGTATTTTCCAACACAAATTAATCTCCTTAATTAAAATTTATTCTTTCTTTTATATGCTAATTTGTTAACTATATTTTTCAAATGTTAGTTTCAATATACTTTCATAGTATTTGATCTAATTTCACAACAAATAAATTTTGACAAATTATTTTGAAAATCACAATTCTAAATAAAATTATGGCACATCGCACACATAAAAATCTAGTTATGTGGGGGAAATTGGCCAAAAAGTTTGACCGGCCCCACGGCATCCAACAGTGTCGCAAAAATTTTGAAAAAATTACCGGAGATCCGTCTTGTCGTGATGAATCTAGATCTGGTCTCGGATTTCAAATCGGAGTTCGGATGGAGCTAGAAACGGCACCGGTAACACCGTAATTACGACGCTACCACTAGTTTTTGAACATTTCTGGAAGGCTGATGTTCAAAATTTTGATTTGTTTTGACTTGGAAGGCTGATGTTCAAATTTTTGATTTGTTTTGACTTTTAATATTGATCCAATATTTAGCACGTCAGATTGGTTAAATTTGGTCTATTTAGCTAGACGGTAAAACAAAACCCAATCAAGTCGATTTGACTAATTGACTCGACTGGTTTGGTTTGATTTGGTTTTGGAGGACTTTTAGGTCAGGTTGGTGTTTCTTCTTTATCATTTTGTTAGGCTGGATTCGAGTCGTGCATCTAAACTCCTAAAATCTAACCCAACTCTTTAATAGAAAAAACGAAAAATCCCAATTCAGAAAATAAACGATTAAAACTTACTAACGTCCATCTACCATTTTCTAGGTACTTTTATACTCGTCATTCAAACGTGCGTTATGCGGTATAATAAATATATTTGAAATATGTAACTCTAATTGGAAAATGATTACACAACTGCTTCTCTACTTAAACGACACTCGTGTGAAAATTTCGAGCAAGTGCATGCGAAATTGTTATGTAATATAAGATTATTGTATGAAATAATTGAATTTCACACTCATGATAGTTAACAAATACGACTAAACGCAGACAACAATAATTCGAATTATTTAATAGTGATAATCACAATTATTAATTACAAAATATCATTTACATAATTGGGATTAAACCACACTAATGATTTTAGTGGCGAATTTGCATGTTAGCCTACTCATTTTTATAAATTTATACATATTTTTATATATTCTTTTCAACTCCACCCATTCACTCTCATATTTCACATCCATATATCTCGTGGGACCTATCTGTATTACACAAATCTCCACTATTGAACTCCACTCATTCTCTCTTATATCACATTAAAATCCATAAAAAATTATTTTTACACATAAACTCACACCCGCGTGAGTTACAATTGTATTAATTTCAAGGCGCGAGTACGAAGTAGAAAGTATTAAACAACATGTGATGGGTTCATGCTCTAATGGCAACAGCATTCGAGCAAAAATGGTGTGATGGGAAGGGTAATGTGGGAATATATATATATATATATATATATATATATATATATAAAGCCTTTTTTCCCGCCTAAATAATTCATTAAATTTTTTCGCCTATTAAATTTGCCTAATATAATCTTTTATCTATATATAGAATAATTTATATATATAGAAAATGAGGTTTTTTCTTATTATATTTTTTATTGCCTTAAATCTATTTTCCCATTTAAAATAAACTCCTTTTTTATTTTTTTATTTCCTAACCATATCCAACTCTTTTTTTTGTTTCCTAATATATTAATATTAATTAATGTATGTCGATTTTATTTGATTATTTCTACCTTACTTTATCCAATCTCATAATATCTAAATACTCTGGCTATCATTTTCTCTCATTTTTTCATTTCTACCTATAAATAAAAAAAAATCAAGATTCGATTTTGTTCGGTTTGATGAGAGCTTTAGAACAAGTATACTATCAATATATAAATTTTTAATTTTTAAAAAATTAAAATTTACCGCACATAAATTTCCACCACTACGATCCTAATTTGTATTAAAAAATTAAAAAATTTGGTTGTACCCATTAATTAATTTTAGAAACAATCAATCATTTTTATAAATAATTAGCTAAGAAATAAAAATTAATTAAAATTAGCAATTTCTCTAAGATTTAATTTTTGTATGATGAAAAATTACAATTCTTTAAATTTTTCATAAAAATTAAACTAAATGTGTAACATGAAAATTTAAAGCTTAGCTTGGAACCTTTAATTAGTTTTAGAAAGAAATCATTATTTTTAAAAATAATAATTAGCTACTAAATAAAAATTAATTAAAATTAGCAATTTCGCTCCGATTTAATTTTGGTGTGATAAAAATTAAAATTTATTTACTTTTTACATAAAAATTAAAAGAAACGTGTAGCATCAATTTTGTTTAATTAATAACTCAATTGTAAGATTAGTCAATTTTTTAATTAACCGAATCTATATCGATATCTTTTAAATTCCAAGGCATCTATTCAATTATTATATTTTTTTAAAAATTAGATTTATATAATTCTAAAAATTATGACTATCAAGCAAATTATTTTGGCAATAATTAATTTTTTTAGAAATAATTAGCTTAAATACAAAAATTAACTACAATTATTTGTACCATAATTATTTAAAATAATAAATTTTATGGCTAATATTTGGTTGGACATGAATTAAATGGACAAAGATTAGCAAAAGTGCCAGATAGGTATTTTTTGTTTGGGGATATTGCCTCTTGGGTATTAAGATTTTTTCCGTCGACACTTAAGTGCATTTTTTTAATTTATTTGACCACTCAGGTCTTTTCCGGTAACTGAAGATGAGAAATTGAATAAAATATTATTTTTCTGTATGATTTTGATTAAAATATTAATTTCTTGTTTTTTAAATCATTTTACTCTTTTTTTATTTTCTAATTCAATAATTCAGTATTATTATTATTATTATTATTATTATTATTATTACTATTATTATTATTATTATTATTATTATTATTATTATTATTATTATTATCATCATCATCATCATCACAAAAATAATCTTAAAAAAGTGCTCCAATTGCAGTTTTAGTGCAAACCAGAAAAAAAATTTTCAAATGGTTCAAAATATTTTGTTTTCCATTTAGTCCATTGGGACGGAATCCATCCAACACAATAGCTTTTGTAATCGGTACTATCGTGTTGAAATATATCACAGTAAAAAATATACCGAATACAAAATATTTATCATGTTAATAAAAATATACCACAGTAAAAAATATACTGAATACAAAAAATTATTAAATAAAATAATCAAAATGCACACATTTTGATATTAATCAACAGTTAATAATAATTACAATTGTTGTACATACATTAAATTTTATAAGGAATATATCATCGTAAAAAATATACCAAATGTAAAGCAATAATAAAATGAAATAAAATAAAATTTGGAAAAAACCCTAACCCCTTCCCCTCCCCACCCGACCCCCTGACCAACCCCACCACATTTCTTGATTACTCGATCAGGCAGCCTTCCCCCTCAGATTTCTAGGCACAATCAACGTCACCGGCAGCTGGCAAGCTTGCCGATGCCCAGAAATCCAGGAGGGAGGCCCTCGTAATAGCCAAATGGATGGTGAATCCGACCCATGGGTCGTGATTCACAACCCACTCAATTACTCGATCGAGGGGCATTCCCTCTGATTTCTGGGCGCCTGCAACCTCGCGCGGTGCCTGCAAATCATAGGGGGAAGGCCCTTGTTGAGTAATCAGGAAATATGGTAGGGGTGGAGGTTGGGTGGGGTGGGGTGGCGTTGGGTTTTTTTCCAATTTTTATTTTATTTTATTTTATTTTATTATTTCTTTACATTTGGTATATTTTTTAAGATGATATATTCCTTATAAAATTTAATGTAGGTATAATAATTACAATTATTATTAACTATTGATTAATGTCAAAATATGCGCGTTTTGATAATTTTTTGTATTCAGTATATTTTTTAATGTGATGCATTTCTATTAACGTGATAAAGTTTTTATATTCGGCATATTTTTTACCTTGATATATTTCCACTAACATGATATTACCGATTACAAAAGCTATTGTGTTGGATGGATTCCGTCCAAATATACTAAAGGGGTAACAAAATATTTTGAATCATTTGAGCAACTTATTTTTCTATTTTATACTAAAAGCGCAATTAAAATACTTTTTTTAGACTATTTGTGTAATAATAATAATAATGAATTATTGAATTAGAAAATTAAAAAAAAAGAGTAAAATGATTTTAAAAACAAAAAATTAATTTTTAATCAAAATCAAATAGAAAACTAATATTTTATTCAATTTCTAATCTCTAATCATCTGAAAGGACCTAAGTGGTCAAATAAATTAAAAAATGAACTTGAGTGTCGCCGGAAAAAGTATTACTACCTAAGTGACAATACCCCTAAATAAAAAATACTGATCTGGTACTTTTGCCAAAACTAATCAAAATTCATTACATTGTTAAAGGGGAAATATATTTAATTTAAAAAATAAAAAAAAATCATTAGATTGCTATGGGTTTTCGCTAAAAATCGGAAAAGGTCTTTTAAATTGCAATATATTTTTAACGTACAAGATTTCATCAAAGTTAGATTCATACAATTCTTAAAAGTGTGGAAATTAAAATGATTATTTAAGAAATAATTAATTATTTTCATAAATAATCAATTAAAAATGAAAATTAATAAAAACTAATTATATTGCAATTAATTAAAATTAATAATACTATTACAATTTAATTGGACTTGGTTTCAATGGGCGAAAATTGACATGGTTTTATTGGATGAAAATTAATCAAAATTAAATATTGCTAAAATAGAAAAATAGTATTAATTAAAAAATAAATAATAATTGAAATTAATTAGATTTCCATGGTTGACTAGATTTTTCCTAAAGAATGAAAGACATCTTTTGATCTTGCAAGATATCTTTTTAATTATAAAATATTTTTTAAATTAGATTCATACAATTCTTAAAGCTATAGCTAAAAAACTAATTATTTTAGAAATAATAAATTATTTGTATAAATAATTATCTAAAAAAGAGAATTAATTACAATTAATTATATTACAATTAATTATAATTAATTATATTTCTTAGATTTAATTGGATATATTTTCAGTGGACGAAAATTGAGATAGTTTTATTATATGAAAATTAATCAAAATTAATTAAATTGCTAAAAGGGGGAAACATAATTATTTAAAAAAAATAAAAAATAATTAAAATTAATTAAATTGCTACGGTGAAGAAAAATGCGCTTCCAAAATAAAATTGGAGTATGATATCTTATTGTAGAGTAAGTCGACTGATTATTAGTCCTAATTAACTTTATTTACTTTTTCAGTATCATTCTTTTTTCAAAACATGCTTTTCTTTTAATTCTCATATGTTTTTGAATTTTCTATAATATTTCTTTTGAGTTACAGTTGGTGACAAAAGGATCTATACTTTTTTTCTTAGAGTAACAAGCTCAAAAAATAGGTTTTCAAATCGTAATGGTTTTTTTTTACACTACTCGAACTAACACTTATATAATAATTCTTTGGTTCAATCCATCGCTTTCACTAGGAACTAAGTCCAAGAATTCTTACTAAATAATTGGCTATCGACTCAATCAATTATTAAAATTATACGACCCAATTAGAGTATTTTAACTAGCTTTCGACTATGTTAAACATTTATTTAAATTTTTATCTCCTAAATAAAGCTTAAGAACCTTACCTACTTTGAATTATTTACTTTATATTGAATTTTTGCAACTAAGATTTTATTTAATTTTAAGTATCATCAATTAAGTTGTATATTTTAAGTATTAATTATATATATTTCAAGTTATTTATCTTATCCAAATTAATCTAAATTTTATACCGAATCATTCAATATTGAATATGCCAAATATGTTAAATTAGTGAATTTATACCTAATATGTTAATATACATGTTTAGTATATTTAGAAGATATTTATTGAAGAAATAAAATGTCAATGACACATATATTAAAAAGTATAAATAAAATTTTTCGATTAAACCATCACAATGTGGTGTAGACGGGGATGAGAATTTTCTTGCGGGGTGTGGATGGGAAATGAAAATTCCCATCCTATTGTAATTCTTATATCATTCTCGCTTCGAGTGCAGAGTAAATGAAGATGGGCCAGGAGCAGATCGTGTTTCTCGTATGGCGAGGAATAAGGTGTTATGGTGCAATGAGATTTGTCTTCATTACATTATTATTTTTATAATATATTTCTATGTTGATTATATTTCATAATTAAAATTTAAAATTCATTATTTACGTATTAATTGTTAATAATGTACATCGCACTAATGTATAATTTATATCTTCCAAAATTTATAATTGCATACAATAGAATGTAAAATAATTTTAAAGAAAAAAACCATGAGCTCTACGATGTTAGTAGAATTATTTTAGTATGGTTATTTTGATAACTCTAATATTTAATGTTATTTTATTTTGAGTTTACATTAGTAGATTAATCTTGTAATGAGTAAAATGTGATATATTATTATAATCTCTGTTGCAAATTGTCATTTCGTGCAAAGCACGAATATAAATGCTAATTAAGTTACTATTCTATAGAGAATAGTAAATTAAGTTAATGTGGATTTTTAAAGTGAGTTTTATCTTTACGTATTTCTGAGAATGGATTAATACGAAGTATAGGAAAGCTCTATTGAAATTTTTATAGAATCGTTTTGAATTAAATTAATTAAGTTTATTGTTGTAACTCATTCTTTATTTTAATTATTTTTTTACATTTTAGGTTAATATTATTAACATCTATCAATACCATTATTAGTTAAAATTTATAAAGTGCAGCCTTGGGGTAAAGCAATTAGTTAATAGAAAAAAGCAGAATTATTGGTATTTCAATTTTTATATATTAGTGATTAGTGATTAGTGATTATATATGAAAAACAAAATATATTAGAATTTTCTTTTTTTTGAAAAAAGGTCAGTATAAAACACCTAACAACACAAATTTGGATTTGGGTCCAAATTTAACTCGATCAACCCAAGTACGCAACCCAACTTAACTTCAAGGTAATTGAGTTGGGTTTGATCAAGTCGACAATCGTAGGCGTTGGGTTTGGAGTCATTTTCTTCAACTCCAATCGTTGTCGAATTGGTCTAAATCAGACCCTACCCAACCCAATCCACCCCAACCCTAATTGACTTTAGGATCCTGAGGATCTATTTAAATATTCAACTGGATTAATATATCTGAGAAATAAGATTCCTCAATCACAGAGAAAGAAACAGAGCATTAAGGACAAGATCAAGATGTCACCGCAAACAATTGACTTACTGAAAAATGAAATTCCCGTTTACGAGGAATCAGTGAATATAACTGAAGATGTTAAGGCTGGTTTAGTTCTTGTTGACATCATCAATGGCTTCTGTACTGTTGGCGCTGGTAATCTGGTATTTCTTCCACTTTCCTTTTAGTTTTTCATGTTTCTTTCGTCGTCTCAAGCGTCGTTTTCACGTTTTCGTTTTCTAGGGTTACAATTACTGTTTAATTTTATTACAATTAGAGTTTTATATACCTAGCTTTGTAATGATTTATTTTACATTTGAATATTCGATGTTCATTTCGTTACAAATAAAATTTACACGTATGGTTACAGTTAGAGTTGAACTGAATTAAAAGTAGAGTTTCATGTCCTTCTATGTCTGTACTTTGTAATGATGTATTAGTACAATTGAAATAATTGATCCTCATTTCATTACAAATATGATTTTAGTGTATAAACTTGCCTCATTTATGCTGATGTTTAGGCCCCAACTGAGCCAAACAGGCAGATCAGTGAGATGATCGAAGAATCAGTGAAATTCGCCGAAGTTTTCTGTGACAAGAAATGGCCTGTGCTCGCCTTCATTGACTCCCATCAGCCTGGAAAATTGGAGCATCCTTATCCTCCACACTGCATCACTGGAACTGATGAATCAAATTTGGTTCCAGGTAGTTAACCACTATAAACTATTTATTATGACACATTTCTTGCTTGTGAATTCATTGAGTGAATATTAATCTGCAGCTCTGAGGTGGATAGAGACGAAACCAAATGTGACAATTAGGCGCAAAGATTGCTACGATGGCTTCATTGGTTCAATTCAAGAAGATGGTTCTAATGCTTTCGCCGATTGGGTGAAAACGAATGAGATTCAAGCAGTGAGTAGTACTAATTTTCCATCATTCTTGGAATAGACATGATTATTGTTGGAGAAATTAAGGAATGTGAAGTAGATATGGTACTGATTGGATAAACTATTTGTCTTGTAGTTATTGGTTGTAGGGATCTGCACAGACATATGTGTGCTCGATTTTGTGTGCTCCACAATATCGGCCAGGAACCGTGGTTTTCTGGAGCCTCTTAAGGACGTGGTAGTGTATTCTCCGGGATGTGCCACTTTTGATCTTCCAGCTTCACTTGCAATAAACGCAAAAGATCATTTGCCTCATCCTCAAGTGAGTAGTTACACCAACTTCTCATTTTTCATCTATTTCTCGGTTTATCATTCGCAGTATTCTAAGTCAAATCAATCAAAAGTTATCTCCTTACATAAAGGGACACAATATTTAGTTGATTGTGGTCTTCTAAGTGTCGATGATCGGTATTTAGCTGAATCAAACTAAGTGATGGAAAATAAGTCATTTTAGGTGATGATGAGTGATTTAACTTTTATGGCAGGAGCTGATGCATCATGTGGGACTTTACATGGCCAAGGGAAGAGGGGCTAAGATTGCAAGAGAGGTGATCTTCAATAAATCCAAGAAGCTGTGAAGTGTAATGGCTGTTGGAAAATCCATGTATCATAGGAAATGGTAATATCTGTCCATGATAATAAAAAGCATGGTACGTTCACAGTTTGTAGTTATCGCTCTTTGTTGGAATAAAATTATGCTCATTGTATATATTTTTATGGAAAACGTACGGATGTGTTGATGTATTTAATGACTCTGTTTAGCTAATTGAATCAACAGTGTTGTGACATCTTGGTATTCATGAGTATTGTAGTGTCTCTGTGTCAGTGCTCTATTGTTTTATAATAGACGCCACGGTACCGATCAATACTAAAATGACTATATATTTACACCTTTCCATCAGCATAGTTGTCGCTCTAATTAAATATTGACATGACACAGAATTTTCCAACTAAATATTCTTTTCTTTCCTGCTAATACCACCCAAAATTATTCTTCAGACAGCAGAATGAACAAAATAATAATAATAATAATAATAATAATAATAATAATAATAATAATAATAATAAATCAAATGAATCCAAAGATATATGCACAAGAAGGGAGTGTCGAAACTTATTAATTGTTTAAACACAAGAATATTATTTTTGGTACATGGGAGCCAATTTTCTGCTCTCATTCTTGCAATCCTAACATTTAGTCCTTATGTAACAAGGGATCAGAAACAAGCTGGGGTTCGAAATTCGGCTCTAGATAACGATGAAGCAAATCTGCGTACATATCATATCGAGCAGTCATTCGAAATCCCCACCTATCCTTTAGTTGTCTACACAGGTTAAGATCCACGTCTGATATCATCAGGCCGTCTCTGTGACAAGATAGAGATGACGTGCAAGATGCATCTGGTGCCGAAATATGACTCGAACCATAGAAATGCCCAAAATCAGAATGTTGTGGCTTTCCATCGCCTGAAGTGAAAGGATTTGGGAAAATCTCTGTCCCAACACGGTTAATGGAACACACGTAATAACTGTTCGCTATTGCTGCATTACGGGCCTGCAAAATGTCGACTCTTATTCTTCCAAAATTATGCAACAATGATATTTCTCAAAGTTAAATGGTTTTCTCTTTTTGTTTTTTTCATGTTATTTTAGTTTGCTTTATGTATAAACCATCAGGGAATACGTTGAAAGAAAGAAAGGGAAAAAATGGATACCTCAATGGGCCACATTGGTTCACTGAGTTCACCAACAGTTGCTGATGGGTTAAAAACAATCTCAGCGCCATTCAAACCAAAAGCTAACCAGTTAAGAGGATGATGCCTTCCGTAACATATATTAACTGCAATCTTTCCGTAAGCTGTCTCAAATACGGGGTGCCCAGTGTTGCCCTCCATATAATAGGTACTTTCATTAAAGTCCCCGACTCTAGGAATATGATTCTGGAAGTCGATTTCAATTATATTTAACACCAGATAACATTAAGGTGAAAAAGATTGTGAAAAGTTATGAACTCATTACCTTCCTGTGCTTCCCTATTATGTTGCCATGATTTCCAATGATTACAGCAGTATTCCAGATAGTTTCGCCGTGTTTCACGTCTCTCTCAAGGATGGGATTTATTATGACCATGTTGTATTTCTTGGCAAAGTCCTGGAGAAACTGTGTGGATAATCCATCATCAGGCTCAGCAAACTCGCACCATTTCTTCTCCCTAGTACAAAATGCAAATGGCATCATCCATGCTTCCTGCATATGAATGAAAAATACTTTATAGATGCTTCAATTGTAATATTTCTGTAGTTTCCATCGACTTTAGAGGCTGGAAATTGTTGTATGACTGTTGTAATCAGATCAGAGAACCAGAGAAATCGAAAGAAAATTTCAGTCACTAAATATCACGAGATGGAAATACCAAAATAATATCTACATAAAATCAATACCTAAAATGAGTACAAGAAGCATTATGAGAGCTATATCCTTTACTACAACTGAAACTCATAATCTCCATCAAGAACTGAAGAACTCACCTGTAAGCATAACACATTGACTCCTGAAGCACCTGCAGCTTCAATGATGGGAGTCAACTTCTGAAAGATGGCTTTCTTCTGGTCCAAAAAGGGCGCTGTTGTTGGTAGAGCAATAGAATTCTGAATAATACCCACTCTCACAATATGAGGCTCTCTCAATGACTCCTTCTCTGCTCGAAATGCAAATGCCTGTGAAAACAAACATTTTGAATATAAACAATGATCAGCTTGATAGAGATGGCCAATCTTAATTGTGAATTAATAATTTAACATCACATCCAACAAGTTGCAATATGCCTACAAGTGTGATGATTCTGTACCAATCCTAGTTGAAATTAATAATAAGTTCAAATTAGTAACTAAAAATGTGATCAAAACAAGAACTCCGAAGCCATATCTATTTACCTGAAGATCAAAGTCATGTTTTGAAGATAGGACCTTAGCAGGCTCAGGAAGTGTTAAGGTTTCAAGCGCCTTCCCACAGTTTAAGCCCAGAAGCAAGCGGCTAACTTCCTACGATCCAGAGTGATAATGATTCAGACAATAAAATTCGAAAATATAAGAAAACCAAACCACATTGAATCCGTCAAAAAACAACTCGAGTTTATTTCATGTTGTTGTTCTCATTTTAATTCATTCTCTTTTAGATTCGAATTTGGTCAAACGAAGCACAATTCACATCCACTTATCTCGTGAACTTATATATAATACACAGATCTCAACCATTCAAAACAGTACTACACAAATCTCAACCATTCAAAACCACTCATCCTATCTCCTATTTCACTTAAAAATGCATAAAAATCTGAATCCTAAAATCTTTGAAAATCATTAAGTTACAAAACGAAAATTAAACCAAATGGAAGCATAGAACAGTAAGATTAGAAGTTAAATTACTATATCCCGAACTTTCAGCAAACAAACGAAGAAGAAAACAATTCGAGTAATCAATACGATTCGAACTTAAATATCGACTGAATCAGCACTGAACCTGAAAAATTTGGGGACTGAGGGAGGCTTGAAGGAGGCGGTGAAGAGAGTCGAATCCACAAATCGAACCGTCTTTTTGGATCTCCTTCTCTGTGTGTGGTTTTCCATTCGCTGCAACGGTTCTATCTTCGTTTTTATCCATTTCTTCGAATCATACCAATGAATCGTGAGGAAATGAAGATGATTAATTGATTGATCTGAGTGACGTGTGCTGTGGAAGGAAGGTGATTTGAATATTATTGAGCCCACAATTTCTACCTAATCCAAAGAATTTATAACCAAATTGTAACGAGAATTATTTGATCAAAAAAGATTCCGCCTTGAATGGATTCCAAGTCACGCCGTCACTTGCAGGGGGTAAAAAATCAAAGCACAGAGTTTTTTTTTTTCGGAATAAATCACTAGTAAGTTTTAAAAATTATTTTCCAATTTGAATAATGGGACTTATAATTTTCTCAATTTTACTACCATAGTGTACATTTGATGAGTTACTATTACTCACTTTTAAACTATTATCAATGAATATGATCGTAAGGTATGAATTTGTATGAAAATTAAATGAAAAAGTTCATAATTTTGAAAGAGAAACAAAAGAATTTTTCTATACAAACAAAACAAAGAATTTGTGAAGACAGATTGTATGCTGTTTTTCTTTAATAGGAGTAAACTTTTTTCGCGGTGGATGATAAATATACTAAAGAAATGATAGAATTTTGACTCTCTGAAATCTTCTAGTGTTATCTTCTAGTGTTATTTAACTAAGGATTGACTACTTAGATACTTCTTTTATTCTTATAATAATATCAATTAAGCTTACAGATCGACTTCAATTTATAGTATTTAATAAAAATTTATTTATCGTGTGCTCTCTATATGAGACTCTTGTCCATCTCTCCTTTGTGAGGGTTTGCAATTGCATATGTTTGCTAGTTTATTCTGTTGATTGTCACACGGTATCAAAGCATCTCAAATACTATGGATGTGTCCATGGAGATTGGTCGAATGTGAATTTTAAATATGAACGAATGGGGTCTTTCTGTTACATTTGTGGGATCATGGGTCGCATAGATCGCTTTTGCGAACGTCTATTTCCAGTGAATGATGAAGACATCAAGAAGGAATTGGGGGCTTTCCTTAAAGCACCCAGCCGTCTCCCAAGTTTTCAAGGCGGTGAACGACGGCTGAAACAATCTGGCGAAGATGAGAAGGAGCAGTTGCTTGATGGTGGTGGTTTCTTGATAGTTGAAGGCAGTTCTAAATAGGGTTGGCAACGGGTCGGTTCGAGCCATGCCGAGCAAGCGGTTTTTAATCAGTAACCATGCAAAACGAGCAGTTGGTGTTTGGTTCGGTTGATTCAGATTTCAACGATTTAACCCTTTTTTAAAAAATTCTATACAATTAAACCAAGTGCAAGGATGGGGGTTCGAACTCGGGCTTCTTCATTGCAAGACGCCACTATTAACCAACACAACTAACTATCAACTTGTAAATATAATTGCACAATTTAATAATTATTATGACCTTACACCTATAGCTTCGTCCATGCTAGCGGGTAAACGGTTCGGTTCGGTTCGATTTTTTTTTCCCGAACCATACCCGATCCGCCCCGGTTCGGGTCAAGAAAATAGCAAACCATATTTGCCCCATCGATCCATCGGTTCGATTTTTTTTTTGCCCCATTCGATTCGGATTACCACAATTTTCGATTTTCACGGTTTTTTTGCCATCCCTAGTTCTAAATCAAACATGGAGGAGGTTACTCAAAAACTTCCTTTCCGTGCAACGGTCAATAATTCGCATGGTCAACCTACAGGTGTTGACAATTCAAGACTTACTCTGTTAAATGGGCCGACTATTATGACTAGTGCTAATGCTGCCCGACAAATGTTGATGGATAATGAAGAAGTGGGGTTGGAGATAGGGGATCCTGAAAGAAAACGGAGAAGGAAAGTAACAAATCAAGCACCTGGCCAACTTTTGGGTAATGTGGAGACAGTGGATAGTGGTTCTCAGGAGACTGATAATAATAATGGGATGGAGTCTTTTTTAGGGGTAGGACCTGGGCACCAGGCGTGCCCATCATCATGAATTGCTTGGTTTGGAACTGTCGGGGCCTGGGTCATACTCGAGCAGTTCCAGTTTTGCGAGAGCTCATTGACCTGATATTTTATGTTTATTTGCGACTTTGACATATGGTAATAAAATTGAAGAAATACGAATTAAATTGGGCCTAAATGGAAGCTTTGTGGTGAATAGAGAGGGCTGCAGTGGGGGGTATTGCTATTCTCTGGTGAGATCCAAACTTATGTACTATCAAAAATTACTCCGGAAATCATGTAGATATCGAAATTGCAGATGATTGTAAAGGGCCTTGGTCTCTTACTACTTTCTATGGATTTACTTAAGAGGAATCGAAGACGAGAATCGTGGAATCTCATTAGAAATTTGGCTAATTTGTCATCTCTTCCGTGGGTATTAATGGGGGATATGAATGATTTGTTGTGTGAAGCTGATAAAAGTGGAGGAAGTGATCAGCTTCTGGGTTGTTTAATGGGTTTCGACAAGTTCTTGGTGAGTGCGGGTTAATTGATTTTCCTTGGATTGGTCACTAATTTATATAGAACAAAAGCATAGGTACCCCAAACGCTGAAGAAGAAAGGTTGGATAGGGCTTTGGTTACATCCAGTTGGCTAAACAATTTTGGTGATGCCAGGTGGATCAATCTTATAGCCCCAATTTCAGATCACTCGCCATTGCTGCTTCAAACTTCAGAATCGAAATATAGGCGAGGTAAAACGAGATTTTGTTTTGAAAATCATTGGCTTCGTGAAGGTGATTTTCGAAAAATTGGAAGTGTGCTCTAAATCTTTATATGCGTGGGGACAGAATTTAGCTAGACGATTTCGAAGGAAAATTGATCAATTCAAGGAGCAACTGGCCATTTTGCGAAATCGGCACGATGTTGAATCTGTTGTCTGATATCGGCAGCTTAAAGATGATCTCTGTACACTGTTGATGCTCTAGGAAGACTATCGGAAACAATTAGCAAAGATGTTTTGGCTTAAGGATAGAGACATGAATACTAAATTCTTCCATAAAGCTGGTTCATCTCGGTGGAAGAGTAATAAAATTCAAAAGTTGGAAGACGAATCTGGAGAGCTATATACTGACATGAATAATATTAGCAGACTTATTCGGGACTATTTTCATAATCTATATACAAGGACTGAGGGTTATATGGACGCTGTTTTGAATTGTGTTGCTCATATTATTTCTGATGAGGATAATAGCCAACTCATTGCGCTGTTCATTTTAGAAGAATTCCGTATTGCACTATTTGATATGAATCCAGACAAAGCACCTGGTCCTGATGGCTTTAATCCAAAATTTTATCAGCAATTTTGGGATGTTGTTGGTGTGGAATTGTTTCAAGCTTGCACTTCTTGGCTTAGGAATTGTAGCTTTCCTCCCAAGATACATGCGACAAATCTAGTGCTTATTCCTAAAATTGATCATCCAGTATTGGTAAAGGATTATAGACCCATTGCGTTATGCAATGTTGTCTATAAGATTGTGGCTAAGTTATTGGGCAATAGACTTAAGATGCTTTTGTTGAAAATTATTTCACCAGAACAATCTGCATTTGTTGGGGGTCGTTTCATTACTGATCATGTGCTATGTGCTTTTGAGACTATTCATTAAATGAAACGGAAGTCGTGTGGGAAAATTGGTGAAATGGCAGTAAAAATTGCTATACGCAAAGCTTATGATATGGTTGATTGGAGCTATTTGAAAGCAATGCACAAGATGGGTTTTGTTTCGGAATGGATATAGTGGATCATGCTCTGTGTGACTTCAATTTAGTACTCAGTCGTTGTCAATGATGAGTTGGTGGGTCCTATCATTCCCACAAGAGGGCTACGTCAACCAGACCCGGTATCGCCATACTTGTTTATTATTTGTGCAGAAGGCCTCTCAGCTATGATCCGTAATGCCAAAACAAGAGGGTTGTTACATGGGGATTCGAGTTTGCAGGGCAGCTCCATCTATCTCCCGTCTGTTATTTGCACATGATTGCTTCTTGTTTTGTCGTGCTAATAAGGAAAAATGTGGTCATCTTTCGGCAGTTATTGGATGATTATGCTACTGCTTCACGCCAATCAATTAACTCTGGTAAGTCGGGTATTTATTTCACAAAGAACGTTGATGATAGAATAAAGGTCGAGATAGGAGACATTATTGGCGTTTTTGCTCCATTGAACACAGGGAAATATTTGAGCATTCCTTCTATTATAGGTGGTAAGAAGAGGACCATTTTTGGATTTCTAAATGACCGAATATGGAATAAAACTCAGTCTTGGAGTGCTAAATCATTGACGAAGGCAGGCCATGAGATTTTGATAAAATCAGTTGCTTAATCTATTCCTCTCTATATCATGAATTGCTTCATGTTACCTACCACACTTATTAGTGAAATAGAAAGAATGATTAATTCCTTTTGGTGGGGTATGAAGAAAAGTGGGAGAAGTATCAATTGGCTTTCATGGCAGAAGTTATGTGCACGTAAAGATGTTGGTGGTATGGGATTCTGCGGTTTCCACTGTTTTAACTTGGCAACGGTTGGAAAACAGGGTTGGCGTTTGCTAACTAATCCTGATACTCTAATTGGTCATGTCTTCAAAGCAAAAAATTCTCCTAAAGGGGAGTTTTTGACGGCAGAACTGGGGCATAATCCCAGTGTCAAGTGGAGGAGTATCTGGGCTTCACGAGTGTTGATCGAACAAGGTCACAGATGGAGAATCAGTGATGGATCTTCCGTGAGGGTTTGGCATGATCCTTGGCTCTGCAATGATGAGCAAAAGATGATAGCCACTGCTATGCCGCCTCAACGCTGTGATTTGAAGGTACATGAGTTGAGGATAGTGGATATAAATGAATGGGATGTTGATTTTCTTGAAGATATTCTTCATCCCTCTGATGTTGAATCTATTCTTAGCATTCATTTGCATTCTTCATGTGAGAAAGACACATGTATTTCGTATCACAGTGAAAATGGTATGTACATTGCGATCGGCCTATAAATTGGCACTGCCTATGTTCAATGACGTGTTTTCTGTTGGAGCTCGAGTTGACTGGTGTAAAGTATGGAAATTGAAAATTCCACCGAAGGTAAAATCCTTTTTTTGGAGAGCCTGTAAAGAGTGTCTTCCAGCATGTTATTCTCTACAAACAAAAGGTATAGAAGTTCCCTCTGTGTACTTTCTGTGATGGTGTGTTTGAGAATGCTTGGCACATTTTCTTTAATTGTGCTTACGCTCAAAGTTGCTGGTCTTTCGTGGGACTAAACACTGTTATTATGGAATGCATGGAAGCTGCAGATAGTTTTGTAGGTGGTTGCTGTGCTCTTTTCGCCAAACAGAGTGGAGATAGTGAATAAATCTATTATGATTATGTGGGGTATTTGGAAAGCTGGAAATGAAAAGATTTGGAATCATGTAATATGGACAGCAGTTTATACCTGTTTTGTGGTGATGGATGTGTTATATGAATGGCTACAGGTCAAGCATAGTAATACCAGTTTACAACGTGATTCACTGTCTAGCAATGGGTGTGTACGATTTCATCGGCGTCCAAATGGATATGTCAAGTGTAATATTAATGCGGTTGTAGAATAATTCCTCAGCTGGGGTTTTGCCAATTCAAGAAGCTGAATGTTTAGGCCTTTTGGCTGCTATTCAATGGATGATATCTCTTGGCTATTCTAATGTCATTTTCGAGATGGATGCTTTGACTGTGGTGAGAGCTATTGGTTTGGATGCAGAAGATAAATTTGAATTTGGTAGTTTGATTGAGGATTGCAAAAACATGATGAACTTGTATTGTGGTTTCTCAGTTCAATATGTTAATAGGCAAGCTAATGGTGTTGCTCATGCTTTAGCCAGAGATGCCCGTTCTCATGCTCGTCTAGTTATTTTTTCCAGTCCACCTTCGATGATTGTAAAACTGTTGTCTATGTCTTGAACTGAATTACATTAATAAAGCTGTTTATTAAAAAAAAAAAATTATTTTATGTCGATATTAGAAATGCATAAATTTTGCACGCAATTCCTTCCTCTGCAATTGTGAACTCCTGCAGCCCACAAACATTGAGCCATAATTTTTTACTTTTGAGCACATGCAGCCTCTTTCTTTAGAGTTCTGCCACTTGTATTGAAACTCACCCGTTTCTGCTTCCCGAAAACGCAACTTTCGCAAAAGTCTAAATCAATAGACTGAAGCCCTGGTAGTTTCCCTTTTGCATGCATGTACTTGAACCCTTTCTGGCTCATATGCCCAAGTCTTTGGTGCCACAGATTCGCATCATTGCTATCAGCAACTGCAATTGTCATACACGCATTCGCCGTCGTGTATAGGGTGCCACTATCCTTGCCACGTGCGATTATCATGGCCCCCTTGGTGATTTTCCAATTATCACCAGAGAAGCTTGTGTCACATCCTTCTCTCGACAACTGTTTGTGGAGATCAAATTTTTCCTCAATTCGGAATATGTCTCACGTCCTTCAATTTTCATACGGATCCATTGACATTGATCTGTGCATTTCTCCTATGCCCACCACGCCGCAAGGATGATCGTCTCCAGATATACTTCTCAAGTTTCGACACATAATTTGCAAAAGTGTCGATTTGCGGTGGCATGAAACGATGCTCGAGTCTATTACCCAATAGTCGGACTTCTTCTCCATGGAGCATATCAGCATCACGCCGTTTCTTGAGTCACGACATTGACCTCGGTCTTGTTCTCCGTTCCTTTGGGTGCCTCTACACCGATTTTGTAGTGCCCAACTTTGACCGCAATTCAACATTCAATAGACTTTGACTTGTTGGAATTTATGTGATTTTTGATCTCGGATCGCCATTCCTTGACTTGCTCCGTCCACGCCTGCGTTCTCTGTTTGAACTTACGCCTCTGCTATCTACATTGAAAGCGGTCCGGAAGTTGGAAGTCATCTGACTGTCTCCGGATCTCCTCACCAAGATCATGCTCTAGCAACGCCATCGAACTTCAATTTGACTTCACCGGTCGAAGCTACCGATGCGTGGTAGCATGTGCCATTCGACTCTCGAGGCAAGCGCCAAGAATTAATAGAGCTCAACCTCATCACTAAAAGTGATTTCCACTGTCAATTGGTCTACTACCTCATTGAATTCGTTGAGGTGTTCTCCAAATCTCCGCTTTCCATCATCTTCATATTGAACAATTTCTTGATCAAATGAACTTTATTTCTTCGCAGATTTGCTCATACATCTTTGGATAGAGTCGCCATGAGAGACGCCGTTGATGCAGCGAAGCCAAATGTCCACAAAGTCAAAGAAAGATTTGCATGTGCTCAAAAGTAAAAAAATTATGGCTCAATGTTTGTGGGGTCGCACGAGTTCACAATTGCAGAGGAAGAAATGCGTGCAAAATTACGGCAATTTTGACAAAAGGCAAGTAATTGTTGACATTTCGTGAGATTAGGTGCATGGATCGCCTATAAGTAGAGGCTCCATTCTTCGTTGTAAAGGCACCGCACCATACCACAACACTATCTGAATACACCAACACAATAGTCATTGTGTAGAGAGAGTGTGAGAGCTTCAATGTAGAAGCTCGGTGTGAGAGCTTGAGTGTAGAAGCTCAGTGTGAAAGCTTGATGTAGAAGCTATACACGAGAGATACAAGTGGCGAGAACTCTAAAGAAAGAGAAGCTTGAACTTGTCCACCGCGGATGTGTGGGGTCCAATGAGCGGTTTCATCGATTGGCGGAAAGTCATACTCGTGACTTTCATTGATGACCACTCGAGAAAGGTGTGGGTTTACTTCTTGAGACACAAATCCGATGTGTTGGCGTTCAAGAAGTGGAAAGCCATGGTGGAGAATGAAAGCGGTTTGAGAGTAAAGAAGTTGAGATCGACAATGGTGGAGAGTACGAAAATTTGGCGTTCAAGAAATTTTGTTACCAAAATGGTATCAAGTTGAGAAAACGTTGCCGGGAACACCGCAAGAATGGAGTTGCGACGCATGAATCGAGCGTTGTGAGAAAGAGCTAGAAGCATGAGGATACATGCAGGATCGCCAAAAGCGATTTTGGCGTAAGGTCAACACGGCATACCTAATTAATCGTGGGCCGTCAGTTCCATTGGAGATCTGATATCTGGGAAGAAGTTTGGAGCGGGAAGAAGTGAAACTTTCTCATTTGAAAGTATTCGGTTTGTGTCGTATGTGCACATTAGTGATAATGCCAGAGTAAGTTAGACTCCAAATCACTAAAGTGTACTTTCGTTGGATATGGTGGAGACGGGTTCGGTACCGCTTTGGGATGACCGAACAAAAAGCTCATGAAGCCAGGATGTCATATTCAATGAAAAGGTGATGTACAAGGAAAGAAATGCAATTCACCCAATGACACAACAAATGACGATCCAACATATGTTTTTCCAGGCGACACTCCGAAATGCGTACGCCAGGCAGATGAGTCCGGAAGGAGCCATCTCGGTGATTCACCACGCTCGGCTCAAACCCCATTGTGAGGAGGTCAAGTCGACCTCATGTTCCGAATCGGAAGTACATGAACTACATGTTGCTCATCGGTGAACTCAGAATGCTATGACGAGGCATGTCGGTGGGAGATTACGTTAAGTGGGAGCTTGCAATGAAAGATGAGATAAAGTCTCTTATCTCCAACCAGACGTGGGAACTAGCTGAAGTTGCCCAGAGGAAGAAAGCTCTCAACAATAAATGGGTGTATGAGAATCAAAGAAGAACATGATGGTTCGAAAAGGTATAAGGCGAGATTGGTAGTCAAAGGTTTCCGTGAAAGAAGGAATTGACTATACAGATATTTTCGCGATTGTGAAGCTGACAACAATTCGATCGATGTTGAGCATTGTTGCGTGGAGGGCTTGCACTTGGAAGCGATTAGGACGGAAACTGCTTTCCTCCATGGTGATTTAGAGGAGGAAATCTATATCGAACCGGAAGGCTTCTCGGTGAAAGGAAAAGAGAAGGCTGGTATGCAAATTGAAGAAGAGCCTATACGACAAAGCAAGCGCCTAAACAGTGGTACAAGAAATTTGACGGATTTATGCGAGAAAAATGGATACATGAAGTGTAATTGACCATTGTTGCTACTTGAAAGGTTCGAGTCGGCTATATCATTTTGCTACTTTATGTCGATGACATGTTAGTAGCCGGCTCGGACATGGACAAGATCGATGGGACGAATAAATGCGAGAAAAATAATGGACGCTAAAATAAGCACAAAATATGGAACACCGAGATTTAACGTGGTTCGGCCAAGCGCCTCGTCCACGGACCCACACCAATATATTTCACTATCTCAAAGGAGGAGTACAAAAATACTCGTATTTTCTCTATTCCTCTCGCAGGCTTTATCACTTCACTCACTTTTATCTCTCTCGTGTATAGCTTCTACCTTTGAAGCTCTCTGCGAAGCTTCTACACTGAAGCTCTCACACTGAGCTTCTACATTGAAGCTCTCACACTCTCTCTACACAATGACTATTGTGTTGGTGTATTCAGATAGTGTTGTGGTATGGTGCGGTGCCTTTACAACGAAGAATGGAGCCTCTACTTATAGGCGATCCATGCACCTAATCCTACGCAAATGTCAACAATTACGGCTGCCTTTTGTCAAAAATTGCGGCTGTAATTTTGCACGCAATTTCTTCATCTGCAATTGTGAACTCGTGCAGCCCACAAACATTGAGCCATAATTTTTGACTTTTGAGCACATGCAGCCTCTTTCTTTGACTTTGTGGACATTTGGCTTCACAGACCAACAATCTCCCACTTGAAGATAAATGGATCTCAACCTAATTGCGCCGAGTGCTTTTCAATCAAGCACCTCCCATTTGGGGATAGGAATATCATGGGAGATATTATTTTAGATTTTGCCATGGCGTATGATTTAAGGGTAGTGAATACTTGGTTTGATAAAAGGGAAACTCATTTGGTGACATATAGGAGTGGGACATGTGCCGCCTAGATTGACTATTTCTTGACTCAAAGCCTTGAGATAAAAATATTTGTAAGGATTGCAAAGTTATTAGGGAGAGAGTGTTGCCACGCAACATGAGGCTCCTAGTCTTGGATATTATTGAGAAAGGAAGGTGCGAAGAGAATGGTGAAAGCTTGAGGCGAGAATTAGGTGGTGGAGGTTAAAGGGGGCTGAATTGTCGGTTTTTAAAGATAGGTTGGCTAAGGAGGTCGATTGGGATGATGTGAAAGTGCTAATCTGACATGGGAGTCGATATCACATAGTGTAAAGAGGGTGGCTCTGAGAGATACTTGGGTGTCAGCGTAGTGCACCAGGAAAGGAATCTTGGTGGTGGACCGAGGAAGTAAAGGTAGCGGTTGAGGCTGAAGAGGAGAGTTATAGAGAGCTTACTACGAAATCTGGGGGATAGTCAGGTGTATGATAGGTATAAAGATGCTTTAAAGACAAGCGAAGAAAGTCATACGAGATGCTCGAGCCAAGGTCCATGAAGAGTTATATCAGCTGGATACAAAAGGGGAGAAAATGCCATTTTTAACATTAGAAAATGAGGGAGAGAAAGAGTAGAATTTGAATGGTGTAAGGTGTATTAAGGATATGGATGGGAATGTGTTGGTAAAAGGCGGGGAGATTAAACAACGGTGGAGAAATTATTTTGATAAAGCTTTAATGGGGATAATACTAGCACCTTGGTGATATTCTGATTCCCTTACATGATACTAATAGGGTTTTCGCTCGAAGGATCGATGAAGAAGGCGAGGTTAGAGAGGCTTTAAGAAGAATGAAAGTTAAGAAGATTTGGCATCCGGTCAGGATGGTGTACCAATTGAGGTTTGGAAGTGTATGGGGAGTTGGGTATAAGGTGGATAACCAAACTCTTTAACAAAGATCGTGTAGCGAAATGCGAGGAATGGAGGAAAAATGCGGTGATACCATTATATAAGAATAAGGGTGATATCCAAAGCTGTTCCAATTATAGAGGAATAAAACTTATGAGTCATACTATGAAGTTATGGGAGAGAGTAATTGGCGTAGGTTGAGAGCGCATTGTCCCTATTTCAGATAATCAATTCGGGTTTATGCTTTAGGTCGATCGACTCTGGGAGGCAATTCACCTATTGCGACAATTAATGGAAGTATAGGGCTAGCAAAGATTTACATATGGTTTTTATCGATCTTGAAAAAAACATGATAGAGTACCTAGGAGATGTGCTCTGGTGGGTTCCTCGATAAAGAAGAATGTACCTCTTAATGTACATAAATATAGTCAGGATATGCGAGGGAGTTATTACGAATATTAGGACAGCGATGGGATGACTGATAGCTTTCCAATTACGATAGGATTACATCGGGCTCTGCACTCAGTCCTTTTTGTTTGCTATAGTTATGGATGAGCTTCACGAGACATATTCAAAATGAGGTACCACGGTGTATGTTATTTATTTACGATATAGTCTTAGTGGATGAAACCAGGGCAGGGTATAAATGATCGATTAGAACTATGGAGACATGCTTTAGAAAGCTCGTGGTTTTAGTTAGCAGATCAAAAACAGAATATATGGAGTGTTTGTTTAGTGGTAAGCATAGAGTGGATCCTCTTGTGGTGAAACTAGGTAGTGAGGTAGTGCAGAAGAGAGATAGCTTTCGTTATTTAGGATGCGTGGTTCAAACCAATCTTTGACATAAAAGGTGATGTAAATCACGGGATTAATGTTGGATGGATGAAGTGGAGAGGTGTACGGGATTCTATGTGATCATTACTATGCCTTTAAAATTAAAAGGAAAATTTATAGAAACGGTTGTAAGGCAGGCATTACTATATGGTAGCGAGTGTTGGGCGTTAAGAAGGTAGATGAACACAAATTGAATGTTGCGAGAAATCGTATCTTTGAGGTGGATGTGTGGTAAGACTAGGAAGGATAAAATTACCAATGAAGATATTCGGTAGATTAGGAGTCGCCCGATTGAGGATAAGATGAGGGAGGCAGGTTGAGATGGTTTGGACACATCTTTGCGGAGACACGAGAATGCACCAGTGAGAAAGAGTGAGAGTATTAGGGTAGGGAAATATAAGGAAGGTAGAGGAAGACCGTTACAAACGTGGATGCAAGTCATTAAATGCGGATATGCTTATTAAGCGGTAGATGGGCAACTGGCTTTGGATAGGAAGGCGTGGTATAGCAAAACTCATACCGCGATCAAGCGTGGATTACTCATATGGTTCCATCTGGTAGGCCTATCCTGTGAGGGAATAAGGCTTAGTTTGTTGTTGTTGTATTCAAACCAATATTTATGCCGATTCAAGTAAGAATTTTGCTCTGTGCTTTCTGTCTAAGAGTTTTATTGATTAATCAATATTAGTTTTCTCCACGACAAGAATGGGAATTATTGCTTTGGGACCGTAATGCCAAATTGTGTTGAAGCAATTGTTTTTATTCCTTATAATGAACCACATTGATCAATACAGGGTGTGATTTTCTTCATGACTTGTATATGAATGCGTTGAGCAATATATTATTGCGTAG
Source organism: Jasminum sambac (assembly GCA_018223645.1). NCBI lineage: Eukaryota > Viridiplantae > Streptophyta > Magnoliopsida > Lamiales > Oleaceae > Jasminum > Jasminum sambac. Next base: position 19,270,229 of record CP073648.1, on the reverse strand, counting down.
GTTAAAGGATTCAACACAATAATTTTAAAGGATATATAAATTAGAATTAAAATATAAGTGTTCTACCCAAATTCCAAATCTAATAATAGCTAAATTTCTCAAAATAGAATTCAACGATCAAAGCAAGACGTGAGATGTTAAAGTTTGACGCTTAATCCTAATGTTGGGTAGAAAAGGTAGAGGAAAGGAGAAAGTGGGAAAGGGAGGGGGGAAACCCTAAAGGAGATGGCCAAATTTGGCTCCTTCTCTGAGTTTTTTCCCCCAAAATTCATATAAAAATGGATTTTCCCCATAACATTATTTAGGGTTGTAGGAAAGGGGAGTACAAATTTGGATTTACCCCCAAACATTAGGATTGCTCTCTACCATCCCAAAAGAATTATAGTCAACAGATAAATTAAATTATGAAATGATTCTTTACTCTTCAGTATATGAAGAGCGGCAACAATTAAGACACTTGTGTATTCGTATAAACTTATTTTTACCTAAAAATTAGGTAAAAACTAACTTTTTCACATGAATAGTGGTGGGCGCATTATGTGTGGATAATAATAAGTGATAATTTGAAATGCGTGGTTGATATTAATGTTTGATTTTGATTTTTAGTAGTAAATGTGTGAATAATGTTTGACTTTGGAGTTTAGCATTATCAGAATCTTCACGAAATGTCATTTCTACACTAGAAATAACTAAGGCAAAATATATAGACATATCGCTACTGATCACACGCCAACATAGTTAGCACCTTGAGGTGCCAACTATGTTGGCATCGGATCGAGAATGATAGACATACATGGTCAGATTCCAGAAAAGACAAGGTCAGATTACAAACTAATGGGAAAGTGTATATTAACAGAGTCAAATTAGCTTTATGGCTTTGTTATCCATAAATCTGGACTATTATTCAAGAAAATCTATAAATTTGTATTCTGAAGTTCCAAACAATAGATTTAACACAGTAAAACTTTGCTCAGCTCTCTTTGAAATCTGGCATCCAGCTCATATTCTTCTTCAGTTCACAAGATAGCCATTTGCAAACTCTGAAACAGAAAAATGGATTAAAGAAAATCATTATGATACCGTTTGACTCCTCCATGACATAAATCAAGTTCCTTTAAGCATGAATGATTCATAACCTTCTTCCTGATTTAAGCTATACATATAAGCAACAGAAAAGTAAAACTAAACTTACATACCTGCTCCATAGACTTGTGCTATACGTTGGATCACCCTTTCCTTAATAGGTAGGGCGCCCGGTCACACACTTGTTGTTTCAACACAAGTTAAGCGCGGCTTTAGTACTTCAAACGTTTGTCCCGTTCAAGACTTAACACCAAATCAGTCTTTCTAAACAAAGTTCTAAGTAATGAGAACTTAAAGGAACAAAAGCAAAGTGGAGACACTTAAAAGCTTGTGGGAATACTTTGTATTACAAGAAAGCTTACAAGTTCTTGGATAGTTACAAATCAATTCCCTATCTCTATTTATACTTCCACCTACTCAAATGGATGGTAGAGATTATCTCGATCTAACGGCTAATATCGCTCCTCTAGAATTCTCTACAACTTTCTCCTAAAATATCTAGGATATTTACAATAATTTACTCATTAGAATATTCTAGATAAAGGATCTAGAGTTATCTACATGTTGTGTGGAAGACTTCTAGAGAATTCTACAGAATTCTAGTAAAACTCGTTCCTAGAATTTTGCCAAGAGCCTGGGGTCGTGATAGCCCGCCCCATATTTTTCTGTAGTTAGCGAAGCACACGCATTGGGAAATACCAGAGCCTTTATTAAACTTTCCTCTTCCTGCATATCATACCATACATTATAATTGTCTTTAGAATGAAAGTATGCATAATATTACTCATCGGTCAGTTGTGTACCACATACCAATTCGGATCACCAGCCAAACAGTACAAGAATCCTCCCATAAATGTGTCGTCATAACGAGACAGATCCACTGGGTTTTCAACCTTAATGGCAGGGACATCACCTTGAAAACCCTGCAGAATGTTGCATTAACAAAAAAAGGTCCCCTTTTAGTTTTCCTTCTACAGGACTTAATAATATTTGAAAAATATGTATCTAAATAGCATTCGAGTGATATACGCGCAGCCATTTTCTCCTTTTGTAACAAGCAGCAGAAGAAAAGCATGACAAAAAAATTTTAAGCGAAGAGCTTGGGGATCTTCAGACTCGGTTAAGAATTCCAGATCAAATTCATTGAGTGTCAGTATATTTGACCATAGACATACAAACTCTATCACAACTTTAGCATAATCCTTTGATTTCCATAAAGGCAACGTTGGCGTTATTTGGGGGTTGAAACTACAAATACAATTTCCAGTGTTGGTTGTTTCAAGTGCAGCAATCTGGGTAGATTTTGATGGCTGTTCCATCAAACAACCTGAATTGTAATGAAGAACTCTATCCCTCCTAATAAGTTGAACCCCAACTTCAGACATCTCAAAAAGTGGACAAGCACTTGGTAGTCTCCTGTTTTAATGGCAAACACGGTGTAACGAACAAATTTCTCTCTTTTGTATTAATAAAATAATACAATAAGAATTATCCCTGCAAATAGGGTTAGTGGCCTATAGGCACATTTGGATAGCCCTTTAACTACTTAACAATTATCCAAATGATTTGAATAAAATTCTTTTAAAAAAACGTACTAATTATCTTAACCTATTTAATTGATTTATATAAATATAATATATAATATTTCGATTATACTTAACAAAATCAAATAAAATGTTAAGAAAAATAGGTTGGGCCTAATGGGATTTTAAATTAAAAATGGGCTCAGTAGACCTTTGAGTTTAAATTGGCTTAATGGGTCAATTAAAATTGACCCGACCCAAAAGTTTTTATAAAAATTTTAATGTCTACACACGGTTATTCCAATTTCGTCATAGGTAACTTCCGTTATGTCAACATTGAAATCTCTTAAGATTTGAGCCACTTCGTAGCCCTTTTGGTCATTCCCAACATGTTCAAGTTTTTAATAATTAACTTATGTGATATGGGATCTATGACAATTCTGGGTACAGTATTACAAGAAAATCATGTATTATACATCAGCATCACCAATAAATAAAATCAAGAAGAAAACGATGGAAATAAAAAAAAAAAAAAAAATCATACAGTTCACAGTTCACTCATTCCACGAGAAATCAAATATGATTATGCACATTTTTATGAAAGAAAAACTCAATACCTTGCCCAAAAAGGCCAACGAGCCCCCCAATCACGAGGAACGAAGGTTTGAAGAAACGCTTTCCCTAAGCATATGATGACTGATCTTCTATTGCGTATCTGAAAGGATTTACCACTTGAAGTTCCCATATCGCCTTGCGATATATTGCCATCTCCAGTGTGTATGGGCTTCTCGGTGTTGCCTATTAGGCGAGAAGATGCCATGACAATTAAGGGGAACAATCTTGAAATCAAAACAATTCAAAGGTGTTCACAATAAAAAATTCAAAAGGGCAACTGAAAGGGTGGTGTAGTAATTTCAAGGAAACTTAACACAAATGTAATTTAACTTAGGGAAAATATATGGGCAATTATATTGCCACTACAAATTTTTATTGGCACACAATAAATTCATTAAATTTTTTTTATTTAGTTAAATGTTCATAGATAAAATTACATTACTAACCTTTATTTAATCATATTATACATTATCTTTTTTATTTCTACACCACATCAATATATTTTCTTTCTTTGTTATTTTCCTTTCTCACTTGAAATCCCTGCCTATCATCTTCACTACTGGAAAATGGAAACAGGAAAAAATCGATGAAGAAGAAGCATAAATTAAAACTGCAATGTGGAACCAATTTTAATACCTGTTGATCTCTTCCCAATCTTTTACAAATTTATATAAAAGATGAAGATCAACCCACTAATTTCTCCAATTATTGAGTAATTCTTCATTATTTATATCTACTAATATATGCTTGTTGGATCGATCTTTTCCTTTCTTCCTACTTGCACGTTTTGTATAATTGGTTTCATCAATGGACTCGTTAAAAAGAAAAGATGCAGAGAAAAGTATGGATGTGGTGTACAAAATATTAATTATAAAAGATCTTTTATGAGGTTTAAGGTTACAATCGCACATTAATTGTGGTGTGTCTATTAAATATTTGATTTAATTGTAGTGTAATTATAATGTGGTGTCATGAGTAAAACAAGTGGTGGTAATATAATTAACCAAAATATATTCACACTACACTACAATTTGTTCTAAAAATACCAAATATATTATTTATGACTTGATGCCCCATAATATTTTTTGTTGCATTTATTAATTGTTTGATTTTTATATTACTTGGAACTTCTTGTTCGTAATGATGACGTTTATTCAAAAAAATTTGTTACTGCACTTTGAAATCAAAAAATCACACACACTTTAAGTGGGTGTTAGCATACTTCCAAAAATGCATTTTAATGTATTTTTAATTTGAATTTGGTGAAGCAAATCAGCGTAAATACATTTTATATATTCATTAAATGCCAAATCTAACAAAACAAATTCTACTGTATCTTCTCTTTCATAAAAATACGTTAAAAATTTCGTCATTACTTGTGACTCTTATAAGCACTTTTAAATGCATAGTTCTTTGCTTTATTTAAAATATATAGGAGCATTTTTAACCGAACCTTTAGAAGAAAACCATCACTCATACAATATGTAATAGTTATTAGAGAGATATATATAAAATTATGATGTAAAAAGGTTGAGCATCTACATGCAAAAACTTAAGAAGATAAAGGATGTTATATATATTTAATATGTGGTGTAGTTAATAAAATTCGTGGTGTAAATATTACCATCCTTTAACTTAATATATGAGGGCAAAAATGACTTTTTTTTCACTAGTGCCTCGAAACGTGAGTTGCACGTTTTGTGTGAAGGTAGAAGGTATGATACTATAGTAGATAGTCTCACAAAGTAAATAGCGTGTTATTGAATATTATTAAAGAAGCGAAAGAAACTTTAGAGCATCACAACTCTTAAAAATTGGGCTAAGGGGTGGCGTATCATTCACATAGGAGCATACTATTCTTTGCGTTAGAGGCTGACGTGCTTTTAGTGATAATAAGAAGAATTGTTTGCTAGTAGTGCAGATATAAAAATATTGTAGTAATAATAAATGTGAATATAAGATAATTTTCCGTATAATTTTTTGTTCTCATTTTATGCTTATATCAATGACTTTATTGTTTCTATTTAAATATCTCGAGATAAGTACACATCAATACTATTGAAAATCTTATTAACTTGGTCTCTAATTTTTTTTTGTGCATGAAGACAATGAAAAAAATAACATATCATAAATGTAATAGGAAACACATATCATAGATATACATACATCATAGACCAAGACGAAAAATATAAGTAAGATGAGAAATTACAGTAATTTTGATTGTCACATCAAATTGAAATATGCGTGTAAGTTTTTTCTATCAAAGAAAATAATGAATTCTTTATTTAGTGACTATGAGTTATACTTATTTTAAAGGTTAGAATTTAGAAAGATGAAGAGTTATATTTAACAAAAAAAAAAAAAAAGAAAAGACTAAAGACACAATAGGAATTTAATAAATTATAGAGGGATATTGTTAGAAATCAAAAGATTTCACAGCATTCCCACTTTTTAATATAATAAAGATTATTTTTACACTTTTAATACTTGCCCTTAAATACTTTCATCCAAGGTCCTCTATCTTTCAACATTGTTTATTTGGTCCTTAAACTTTTGAACTTTTTACAAAGTTACTTTTGCTATTTCATTAGCATTCTTTTTTTTTTTTCCAATTAGAGAGAGCTAATCTAAAAATTTTAATTTTAGACAATTGTGAGTAGAAATTCACTCATTTAATCGACTTTTAACATATTTAAAACATCCAATAAGTGTATAAACACATGTATCACTGTTCTTGGACCGACCACAATTTTTCCAATTACTATATTTATGAGCATTTCATACTGTGCGCACCACCTGGTCCATAAATGAAAGCGAAATTTTGTACTATTGTGGTTGATTGAGTGCCCTGTTTCCCCAGCTAGTATTTACTGCTGTGGCGTCCACTAGTTGTTTGAAGCGTATGTGAAGTAGTGGGGCCTTTTGCTTAATTATCAGGTATAGGTGGGGTTGAATTTTTGTACTATATGGGGATGAATTTTTGTACTGTATTCGACGACGATGACGTGCGTCGGTATCAAACACTAGGAAATGAAATCTCGTGATGCTTTGTTACAAAGCATTGCAAAATAAGTGAAATACACATTGTTAAAATTATGGAATCATTTGATCTAAAAATTTAAGTTGATAGATCTTGATATCTTTTTCAGCATTATGTGGAATTTATTTTTTGAAATAAGCTGCTAACGTGCATAGTTCATTTTAAATGGGTGGTGGTGAGATTGACTAGGGCGCTGTCTAATATACGATCTTATCTTAAAAGTTGTGGGCAATCGATCTAAAAATTTAGTCGATAAATCGATTCAAATTTAGATTATTTAATTATTATCACTCATCAACCGCGGCACTCTGCGTATAAGGCGAGATTTATTTTCTAACAGCCTGTGCTGCGTCTTGTGATTCGTTTTACATTAATTGGCGGTGATTGGTCGAGATTAGGAACCTATGCGCTATTGTTTCTATTTAAGCAACTTCAGATAAGTACACATATCAATACTATTGAAAATCTTGTCAACTTAGTCTATAATTTTTTATTTTTTGTGCACGAAGACAATCAAAAAAATAACATATCATAAATGTAATAGGAAATACATGTCATAGATATACATACATCATAGACCAAGACAAAAAATATAAGTGAAGATTAGAAATTACAGTCATTTTGATTGTCACATGAAATTGAAATATGCATGTAAGTTTTTTCTATTCAAAGAATAAAATGAATTCTTTATTTAGTGAATATGAGTTATACGTATTTTAAAGGTTAGAATTTAGAAAGACGAAGAGTCATATTTAAAAAAAAAAAAAGAAAAAGAAGAAAAAAAAGAAGACTAAAGACACAATAGGAATTTAATAAATTATAGAGGGATATTGTTAGAAATCAAAAGATTTCACATAGCATTCCCACTTTTTAATACTAGTATCACGCCCGTGCGATGTACGGGAACAATTAAATTTATGTACGATAAATAATTGATATAAAATTATAAATATAAAAGTTGAATTATATAATTTACGTAATTTGTGCATAGGAGATTGCATAATTGTAAAAAAATTATTAAAATCTACAATATTGTATATTATAGTCAATGCAAAAATTGCGGAGTAAATTCACAATTGTAAATTATAAAAATTCACGTGTATCGCATAATTGTATCCCATAATTAAGAAGTTTATCAAAACGTATAACTTTATTTCTAATTACCATGCCTAGCATTGCACAGCAATGCTCATGAAGGTTAATTAATTGTAAATGAATCATTGAGAATAAATATATAAAAATTCTTTGATTATTAAAACGTGTCTTTCTCATTGGTATATATCAAATTTATATTGAATACATTTTTCCTTCTAAAATGCACATTACACACTCTAAATTTTATGATTTTATGCATTCTTTTTAGTGATTAGTTGTAATTGCTACTTTTAATTTTAAATTTATTGTATAAGAAGTATTATGCTTAATTTTATGTAACTTAAATTTATAGTAATCACCAAATTTTCCTCATCTATATAATTCATTTGATTTCTTTTCATTTACATAAATTGTATGTTAATTGTAGAATGAAAACTTTTTTATTTGTAATTTTATATACTTAGAAAAGGTCAAAAAAATATGCAATGTAAAATTCAGTTAGTGAGCATATCACATCAGAAGCATTAAAAACAAAAAATATCATTTAATTTTTAATTAGAAATAATATGTTATGTTGGCACTTTAAATAGGGTATTCACCAAACGTGGACACTTCAATTATAATAATATAGGATTAATAAATTACTATTTTACTTAAAAATAAATAAATTATTCTACATAAATCTAATTATAATTTTAACTACTCACTATTTGATTTTAAAGAAGAAAAAAGTAAAAAATTCTCACTATTTTTTGATAGACCAATTCACGTAACCAAACAAAACTATCAAAACCTACAATTTTATCACGATAAAATTAAATAAAAAAATTATTATTTAATATTTTGAATTATAACTTTAAAAAATGAAATTATATATAAAGTCTTTCCAAAATAAATTTTTTCTCATTAGATGTTTGTTTTAGATATTGGTTATTTTTAGTTATATTTTTAATTATTACTAATTAATGTTTGTTTATTCCCAAAACTAATTTTATAATTTTCTTAAAATATTTAATGTATGCCACATTTGCATCTTTACTTACGGGACACTTCACAAATTATAATATAAAGATTAATGGTATGATTTTATAACAATTCAAAATATAAAGATAAAGTTTAATAAATTACTCTTTATTTAAAAATAATAAATTATTCAATGCAAATTCAATTATAATTTTAACACGCCCTATTTTATTTAAGAATAATCCACTGCACATTACAAATCAAAACTATCTAAAACTATAATATTTTTTAATGCGGTGAAAATAAAATACTTATTATTTAATATTTTTAATTAAAAATTTGAAAAATGAAATTACATTTAAAGTTTTTCGAAAACTATTTTTTTCTTATTAAATTTTATGTATCACATTTAATGATAAATTTATGTTTCATTAAAAAAATAATTATATTTAAAGAATTTTCCCTATTTAAATCTACTAATTAATATTGGTTTATTTCCAAAAATCGAATTTTCTTTTTTTTTAACTACAATATTGATTTTTATTTTTTTTAATATTAAGGAGTGCCATGTTGGCACTCCTGCCAACGTGACACTCCAGTTTTTATAATATAAAGATTGTTATAAAAGTATAGAAACAATAGAGAGAATTTAGAGAGAATGAATTCTAAGGAATTCTCAGGAATGAATTTCATTAATAACTGAAGCCCTATTTATAGGAAAACTTCGAATGGCACAATCGTAATTACATAATTTCATCAAGGGTATAATAGTCATTCACATATAATAATTGCATCTTTTACCAAATTATTTCTCCACCAAATTATTCCTCCACCAAATTATTCCTCATAATTCATAACCAACACATTATTCTCAATTATTCATAACACCTAATAATTATTCTTCAATTATTATTCATAACAAAGATAATAAAGATTATTTTTACACTTTTAATACTTGCCCTTAAATACTTGCATCCAAGGTCTTCCATCTTTCAACATTTTTTTTGGTCCTTAAACTTTTGAACTTTTTACAAAGTTACTTTTTCTATTTCATCAGCATCCTTTTTTTTTTCCCCCAATTAGAGAGCGCTAATCTAGAAATTTTAATTTTAGACAATTGTGAGTAGAAATTCACTCATTTAATCAACTTTTAATATGTTTAAAGCATCCAATAAGTGTATAAACACATGTATCACTGTTCTTGGACCGACCACAATTTTTCCAATTACTCATTATATTTATGCGCATTTCATATTGTGCGCACCACCTGGTCCATAAATGAAAGCGAAATTTTGTACTATTGTGGTTGATTGAGTGCCCTGTTTCCCTAGCTAGTATTTACTGCTGTGGCGTCCGCTAGTTGTTTGAAGCGTATGTGAAGTAGTGGGGCCTTTTGCCTAATTATCAGGTATAGGTGGGGTTGAATTTTTGTACTATATTGGACGACGATGACCTGCGCCGGTATCAAACACTAGGAAATGAAATTTCGTTATGCAATGTTACCGAGCATTGCAAACAATGAAAGACACATGACCAACGTAACACGATGACAGGAGTGAAAAAGTGGATTTAAGTAGAAGCACGAATGGACGAACAAATGGTAATGGCCATCGGTGCGTTCGAGATGAAGAGCATCATGTTCATCTCAACAGCTTTGTGATTGAAGAGGATCGTAGCATATTAGAGTTCATTGAGTAGAATCAAAATCTCGACTTGGTTACTTAATTCTTGAAATTAGTCGCCAATGAATTCTGTAAGCAATCTCTACGACAAGAGGGGTGATTATTGCTTTCAGACAGTGACATTAAATTATATTGATTGTGTAGGAACTTTGTTTTCACTCGTCGTTATGAACACAATGAGCATGTTTATTTCACATGTATGTGCCGTTTTATATTACATGTGTTGGGGAGGTCACGTGCGTCGCGAACACACACATCTGTGTAATTTTTGAAACCTCTATGCCAGTGGAATTGGCTCAAAGATCAATGTTGAGATGCGATCCTGTGTTATAGGATTCGACATTGTGACACCATCTCCATACTGGAACATATATTGCGACATTCTCGCAGTATTCTTCGACATTTCTATAAATTGTTGTGAGAAAGGACAACCCACTCCTGCATCTTTGTTCATCTTCTTCCACGTCTCCAATATCAAAAACCTCATATGGTTGCGTGCTTCATCTTCGGAGACGCCAGTTTCGTTCATGTAACACTGTATTGACTTGGGAATGTCACCTCTTTTTAATTCATCCTATTTTTGAAAAAAAAAAAAAAAAAGATGGACACACTTATTAAAGTATGCGAAGTCCGTCTTGAACTGAGACAAAAATGAAAAACTTGAAAATGAAGATAAAAACATAAATCTTGATTTGTTGCATATGTACCGATGATGTTTCTAAATCGTTTGCAAGGCGAAAAATTATTGAAGACCAGCGAATTACACCGTGATAGTTCTCCATGTATCCAAGTGTCTCCTTGTCTATTCGATTAGGCACTGAGAAAAAACCATGTACTAATATCAAAGGAGCAGATATTGAAATCCATGCATTGTTCATATACTCCTCCAAGGTTGGTGTGTATCCAGCTGAGTACCATTTCATCTCTTGTAAGTAAGTTCTACACAGATCTGTCCACTGAAATTCAATTTAAATCATTATGTAGCCTAGTATTTGTTAGCTAAAATAATGAATGATTCAACGAATTAATCCAATGATAATTGAAATAAAATTGTTACCGCTTTTCTTAAATATGGGATTATCATGAGCCCTTTTTCTTTGAGAACCTGGTAAGCAACTTCATGAACGAAGTTGTAGAGTGCTAGAAAACAAATTTGCATGTATTCTGGAAGCTGATCGATTTGATTGACATCCCATCTGCGAATTATAACCGAAGAATAATTAGAACGAGACAGTTTTACATGAACAAACAAAAACAGACAAGAGAATACGATGTCTCTTGCCCTTCAAACAGGAATGAGGGGGGTCGACCCCATGTTCCTATAATGAGCATGATAAAATTTTAATACTAGAAATTTTTTTAAAGACGATAAAAACCTTTCAACTATATCTGTGAAAAGCTCTAATTCCTCCAATGTACCATACACATCGTACATGTCATCTATGGTTGTTATGACAGCATTGACCTTTGATTCTATAGTTCGAAAACATCCATACTGAGGTTCAAATTGTACTCCAACATTCCAAAAGTAGTATTCCACCAGCCTATCTCTCACAAATGGCAAATTTTCTGCTATAGCTGCTGTTCTTTGCCACCAGCTGTGGATAGAATCAGATAAGAAAAACTATTAGGATTATCGTGTCGAAATCTTTATAGTAACATATAGGTGAAGTAATTAGTGCTGTTTCTTGAAAGATGAGACCAAATATGCTGTCTCATTTTCTTTCTTCTTGACTATTTCATCTAAATCAAAACAACTCACATCTTCAGTTATATTTATTCCATCACACATACCTGGAGACACTTTTCAACTCTTGCTGGTGTGATGCTTGAACAATGTTAAAGTCCAACTTAGCGAACTCGAGCAAAATCGGGTTCCTGTCAGATCTCTCCGCGTACACATCTATGAACCACCTTGCCTCGCCTCGAGGTATGATCCAATGGAGTGGGAGCTCCAAGGCGTGGTGCACCAGTCGAGCGTAATCTTGATCAACCCTTTGATGATCTTGAAGATGTTTCATGGTGAATTCTCTAGCCATGTCCAGGGTTGATTCACCTTCTGTTGACATGAATGAAGCTTCGTACAATTGAAGCAATCCCTTTATATCACTGCAAAGGATTTTGGCAAAATCGCCATTCTCATTTTTGAAGCAATCAAATATCTCTGCAAATCAAGCAAACAAGTGAATAAAACAAAGATTTAATTTCCTAGTATTCAACAAAAGAAATGAATTAAGGATTCTATCATTTGTGTTTTGTTTTCACCTTGAGAAACATTAAAACCGTGTTGTCTAAGCAGTCTGAATTCTAGAGCTGTTTCATAAAGTTTCTTGATCTTTGGGTCATGTTTTTCGCAATGTTTCTTGTTGATATTTGTCATGATTTGCTTGATTTCATCCTCAAAATGGTAAGATATTCCCAGCCTTTGCAAGTTGTCAATGAGCTCCAATTGATCAAGTGGCTCTACCGCTTGATCAATTATCCTCTTCACTTGCTTCTGCAACTCATAAGCACGCTCCACGTGTCTCTTTCCCTACATCATCCACAAAGAAAGGTTGACTAATACTACTTGTACATATAAAAAAAGTTTATAGTACCCTTAAATGTTCGAGGACTTGGTACTCCAATCCAATAAATATTCATCACTTGTAACAAGAATGACCATATTAAGTATATATATATATTGTGGACTCTTATCTATAGGTAGTTAGTACGTACAGACTAATATAAATAAAATTATGCATTTCAGAAACCACTCCCGACCCTTGTCCAAGCAATTGATATGACGCGATCTAAGCTTGATACATTAGCTACTCCCTACTTGTAGCAAGGTCCAAATTGCGCCATATCATCTTGTGCAAGCAGCAATTGCACTAGATCGAGAGTGATTTGAGAAACACCATAAATGCTTTCGTATACAGACGGCGTAGGTGCACTGACAAAAGAAATAAATAGTAACCGAGTAAATCTTTGTAAATAATGATAATTACCGAGTATTTACTATTCAATGATTGAATATAATCGAACTCCCAAATTGGGGGTCCGTAGTTTCCGGGACCGCCTAATCATGTCTGGTCATCGTGCTTAATAATCACGCTATTTTTTATGGCATTTGCAGTGGATTTCGTGGTACTTGTGCCTACATGAAAAGATCTTTTCGGAAGTTTATTGTTGAAAGCGGTAATAGCATTTGGCTTCGCAATGTTGGCGTTGATGATCATGGCCATTGAATTATTATTTTTGGCTATACTCTAGCGGCTAGTATAACCTGATATGAGGTTATGTAAGGTTATGTTTACACTTCTATTTATATATACTTTGAGATTAGTTTAGTAGTCGTTCTCTAGGATTCTCTAGGGTTGGTATACGCCGATAAATTAATAGTAGTTCTTCAATATTTTCATTTAACATGTGTAGAAGAGACGAACGGTTGCCTAATAATCAACAAGTTACAAGTCTATATATATATATATATATATATATTCCCGCTAATATATAGCATGTGTGGAACATGCAGTTTCCTAACTCTTTCTTTTTCTTTTTGATTGAAAGTTTCCTAACTTTTTCCTTTCCTTTTTGATTGAAAGTTTCCTAACTTTTTCTTTTTCTTTTTGATTGAAAATCAAAAATAAAAAGAAAAAGTTAGGAAACTGCATGTTCCACACATGTTCCAAAAAAAAACAAAAAAGTTAGGAAAAGCCAAAACTTTGTCTAATTGGAATTAATGATCTTAATATCTGAACTTGAACTTTGCTAGGATTGATACTCCCTCCGTTCCATTTTGATAGGCTTGTTTTCCTTTTTCATTCGTCCCAAAATATAACTACTTTCCTTTATTGGTATAAATTTAATTTCTTCATTTCCTAATCTACCCCTATTTATTATGCATGGTTATTAATCAAAGTAAGTTGTCATATTTAATATAGGGGTATATTGAGAAATATACAAGTAAAATTTACCTTTCCAATAAATATTAATTACAAATTCTTAATCCGTGTGAAAGTCAAACCATGCCTATCAAAATGGGACGGAGGGAGTATATGACAACTTGTTGACAGGTGAATGCGGCGCTACAAGAAAAAGCTCCATTTGTGACACTAATTTTTTGATACTGTATTATTGCTGCGGATGATAATACTTTTACAATAATTATCAAATTGTCATATGTAAAATTACTTTTTATGATAATTTTCAAATTTACTATCATAAAAAATATATTTTATGAGGTCGTGTGGGTTGGCGTAGTGATACCTCCCAACCAAAGTAGGAGCACCGTCCGACTTCAATTCTCACCCATGTCCCTTTCCAATATATATATATATATATATATATTTTACTATCACAACAAATATTTTTTTTTGACAAATATGTACCAATCCCATTTTAATGCTTCTCCTGCAGCCAAATTAAAACTTAATTATTTTAAGGCTACGATTAAATACACCTGGGCAATTACTTTATGCACTCATTTTACTAAATACACCCACTAAAAATCCATTTCAATTACTTTACACACCGACCTATGACAATTTTACCCCCCAGCCATAAGAACGATGTTTATTTCTCCTTTCTTCCTTGCTCTTCCTCATCGTGGCCCATTCTTCCTCTTCCTCACAGTGGCACATTTCTTAGGTAAGCCTTCTTCCTTCTTTCTTTCTCTAGTAAGCTTTTTATTTATTTATTTTTTATTTTTTCATTTCTTCTTACTTCTTTTCTCTAATAAATGTAGTTCTCTGATAAATCTAGCGGTGTTGAAGCAAAACTCGGTAGAGCAAAAATAGACCTATTTATTTCAAATTGAGTAGCTATGTCTTCCCACAATGGTATATTTACTTTTCTTCTTACATAATTTAGGAAATTTAATTTGATGTAGATGAAGCTTACTGGGAATTCATTGCCGTTCGTCCCCTTCAGGGGATGAACAGGTGACCTGCTCGTCCGTTTGGGTATGAATGGATCACTGGCCATTCGTCCCAAGGGACGAACGAGCCATTGGGCCGTTCGTCCCCAAGAAGACGAATGGGCTGAGGGCTGTTCGTCCCCTCAGGAACGAACAGTCATTGGCCCAAGCCTCGGCACGAGGGGACGAATAGGCCCCTTTTTATTTATTTATTTATTTATTTTTTGAAATGTGAATAAAAGTTCAGATATTATTTATAAAAAGTTCAATTATTTATTTTCTAATAATCAAGCAGAGTGGTTTATTATTAGCTAGATATTGTAAGATTTTAGTCAATCATCTCAACGTTGATGTAATTAATGTAATTAATAGGCTTTTATTTTGTGTTGCAGTTTGGACTTATTCCTTTCAACGACCGACCGCTTCTGAGAGAAGTCATCGTCAGGAAGAACAATTGGCTTATCAGAATCCTCATGAAATACCACATCAATTGCATAATGAGATTCCACCACAAGATGAAGAAATTGAACTAAA
Organism: Jasminum sambac; assembly: GCA_018223645.1. Classification (NCBI taxonomy): domain Eukaryota; kingdom Viridiplantae; phylum Streptophyta; class Magnoliopsida; order Lamiales; family Oleaceae; genus Jasminum; species Jasminum sambac. The sequence goes on along the minus strand of CP073648.1, from coordinate 19,254,794 downwards.
CCCTAATGAAAATATGAATACAGATGATGTTCAAATACCGAACGAAGGTGAAGGCGATGATGGAACAGAAGGTGAAAATGGTGAGGGTGAAGCCGGAAATGATGAAGGTGAAGATGGAGATGATAGAGATAATGAATGTGAAGAGGATCAATCATTTCTCGAAGGTCCTATCGATCCATATATTTTGTCAACGTATAAAACTTATGTGGCCGCTGAAATTTGGTTGGGCAATGAAAGAGGTGTGCTTAGTATGAAATGTCATACGCAAAAGCTACGTAAGTGAAAGTTGGAGTCTGATAGAGCATATAAATTCACATTAATTGTCATATTTTCTCGTGCTTTTATTAATTTAAAAATTATTAAGTCCTTGATTTTAATTGTATTTTGTATTTTATGGACCAGGTGAAATGTTGGATAAAAATGGAGTCAATTTACAAGTTTTTAGAAGAAAATGAAGCCAAGTGATAAATTGACATAAGAGCCTCAAGTCTAAGGCGCAACCACGTGTTATCAATCCAAGTGATCCAAAGAAACGTAGGACCAAGACTTATTTGAAGTGAAGAGTTGGTGTATTGATAGAAGGCCTCATTTTAATTATTCCTACTCACAAAAAGGATAGGAATATTTTATGGGGACCTCTGCTGCAATTAATTTTTATTTCTCTAGGAAAAATCTTAGACTTTTATTAGAATTAGGAAACTAAACTATTTTCCTTTTATTTTCTATTTTATTTTCCTAAGCTATTTAGTTTCCTAAAATAATTAGAATTGGATCAGGCCCAAGAGACAAGAGAAGTACACGTTAATTCTTGGCCAGAGACTACACGTTTTCTCATCATCTTCATCTCTAAGATTTTTTTCTACATCTTCCATGGAATTCTAAATTTCTATTCCAATTCAAGGTTGATTGAAGATTGATTCAAGAACAAATTGTGAGATCTAATATATTCTTTTATTGTTCTCCCTTTATTTTCTCTATTTGCATGTTCTTGTGTTTTTCTTGAAATTGTGGATTGATTGATTACACAAAGGGCCCGTTGTTTAATTGTCAATTCAACATATTGCTAGTTAGAAAACTAGATCCGTAATTGTTTAGTATTTCTAATGACTATGGCAAACAACAAAATTGATTAGGTCAAAGTTCTCAATTTATATTGTAGGAATATACCAATCTAACTTAAACAATTCATCGTATGTTCTTGTTGGTTAGAATTAGTCATCTCTTAGATATTAATGATGTCAATAAATTAAATCCTAACGGTTGTACCTAGGGTTGTTTATTGATTAGGAAAATAACCAATGGTCGTACCTTGGTTATCAAATAAGTAAGAGAGATAGGTTGTTAGATCGTATCAACAACCATAACCAGTTTAGGGAATTAATGAGGAGAATTATCTTTGCATCTATGATCAATTTGTATGAATCGGTTGGAAATTAAACCTTGGATTGGATATTTACCTTAAGTGATTTCAGTTCAATTTATATTTTATCATTGTATTATTTTAATTTCAATTTTTTTGGAGCCTCATTCTTTTAAACCCCCTAATTTTATTTTATTTAGTCTCGTTTTTGAAAGAATAAATCTAACCAATCTCTGAGGATACGACCTTACTCACCGCTACTACAATTTATATTTTTGAGCGAGTTATTTATTATTTGTTGGATTCGACACCCACCAGAGTCCGAAACACAAGAGCAATGATGGATGAATCTTTTTGCAAATTGGCGGATTAATAAGTTACGACATATATCATATCACTCGCTAAATAATAATTAGATAGCTGCATTTGTAGAGAGATGGCACCTAGAGACTAATACGTTTTGCATGCCATTTGGAGAAATGACAATTATGTTAGATGACGTGCGGTGCATTCTTGACTTATCAATCACTGGTCGTCTATTGGAGCTCACAGATGTTGCTGCCGTTGTTCGCAGTACAAATATGGTTTGAAGATTGTTGGGAGTATCAACGCAAGGAGCCGATGATCCATTTAGCGGTGCCAATGGTGAGAAAGTAAAGTTGCAGTGGCTACGTTCTACCTTTATAGGTTGTACTACCGACGGCAACAGTGGTATATATGTAGCTCGAGCCTATCTGTTGTACATTCTGGGGTGTACATTATTCACAGATAAGACTGGGGATCAAGTCTCGTTTGTGTATTTACATTTTCTAGAGAATCTTAATGGGATGCATCGCTTTGCCTGGGGAATTGCTGCTCTAACCCACTTATATAGACAATTAGGGCTAGCATCAAGGGCAACCGTTATACAGATGGCGGGTTATCCGACTTTATTGGAGGTATGTATTTTACGTATTTAGAGCTTGTTCTTTTGGGTGTTAAATTTATCCGCACGCAATTCCGTATAACCACATGCACATTTTCAACCACACACACATCTCCTAATACAATATTAACCACACATTTTACACGAATACCGGCGCGGATAAAATTTACACCCAAAAGAACAAGCTTTTAATTGATTATTTGATTTTTTTCATTTTATTTGTGACATGTAATGGACGTTTTTCAAAATTACTACAAGCATAGATATACGAACACTTTCCACAGTTTAGGCCTCCGTATAATATTCACTATGCAGACGGTGAACCACTTGCGGTGAGGTGGAAACAGACAAGGCCCGCGATCCCGAATCTAGATACCCTCAAATCATATAGGGCGAGGTTGGATGCGTTGAATGCAAATGAGGTGAGATCAAACTGTTTAATAGCTTTTCTATAAATTCGTGGTAAATATGCGGAGTAATGTGCCATATTTAATTTTGTTGTTGGTAATATGGGATCCGTATCCCCAATATAGAATCCTCTTTCCACGTTCCCCCGCTACTTCTTTCTATGGGTGCATAAGGTCGTTAAATATTATGGAGCCTTATTATCCGGATCGGGTACTTAGGCAGTTTACGCATAAACAAACAATCCCCCAAGATCCCGTTGATCTAGTAATGGTGAGAGGAAGCCAGGCAACTGAATCATTTGGACGTATGTTTGAAATGTGGGACAGTCACGTTTTATCTAAAGCTCGACGTGGTGATGCTGCTAGTCCTGTGTGAGAATGCGCCAATAATTGTATGCATTTGAATAAGATGATTTCTCATCGCTATGTGCAGAATCTAAAGTTTTAGTCTACATACCGGGGTGGTAGAAGTAATGCAGACACCGTCAATGTTTGGGATCGAAATACGGCTGTTGTCGACATTCTCGAGGAATTTGTTCCTGAGTGGGACTCGGGTGTTGTGGAATTTAGTACCCATGCTTTATTGAATGGTGTCCAGGATGCGTATCTCATGCTGCGAAGACTGACCTTGGAAGAGTATCCGGAGCAGTCCAGTAATAGACCATCTCAGGGACGGCACGATGACTTCTGTGTTGTATTTATCTACTGATCTATGTTTTTTCACCTTTTCCCCATATGTTTTATGTTCCATTAACTTTCAAGAAGTTATGTATCGTGTGCAAGTAATGATTTGTATTTTTCGATCTTTTTTTTGTATGTGTCATGTATTGGAAATTTTGTACAAAGTATATCTTTTAGTTTTCTATTTTGATAGCTTCTAATGGCTACACTTTATTTTGTTATTTTGATATCAATATACTATGCAAATATGGTACACAGTTGATTATTTGTGAATGAATATTAAGTGTAAAACTCGATCGATTTGTTCCAATTTTATCCTCACCCTCTTTTAAATTAAAAAAAATTCAAATTTCATAATTAAAGTGACTGTAAAAAACTTAAAGAAATGTCAAAATTACTCGTCAAAGTAGTTGTAAAAGATTTTAACAGAAAATTATAAGAAAACATTCATCCATGAATTAAAGAAAAAAATAGGAGGGTACAAAGTGGTCTTTCCGTCCCATGATTTTTTTTTTAAAAAAAGTGGCTGCACTTAATAATTGGTTGGGTGTATTTAGCCGTACTCTTTCAATATATTCGAATAGTAGTAAATAAATACGTTATATTACGGTATATAGAGCTTCAATATGTCATGTGAATATGTTACACAAATGATTAGATTAATGCGAATAAATACTGAGTTTGAGATTTAGTTGATATGCTAAACAAATGTCCTTTGACATACTAGCTACCTCAATAGTTAATAAAAATTTGATGAGTAATCTATAAAATTTCAAATGGGAATAAACATAATTCGCCCGGTGTAATCGTCTCAATGCTATCAATTCCGCTACTATTTCCGGCAATACGATCATACATTGCAAGTTGATCTGCATATAGAAGGGCGCAACTTGCTATATAGTGATGATGCCGTGAGTGCCACCTGTTCATAATGGGGGTATCGGGCGTCCCTCATGCATGAAAACCTGCAAACATTTATTTAGTCGTATAATAAAGTAATAGGGGTATGTTATTGAAATAGAATTAAACATACCTGAATGAAATGATTATAATTTACAAATCTGATGCAGATATATTTAGGAACCCCATCAATGGGAGTCCGTAGGGATAAAAACATACAGCATAGGCGATCAGATAAAGAGATGATGGCAACATTATATTTCGATGCAATTAGGTAGCCCGTATTCGACAAGCTCATCCAATGTGATACATGTGCTGATGGCTCAAAAAAATTCAACAAATACAATTGCTTCTCCACACTTCCATTTTCAATGAACACGTATAATTCTTTGAAGGTCTTGAGCTCCTCGAAAAGGTCATGCCGAACTTCGATATCACGCATTTTCCCCGAAACCAAGAAGTGCAGCAACTGCACGAAAATCACAGTGACCATCAACCACTACATCCTCGGTGCCAATGATATATTCGGGAAGAAAAGATGGTAGTTGATTGATGTATGCAATGGCAGAACGGGTCCGTATTGGACGATGACTAACCTGATCAAAAGTGAGATGTCACAATCAAGCATGTAACAATGACTACACTTTCAATAAAAAATTGCCCAGTACGCACCTTTTGTTTTTGCCTACCCCTCGTGGTCGATATCGGCGGTGAACAACTATCCTCGATTGATTGGATATATTCAAAAGCACTTGTATCACACTTTGTTGATTTGTTGTTTCTTAATTTTCTTTTAGTAGGTCCACTGCGGGTGTTAGTCTTCACCATAGGTTAGAGCAAAGATGTTGTAGTTTGCTTGGTAATCGTGGTCAACCTCCTCAGCATGAACACCTTCTCTGTTTCGTTTATCATTGAAAATACATTTGCAAACTCCATTAAAGCATGATCCATACGAGATTGGATATCATCTCCAACACTAACATCCCCTCTCATGCACGGTTCCATATCTAACTTTCTCCAAAAACTATCAATTTCGTCTAAAAGAATTGACATGTTCCCACTTTGCCACTTGGCAAACTCATGGGCACATGGCAAACCACAAGACTTTCTCAATGCGCATCCGCATATCAAATGATCAACTCCATATCTATTTCCTTCATCTCATCTAATATCTTATCCATAGCAGTAATTAAAATCACACCTCGCAAATATCTAAACATGGGTATCTTATGAGTGTATTGGACTATATGCATGCTCTTCTCAAAAAACTGTTTGATTGCGGCGTGTGACGTCTCAAACAAACTATGGATTTTTGTCCACCATATTTCCAAATTGTCCTGATTTGATCCAAGATGTCTCTTCAATTTTGCATGTGCACTCTCCGCTCTAAAAATATGAATATCAAGTAGGTTAGACTATTACTTTAAAAGGCAATTAATATCTGCGATATAACGGCAACTATTAATATTGTCATGCCTATTTGTCATGTTATTGCCGAAATGCATAACGACATTTGTCCAACATGCTAAAAATCTTTCTTTATATGGATTTATCCATTGCTTTGTTACATACTCGATAGCATCTGGATATTCTGAATAATCTTCCTGGAATTTCATAAGTAATGAATAAAATAATCATTCAGATTTAGATAACACTAACAGATTCTACGAGGGTATAAAACAGTCCTCCATTTTCTTCAGCCGAAATATCTTCTTAGTATTTGACATTATGTTTGTATTAATATACCATCGACATAAAAAATGTCTTGCTATATGAATAATAAGCTCAACTGCATTCATTAACGTGACGTCTTGATCTGTGACAATCACTGGAGGAAGAGATGATGATTGGTCCATCATTGATCGCAAGCGAGACAATACTCATATATAATTATCTGTGGAAGTCACGTCAACTATTTCTAGCAATGACATCTTGTATCGATTGGTCTTGTATGTGCAATACATTAACAACACAATAGGAAAATCACGCAAACAATTTACGTTCATTGGATGGGCGTAAAAGAGATCCTTCACCGCATCAGTACTATCACACCGCCGTACATAGAACAAATATCCATGCTCTTGTAATTTTCCCAATAGAAATGACAATTGTGACTGACCTGCGTGATCGATTATTCTATGCTTCTGGCGTACGTTGTAAATCATCTTCATTGTTGACGCATTCTGGGGATATCTCTCCTTCACTACGTGCAATATATTCTTCAATCGAACATCTGTCTTTGACATATCAATCACTAACTTTTTCTCATCAACTGATAACCGACCAGCATAAGAGTGACCTTCTAAATATCGTTCACAAGGGTGATTATGTGTACCGTTTACAACTTGCAATATCCATTATCCATCGACTGATATTTCTCTGCCATTTATTGCAAATGGTCACTTACACTTCTTAGATGCACTCATTTTTAAAGAATTCGTACCCTTTTTACGGTATTTACTACTTCGCTCACGGAAGTAATACCCGAGATCGCATTCCACCATCTCCGCTATCTAATCTCTTAACAACTATCACCATCCAAGTCTCTTTCCCATAGTACGTACCCAATCAACCAATTCATCACGGAAATTAAAAGAATCATATGCAAAGAAAACTGATATATAGTCCATTACCATTTCATTTAGCACCAACAACCAATTCATTATTAGAACCAATAAAACTCTTTTCAGTAGAGCGTGTATCCTATTAAAAGGTAAAAAATCGATAAATAACAATAGAATGAAACATCACAGTAGAGTAGCACAAACAGAAAGGCACAATCAGCACAAGCAGAAAGCAGAAAGCTAGGTTTTCCTATGTTCGCAAGCTACCTATGTTCGCTTCCATTGGGGCGAACAATGTCATATTGCCATTTCATTCACTAATCAGACATGTTCTAAACGCAAATCAGAAGAACTATACGCCAATAACGGTAAATAATATTTACATTGTTTATATAGATCTCATCCATTAGGTTTGAGAAGAAAAAAGCTTGAAAAATGGAGTGACCTGAGAACGGGTCGACAAATATGGCTCTGAACAATGGCAAGAAGCTCTGAGAAGCGAGGTGTAGCAGTAGGGTTTGTGGTTTTGTGAAGAGTTTTTAATTTTTCAAATAGAAGGGTAATTTTACTTAGGGGTATTTTTGAGAACAAAATTGTATGGGTGGATGAAGTAATTTTATGGGTGTATTTATCCCTACCTTATTTTAATCAGGGCATGGCTAAATACACCAACTCATTTACTGTCTACACCCATTTAATTTTTTTCTCAAAAATACCCCCAATGAAAATTATTATAACACCCCAATCCCTTAAACCCTTTTCCGGTCGTCACTCTGCAGCAGTTATACTTCAGGTCGTCTTCAATCTTCGCCATAACGTCCAGAGCTCTCAACTCCATCTCTCCCACCTTTCTTCTCAGAGATAATGGATCATCAGAACTTGACATATAATTTATCATTATTATTGCATAATATTGGAGGTCTATCAGTGTCGGGATGACAGCGAACTCGATGCTCGCCCCAGTTGGAGCGAACACCATGCCTAGTGTCCGCCCCAATTGGGGCGAACACCATGCCTTGTGTTTGCCCCAGTTGGGGTGAATACCACATTGATAGTGGCTTCTTCCCCACGTTGATAATGGTTTCTTTTGCTTTTGTGCTCAAATGCTCAAAGAAAAGGGAGGAGTAATGAGGAAGAGGATAGTAACGAGGAAGAGGAAGAAGAAAATGGTTGGCTCCTTTTCTGTTTCTCTTTGGGTGAAGGTGGGTGAAGATGAAGAGTAAAATTGGGAGTGGAGGGTGTACAAAGTAATTGAAGATGGTTTGAATGGGTATAGTAAATAAAATGGGTGTGGATAGAAAACTGGGTGGGTGCATTTAGCCGTGCTCTTTAGTCAGTCCAAAATTACTTCGTAAGAACAAAAATGAGACTGCGATCTCTCCTCAGATTATCGTCTTCGGAGGTCCTGCAATTTTCTTTCCGCGTTGAATTTTTTGCTGTAAGTAACACAATTATGATAGTTGTGATTGTGGATTTCCTGCTTGCAGACTCTATTTGGTGCCTCCAATTGGAGATTTCGTTGGTTTCCATCAGGTATTTTCCTTTTGTCGCAGATCCGTGAAATTAGATAAGTTTAGAATCTGAATCAATCCTGGTAGGCACAAACTGCTGCTTCGATAAATTGATGTTCATAGTTGATTTGTTTAATTGAAAATTGGATTAATTGAAAATTGGATACAATATGGAACCCTGGAGTCGTTGATTGGGGATTTAGGTTGAAGAGGGAATTCTAATACCGTGTCTCTATTTTGTTGCAGTGAAGTTGAAAGCCAGGGTAACCACAGAGCTCCTAAAGCGCAAAGGGGAACCTGATCACAGGACCATTGTACTTGCAATTTTTAATCGATCCAGCAACTACTGCTAAGAGAGAGAGAGAGAGAGAGATCAGGTGAGTTGCCATGTTCATGATAGTCAATCAATTAAACCTCACCTCATCTCACAAGTTAAAAGCATGATTGACAATTAATTTTTCAGAATTTTTCCACTTTTTTTTCACTTTTTTATATATTCTTTCTTTATTCTAAATCAATCACATCCACACATCACGTCACATCCATAAATCTCCACCATTAAATTCCATTCATTCTCTCTCCTCCTTTACATTAAAAACCATTAAAAACCATTAAAAAACACTCCCAATCACCCTATAAGTTAAAATAACGATACTGCTTATGAATTTCTGATTATTTTCCAAAAATCACATCAATTGACTTGACTTGTGTTTCTATTGGTTGAATGGATTGTAAAAATTCTATAACCACAATAATATATTATATATACAAGACAGAGGTAAATAACCAGAGTTTGGTGTTGAGAGAATATGGGAAACGCCTTTGTAATTTCCATCATTATCATTTTTTCATCTCATTTACATTAGATCCTCTTTCTGGATTTCTTATGTACTTTTTAACATAACAGCTAACATTATAGCTTGATTTTGAGAACGACTTGAAATTCAAGCTAACACCATTTGTTTCAATCTTGATGTTTGTCAAAGAGACTTATAGGAATTTTGTGTTCCCACCAATTTTCTGGTATGATCAATTAGAGGTCTTTCAATTATTGTTTCCACAGATCCCAAAAAGGAATCAGCTTCTTCACCACAACCTAAGATTATTGGCTTTGTTATTTGTTCTTTTCTTAATGTGTGAGAGGTTTAAGGACACATAATGATTATCCTGGCATATAATAAATTGTTTACCTTTCAGCTTATGATGCTTGTAGATTATGGTGGCTCTATTTTCCCAATCATTGCTCATGTCCATTGGAATGGCATACACTTGGCAGACTTTGTGATGCCATTCTTCCTTTTTGTTGCTGGAGTTTTTGTTGCAATAGTTTACAAGGTAACAATATTAGGGAAGGCTTATGCACACATTTCTAACTATAATTTTTTTTAAAGAAATGAGGTTAGCATTCATAGCCATAACTTATTAGGTTGGTAGATTGTTTTATCTTGCCACTAAAGGCTCTTTCGAATTTTTAAATTGCAGAAAGTTTAACAGATTTGAAGGTACATGGAAGCCAGTGCTTAGAGCAGTGAACTTTTCCTCGGTGTTTTTTACAGGGTAATACTCTAATCCTACCTATATAACTGTGTGGAGTGGCCTTTATGTATGAATTTGTTTGTTACTTCTATTGTTGACTTAAATGTTAAATCTAGTTGGGGTTAGTTATCGATCCAATCATTTCTCATGACGGATGATGAATGTTTGAATAATCTAAAAATGAACTAATCTATTAGTTCCAAATTGAGCCTAAAATTACCTTTTAATTTCAAGTGTTTTTAATTTCAAGTGGTCTTACCCCTTAACTTGAATATGGAGGGGACAAATGGAGGAAACACAGGCTATATTTCACCTTCAAATGTCATAATATGGGGGAAACACAATTTATTGCAAATGTTTACAACTTGCTAGAGTAGCATGGATCTACAGGTGGGGTCATCCTAACTCATTTAACACATTATCTTCTCTTGAAAATTTGGTGGATAGTTAATGCAATCAATCTTATAACTAGAAAATCATTAAAATTTTCGAAATTATCCCTGGTGAGTGTAAGTAGTAACTGTTACCCATGTAGCTGACCAAATTATAAATGCTTAATGCTTAGAGTCTTGGCACCTGTAAAGAATTACAAGTAGAAGCACACACATTGTTATATAATGGTTTGTTATTCCCTTTTTCTTTCTACCTCAGTCAGTTGGTGAAGCATGGTTAAATTATTTAGATGATTTTGAGTTAATGTTGAAGAAAATTAGGATTTTACCTTCTCTTATAGAACTTTTGTTTACTACTTAGATTTTGATAATTACCTTTTTATTTTATAAAAGTTCATGTTTTATTTCAGGCATTTTATTTTAGGCATTCTAGGAGAGAATTGAGAATGTCACAAACAAGAAGATGGATGTTGATGCTCTTCTATGTCTTTTGCGTTACGACAGGAGTGAAGACTATTATAGTTCATGAATTGTTGAAACTTTTAGAAATTTCTGTTAGTTGATATTTATAGAGCTTATTTTGATCATTTCATGGAAGTTCCTTTTGAGATTTTTAAATTTTTTTTTTTTTAATATAATTTGACACGGAAATTTGTAGAGCTTATTTAGCTCGTTTATTTGAATTACTATTTGATTTGATTGAATTCTTTCTAAAAATGTATGCCCTTTTGATTGAATTTAGTGTTACTTTTGCAACGGGGAAGAAATTGTGGCAAATAGCATTTGTGATGGTGAAATAATTGTGTCAAATAACATTTGTGACAGTGCATAATATGTGGTGAGTTTGTCACTTGTGACGGTATAGAAGCCGTGAGAAATAATTTAGAAAATATGACGAGTTATTTGTGTTGGGTGACAAATTGTAGTAATGTCGTGGCAAAAATATTTGAGACGGTGTCCTGACTGTAATAATGTTATTTGAGACGCTAGCAATTACAAGGGAGCATTTACCGTTACAAAGTTGTGGCGAATAATTTTTACCACGATTAATATACTATTTGTCACAGTATTTTGCCATGGAAAAATCTCCAGTTTTTTGTAGTGGCAAGATTCTCTAGAGTTTAATATTTCTATCATTCTTGAACTCTACAAGATTTTTTCACTGACACTTGATTATCAACGAAAGTTGTAAAAATATCATTTTCATAAATTAAACTACAAGTCATGTATAGATCGATACAGAAAAAGTAAATGATAAATAAACAAATAAATTTTCATAATCAACATCTATTTAAAAAAAAGTATCAATCAATATTAATCTTCAGTCTCTATAATTTTCCTCTGGTTTGGACAAAATTCATCCCCGAATGTTGCCTTCATCCGATACCATTGTTCATGGGATCTAGTTTAATACGTCTTCAATCTCACTATGTCATCCTCCATGGGTCCTTGTCAGTACTTATAATTAATTTTTTATATAGCAAAAATTTTAATTTTTAGGCCTTTTATATTTAAAAAAGAAATTAAATAGACTTTCTGTATTGTTTTGGGTACCAAAGTGGTCGCCTAGGTAGCCTATGCCTTGGGTTGCCTCTGCCTCCCAGGTCATCGTAAAAGTCTCCATCATCGACTTTTTTAGACTCGAGATTAACCCAATCATCGTGGTAGCCTCGCCTAGTTGCAATGCAACATCTCGACCACCTTGTGCCTCTCACTTATCGTCCAAAAGGTCAACCAACTACCATCCAACGGGCCACCATCTCCAACCATTGTTGGATTTGCGTTAGCTCATCTTTACAATCCTCAACATCAACTTTGGTATCATGATGTCTAATCCCTTCTCATGGATCCATCTTCAGGAGCGTATCTGATACCAATTGATGTAGACAAAAGTGTAAACAACAACAAATACATGATTATAAATGTATATTCATAGCCATTTAGGTGGATAAATTGAAGAGCACCACATAATAACGAACAAGTAAAATGCTAAAATAAAAAAAAAAAAGGAAAACCTAATCTAATTGGAATTAAAATTCTAACTTATCCTAATTAACAATTAATTTAAAAACACATATTAATCAATATTAATGTTCTGTGTCTACGAGAGTACGAGGTATCAATAAATCATACGTTTGGCAAGAAATAATTTGAAGTTTGGCAAAGGTACATTGACTTGAATGCTGTTGATATCGATAAAAATGTTGATAAAGCCACGATTAGGGCATGCTAAATGTACACTCCTCAACATAGTTTGTCAAACGGTTCATAAGGATTATAGTATGTGCGGCTGTTGGAATGTTGCCAAAAATAAATCTAACAGAAAAAAGGAAAAATAGATCTATTGAAAATATGGAAAGAAATTTGTATTTGAGGAACTTGTCAAAATTACAAGTATGACTTGGAAGGCAATACTTTCTTTGTCTATGTATTTTTCTTTCTTATAAATAAAGATCTTGTTTTCTCTTCTAGATACATAAATCTCGTTGAGAGGAAAAATTGAGAATTTAGTATTTAGAAGGTTTTCGGGTAACTCTTTGGGTGTCATTCAAAGGATAGAAAATTAGGTGTGGGATAGCCCGATTTATTTTTCCTTGTAATACTTAGGAGTTGAGTGAGTGAAATTCTATGTGGTTGTAATATTTATCATATAATGAAAGTTTTGACAGTTCGAAATTTCTATTCTTCTTTTTTTTCTGTCCGATTTATTTTCTAAACAAAAGATCCCACCCGCGTAAATCTAGGGAGTTTGCACAAATTTTCCCAATAGGGGACCACTCCATGTTTTTAGTAGAAATTAACTTAAGAGATTTTATGGATATACCCGAAAGATTAAGTCGACCTTGCCATGTGTACACCCAAATTTGCACATTCTTTAATAAAGTAGGTTGTAAAAATTATATTTTACCTTGTCTTGTATTAGAGAATGTATATCCGAGTGTACAAACTTGAGTGTACACTTAGTATAATCCATACTATAAGTTAGGAGTCAAAATTTGATGTTCTCATTCTCTGTCTCCTTAGCTATTTTCTCAATTAAAATAAATCACATCACCACATTAATGCACTTTAGCACAAAGAAATTTGTGATGAGGATTGTTTTAATTAGAGGAAATATCCTATGAGCATGGAATTGAATAGGAGCGTGAAGTAAAAACTCGAAGCCAAACCGACTAAAAGTCGAAGAAACAAATACAATGTTGCCTGAGTTCAGTTGAAATCACATCACTAAAGAAACTTCAAACTCAACCTGAAACAACTCCGATCTATCCACTAGGAATGAGATTACATCGCGAAAACAGAACTCCAATCTATCCCACGAAGGAGAAAATATGGCTGCTATTTTGCTATGCTCGGTTGAAGAGAGAGCAAATAGGACATTCCAAATGGAGTAATCGAATGCAACATCAAGAAGCAATGATGCCAATTTACAGGGTCAGAGAAATGGGCTTCTCCTACCACATTTATATCTTGTAAAACTAATGTGTATAAACTAAGTAACTACGTCTATCTACCTCACAAAACAACTCTTATTAAAATGAAAAAATTTCACTAGCCAAATGAACTACACCTTGAAATTAAAAGGATCATAGAATTAGGCACTGAATAATGCTAGGTAGAGTTTTGTTTTCGAACAGTATACCCAATAAGGCACAAAAGAATTAAAAAAAAGGAGGAAAAATGTGTGGGGCCCACTGCAGGGGGGGGCTGTAGAGATGGGTCTGGTACCCGACAAGCGTGAGGCTATGTATACAATTAATTTATACAATTAAGTGTACAATCTTTAATAGTTTATCACAAAAAAATATATAATTTTTACCCCATTGTATAGGTGGGATCCAACAGTTTATTAGAGAGTTATATATCTAGTCGTAAAAATTAGTTATGCACCTAGTTAGCATGATTCTTAGGCATGGGGAGGAGGCAAAATAGCTTTGATACTACGTCCATCAAATGACATCTCTAGCACCTTTATTTATTCTTCATGTTAGGGTATGTTTGATTGGTGATAAAATTAATTTTCTTAATGTATGTGTTGAATGTGTGATTGAAATTTGGGAAAGTATATTAAATAATTGAATGAGTAATTGTAAATGATAAGAGAGAAAAAAATTGATAAAATTTGTGTTAAATTGTGTTGAGTAGAACAAGGCTTTAATGCCTTCAACTTAATCATGTGGATGCCACAAATCCCTGGCAATTGACTTGGAAAGTTAGTTCGAGATAATGATAGAGTTAAGTGAATAAAAGGCCATGGATTTTTGAAAGTCAACTAATAGTGACAAACGAGAAAAATGCAATTGAATTTTAAGAAAGACAGTAGATTATTCGCAAATGTACTATCCACTATAAGAAAACTTTTAGGAGAATGATTATTGGGAGGATGTGCAACTTAATTGTGTGGATGCCACAAATCCCTGGCAATTGACTTGGATAATTAGTTCGAGATAATGATAGAGGTAAGTGAATAAAAGGCCATGGATTATCGAAAGTCAACTAATAGTGACAAACGAGAAAAATGCAATTGAATTTTAAGAAAGACAATAGATTATTCGCAAACGTACTATCCACTATAAGAAAACTTTTAGGGAGAATGATTATTGGGAGGATGTGCAGTTAAAAAGTAAAATAAGCTATTATTTTGCTGATTTCACAAACAAGTTAGGTTTGGTTTGTGTCCATTGAAATACCATTTTGCCCCTTGGATGTGTGCTTTGCATAAATATGTCTGCCGTCGAATATTATTTTTAAGAGTAATGTTATTGATTGATTTATAAGATGATTTAGCAATTTTGTGACATCTCAACATTTGTTTGTGCAGTGAGGCCTATATGCACTAGAACGTGGGCACTATGATAACACAGTATTAGCTAATGTTAGATTCAACATCAATGCTGACTTGACTTGCAAATTGATCGATAGGAGAGGTGTACATGAAAATTTTTTTGAAGCCTAAATAATACAGGTTTTTTTTTCCTTCAATTTGCTATTATAACGGAGCCTTTTGCTTCGAGAACGTCCTAAGCCATTTCGTTGACGAGTTGTAGAGTGCTAGATAGCAAAGTTGTATGTAACACTCTAGTTGATGGAATATGGATTGAATTCATATCCCATTCGTTGAGTTGCAACTGAACAAAAGTTATGCAGGTCTACAAAGGGGAAAAAAACAGAGGCGGCCAAAGATTTCGGAGGCCGCTAAATTTTTTTATTTTTGGTATTATCAATACTAGAATTAAATTTATATATAACGAATAAAAATAAAAATAAATTCATAAAAGACACTAAAAATCCACTATATTTCACATCAAATTTACTCTTCTAGCAGGTTTAGATACAAAATCCATAATCAAAGTCTTAATATCAACTTATTTCAACATGTTTTTTTCAATAGATATCATCAAATTTAGGCTTTGTTTCAACGCTTAACATCAAATTTGGACCTCGGGGCCTTTTATATTATACAAGAGAAAAAAGGAAAAAATATAGTATTCTAAATTTTTGGGTGACCTTAGGCGGTCGCCTACATCGCTTATAGCTTGAGCCGCCTCTGGAAAAGAAATAGCAAGAGAATTTCATCATTGGTCCCTACTCTATTTCCTTCAAAACAATTTTGCCCTTTACTCTCTATACAGGCAAGTTCGTCAAAACATTTCATTATCGTTTCACAGCAATTTGGTCATTCACTCTAAATTTTCATTTGATTGGTCATACATAATGTTTTTCTTTTTTTTTTTCTAATAGAGGTCATACATAATGTTTCATATATCAATGTGCTTGTTTAGTCCTCCTATTTTAAAAGTAAGACGCAAAATATCCCTCTCGATATTTCTTCCGATAAAAGAGCAACCAATCAAGGCACTATTAACACTCAAGTAAGTGTGACGATTACCAATTTTCTGAGGGTTATTTTCACAAACCCCCATTGGGGAGGGTTATTTTCACAAAGCCCCCTTTTTTTTGGGGGTAACAATTCCAATCCCCCCTTCTTTTTTTTTTTTTTTAAATTTTTTTATAACATGGAATCCCCCAATCTTTAATTAATTGTCACTGGACCCCCTTAACGGGATCCATCTATTTTAGCCGTTTACTTTGGTATTTTTGTCCTTTTGTGTACTAAAATGTTGGGGTAAAACTTGAAAGAAACAACATTTTATTTCACAGTTTTATATCTTTTTAAACTTTACACATTTTAAAAATGTGCAATTTAGTCCTGAATCTTTTTAAACTTCATAATTTTAACTTGAAATTTTTGCAATTTAGTTTTAAATTTTTTAATTTCACAATTTCAACATTATTTTTGGAAAATTGGCGGAAATGGTACATAAATTTTACTGTTGCTGCGAATAGGGTTGGGCGTGGGTTGGGATGGGTTGGTTTTGGGTCAAATATGAAACCAACCCAAGCAATTTCGGTTTGACAAAATCAAACCCAAAACCAACCTAATAGTTTAATTTGCGAACCCAATCCAACCCAAATCCAACCCAAACCATGTAATTCGGTTTGGGTTGGGTTGGTTTATTCGGTTTGCTCTTGAGCATAATAAATTCTATTGGATTAAAATTTTTCTATAAAAAACAAAGATCATAGGCCTACAAATATCAGATAGACTCATAGACAAATGAAAATGGATATTTTAAATAACATTATACTAAAATAATCCAAATTTGAGGTATTACAATCTTCCAATCTATAATGGTAGTCATTAAAAAATAAAGTGACAAGTGTTTTTATATTAAAGAAAAACTATGTAGCAAGCACTATACATATACGTAAACATAAATGGACTTGATTCTTGCTTCCAATTTACAAGTAACTTCCATATTCATATCCGGGTTGGGTTAAATTGGGTTGGGTTTTGAGTAAAACTGCAAACCAACCCAACCCAACAAGTTTAATGGAAATTGCAAACCAAAACCAACCCAGCAAAAGCCGAAACCAACCCAACTCAGTCGGTTTGGTTTGGGTCGATCGGTTTTGTTGGGCTGGATTGAGTTATGCCCAACTCTAGCTGCAAAATTGGTGAGAAATAACAAAATGTAGCTAGCGTGATATTAATTTCATCGAATTAATTAATTTGATACTGATTTTATTTGATCTATAATAAATTTTATCGAATTTATTTGACACCGATTAAATAATTTTTATCGATAATTTTCAACAGAATAACATTTCTTCTCATTAATATCATAATTTCCCATTTCTTATTTGACTACGCCATGGAAATTGGCTCGCACGTATATACGCATCTGAATTTGTTAGTTAAAGCAATATTTTGAGCGAATTACTCTGACGATTATTTAAACTAAAGTGTTCCATACCGCTTTTCTTAAATATGGGATTATCACGAGCCCTTTTTCTTTTAGCACCTCGTAAGCAACTTCGTTGACGAAGTTGTAGAGTGCTAGAAAACAAATTTGCAATGTTTAATCATAGAAAAAGTAGAACGAGGGTTTCCAATGAACAAACAATATACAAGACTGTCAATCAAGCGATTCGGTTAGGGTTGTTCGTCGCCACCGACCGTGCATAGAAAGGACGAGGAAAATTATTAGGATTATCGTATTGAAATCTTCACGGTAACATCTAAGTGAAGTAATTAGTGGTCTTGCTTGACAAATGAGCTCAGATATGCAATCTAATTTTTCATCTTCTGATTGTCTCATCCAATCAAAACAACTTATATACTTCTGTTATATTTAGCTAGCCCATCACACACATACCTAGAGGCACTTTTTTAACTCTTGCTTGGTGTGATGCTTGAACAATGTTAAAATCCAACCTAGCAAACTCGAGCTACATGAGGCTTGTCGGGTCTCTCCTCGCACGTACACATCTGTGAGCCGCCTTGCCTCAGCCTGAGGTATGATCCAATGCAGTGGGAGCTCCAAGGCATGGTGCACCAGTCGAGCGTAATCTTGATCAACCCATTGCTTGATTTCATGGATCGATTCGGTTTGTTCAAGATAACATTTTCATGCGCGAAATGTTTTTGTTTGCTTTAGTTTAATTGGAAGGTCGAATAACTTGATAGCGTTTGTCTAGGAGGGGCTTCGTATTAGCAACCTCCCTCGCTTCACCATCATAAAAATCACCCACAAACACATAAATTGCAGTATTCATCAATATAAATCATATGAAATTATTTGAATAATAAGAGATATACCGTAATATAATAAGTCTGATATTACATCAAAATTCATGCATGTCATTTCCAACGTGATAGTAAAAATATTATGTTAACATTTGTGGATCATATCAATGATGTTTAAAATTATTTGTTGAATACCGAACCATACTCTATTTAGGCATACAATTTTACATATTTGTTCTTTTTAGCAAATCAGTTATCTATTAATTGTTATGTCTGTGGGTTTCTATATTAATATTAATGATTTTCAATTGATACTTTAACTAAAATAAATATTGCATATTATAATAAGTTTTTTTCAGTATTATTAATTTTAAGGTTATGAATTTTAATGAAATATTGCTTCATTTCAAACAAAAATCTAATCATAGATTACTAATATGCAAAAATTGGTTGCTAATATTCTCTATTAATTGTATGGTTTGTGGTGATTTGATATTTTATTAATGATTGTTCAATGATTTGTAACGAATTTCATCTATGTGATATTGAAAGTTAGAAAATAATATAGAAACACTTACATTTTAATGTATGAAATATATTTTTATTTTTTTACATTAACTTATCACATAGTTTCACGTGTTACTTACTGGTATACACAAAACTCTACTCAAGGGGAATGGGTTCAAACAATAATGCTAACATCCTACGCTTAATCTCAGAATTCTGTTTGCCTATCCCATCTCCATGTTGGTACAAATATTGTGCCATTCTAGCTAAATTGACAGCAATCCCGACGAAAGCCGGTGAGAAGGGAGAATCAACATGTTGATCTTTGTTCAATTTTCTCCACGTCTCTTCGATCAAGAACATTATGTGTTTGCGTGCCTCGCCTTCAGAAGCACCGGTTTCATTAATATAACATTGTATTGATGTGGCAACATCACCCCTTTCCTGCTCGTCCTAAACGAACAAGAACGTACAAGAATTTATCAATCTAACAATTACTTTGCAAATTGAAGTACCCTAATTAATAATCTTGATCTCCTTCCTACGTGTGGATGAGTTATTATTCCCATTTGTTGATATAGACTGATCCATCAACAATCCATGTAAAATACGCTCAATTGTTGATGTTTTAGTCTACATCAGGGGAGGAGATTAAGATCGCCCTAATAATAAATATTTTTCATTCTCAGGAACAGCAAAGTTCTCCTGCCCGGCGCGACGGGGGGCGAGGGGTGGGACCCCACCCCGTAGCCATGGCAAGGTGAAAATTTTCATTTTCAAGAAACTCAAAAACCTTAATTATCGTATGTATGGCTTGCAATGTACGCACCGATGATGTAGCTAAATCGTCTGAAAGTCGTATAATTGTTGCCAACCGATGAATTACACGAATAATTGAGTAAGTACTCAACTGCCTCTGTGTCAATAGGACTGGTGACAGAGAAAAAGGCATGAGTCATGATCACATGAGATGATATTGTTATCCTTGCATTGTCCATATATTCTTTCATTTTTGGTGTGTATCCACTAAAGTACCATTTTGCCTCTTGTAAGTATGCTTTGGATATGTCTGTCCACTGTGATAGATAATAAACAGCATTGTTAGACTTGTGAGTTCTGAAATCAATACATATACCATATGAATTCATATCAAATATTAGCCATACCACTTTTCTTAAATACTGAATAATCACAAGCCCTTCTCCCTTGAGAACATCATAAGCTATCTCGTTGACAAAGTTGATGAGTGCTAGGTAACAAATTTGCATGTAATCCGGAAGCTGCTCAATTGTATTCACATCCCATCTAAAGAATCAACAATAGATACATATAGTTACAAATGTGTAAAAGTTACATAACGATGTTACTGAGGCACGTTGACTACTGAGTACTAACCTTTCAAACGCACGTGTAAAAAGTTCCAACTCTTCCAATGTACCATACACATCATATATATCATCAATGGTTGTTAAAAGACACATGACCTTTGCCAAGATTTTTCGACACGATCCGTACTGAGGTTCAAATAACCCTCCAATAGTGCAAAAGAAACATTCCACGACCCTATCCCTTGCAAATGGTAATTTTTCAGCGAGGCGCGTTCTCTTCCACCACCTACATGGGGAAAAAAACAGAGGAACAAATGCATAAACAAAGAGGGCCAAATTCAAATTCGAATGTGAATGAGTTTGACAACATGGGCTTAGCGAATGATGAATAATACCTGGAGACTTGTTTTAGCTCGTCCAGATGCGTAGCTTGAACGAGATTGAAATCCAGTTTAGCAAACTCAAGCAGAACAGGATTGATATCTGAATTCTTGGCGTATATGTTAGCGAACCACCTTGCTTCAGCCCGGGGTATGGTCCTGTGAAGGGGGAACTCCATGGCATGTTTCACCAATAGAGCAGAATCTTGATCAACAGTTGGATGCTGAAGATGTTTTGTAGTAAATTCTCTCGCCATTTCCAGGGTAGTTTCACCTTCTGTTGACATGAAGGAAGCTTCATACAGTTGTAGCAATCCCTTTGTATCCTTGCATAAGCTTAGATTGAAATCACCACTCTCTTTCTTGAAGCAATCAAATCTCTCTGGAAAATCCCAAGTTTTGCCATGAATACGAGCAGCAAGAAAAGAGAGACAAAAATTAAAATAAAAATTCATCGATTCAATGAAGGATATGCATGAAGGTGTGTTTTTGGCACCTTGAGAGACATTAAAGCCATGTTGTCTCAAGAGTCTAAATTCCAAAGCTGCAGTATACAAATCCTGAATCCTCGGATTACAATCTTTGCTATAGTTTACGCTAATGAATGTTAAGATATGCTTAATTTCATCCTCAAAATGGTAAGATATCCCCAGTCTCTGCAATTTATCGATTAACTCCAACTGATCCAGTGGTTCAGTTGGCTGCTCAAGCATCATCTTCACTTGCAATTTCAGTTCATCAGCCCGTCTTACGTATCTCTCCCCCTACAGCATGCACATGAAGTTTCGATCAGCCATTGCATCAGCAAAAAGGGAAACAAAACAAGAAACATTTAAAACTAACAAATTGCATTGTTAGTGGTGATGATTCAGATTTACCAAGTAATCATTACTAAATGACTGCACAAAATTGAAGTCCCACATGGGGGGCTTGTAGTTTCCTGAGCGCCTAATCTGAGTTTGATCGCAAGAATTGACACCCATGGTACTATTAATTCTTTCCTTTCCAATATGGCAGTTCTAATGCAACCAAGATTATATTATATACATACAAGCCATAAGTAGCAGAGTAGTGTGAATAGAAAATTGGAATCGAATGTCGTGGTCACATCATGTCTGGTTGTGCATAGTCAAAAATGGCATGAAAACGTGTACGGAAGAGTATAAGGTCAACTGCACAAAAATGGCATGAACACGGTGTCCGCGTATAGAATTTGGAGATTTATTTGATTGTCAACTTTCTCAATTCTAATTAATGATTCATCATATATTAATTAATATTTATAAGGATGTTAACTTTTATTGATGGGAGACCAATTTATATTTGGAGAAATAACAACTTCGCTCTCGTTATACTATTACCTATAATGATTTCCTTGCGTAATATAATGATCTTGAAGTCGTTGTGGGGATATTTTTGTTATATTATTTTGAAAAACTTAATATTTCTGTAATTACTAGTATACTGTTCTTCGTCAGTGGATCGAGCGAATCCGGCAATGGTGGAGGGGCGGCGGTGGAGGAGGAGGAGGAGGAGAGGAGGGGAGGAGAAGAAGGAAGAGAGCGAGAGAGGGAGATGAAGACGGAATGACTGATACTCAGACACTCACGATCCTTTTCTATGTCAGTGGGGGAGAAAAACTTACTTCGCTCTTGATAAGTAGAATTGATTATCTTATAATTTAAATTTAAAATCTTGGCTGTTCTGATAATTTTTCAAATTAATTATTCCCAGTGTTAATTTATTTATAAAAGTAGGTGAGAAACACTAGTTGCATACGAAAGATAGTGAGATAATATAATTAAATATATCTGCGAATGAAGGCCGAGTCAGTGAAGACCATTTTACTCTGAACAGTCAGTGAAGACCGCGTTACTGAAAACATAGTGAAGACCATGTTACAAGAAAGTATTGGTAACTCGATCTGGTCTTTCTTTCAAAACATTGATGTCATTCTGAACATTCAATAACATTGATCAGGATCTCTTTCAACAAAACCTGATGTCATTCTAAAGTCTTCGTGTGTGGTCCAGTGAAGCAAGAAATAAACTAAGGAGAATGAGAAAATACTCGGTCAAGAAACTTTGATTCTTGAGGTTGTTTGAAAATGTAAAGCTTCCAGAATGGTCAATCAAGAAAATAAATCAAGTCGCCGCCAAGAAAACATCATTACAAGAACAATTCCAAGTCTAAGAATATTATTATAAAAATGATTCTAACAGTCCTGTTTATCGCTTCACAATGCATCAGAATTCAGATCGCAATAAATTTAGATTAATGATATGTGTGGAGAAATTGTGGGCCCCTTGTCACGGACCTAGCGTCTGTGTCCCACCCCTGAGGTGCAACAGGGTTGACATGTCCGAGATTGGTGACTTATATACCTGAATTGTGCTGATTGTGAGTTATATTGTCCAGGATATGCTAGTATTCCTTCCCCAAAGTATTATGATGCATGTGGCAAGCTTGCTGGAGGGGTTGGGTAAGGCTAGCCTCGGGGTGCATGGGGGAATGCGCGCGTGTTCTCGGGCGCCGGACGGCCGGGCCGTTACACCCTGCTATCAAGGGGTATGTATCATTGATCCACCCATTGTGATTACCTTAACGGTACACACTGTTGGCAACGGAACGCTAGACGTTTGCTTGCATATGAATTGGGAAATGGAAATCATTTTCCATGTAAAACAAATTCTTGGCAAATTTTCCCACCCACCAACCCTCTAGTTTCAATTTTCAATGAAATTTGTGCTGAAATGTGCTTCCTCGGCTTGTATCTAGAGACAAATTCAATGGAAACTTGTTGATTTTTCCCACCCACTCCCCCACTAGTTTCAAATTTCCCTAAGAATTGGTCTCTCATAGTTTCTTTCTCAGTTTCTACAATCCCATTCCAGCACGCAAATGAGCAAAAAAATATTTTCAACGACATATTTGTTAGGGAACTAGACGCTGCTAATTCCGCCCAAGATCAGTGTGACACAAAAATAATATGCGACTGAGAAAATAATGGACACTAAAATAAACACAAAATATGGAACACCGAGATTTAACGTGGTTCGGCCAAATCGCCACGCCCACTGACCCACACCAATATATTTCACTATCTCAAAGGAGGAGTACAAAAATACTACACTGTATTTTCTCTCGCCACGCAGGCTTTAACACTCCACTCACTTTTATCTCTCGTGTATAGCTTCTACACTGAAGCTCTCACACTCTCTCTACACAATGGCTATTGTGTTGGTGTATTCTGGTGTTGTAGTTGTGGTGTGTTTGAGGGTGCAAAATGTGCCTCAATTTATAGGCAAACTTGAGGGGTAAAAATGGAAGAAAATTGGGACAGCATCCACCTAATCCGCCTAAATTTGTGGCTTCATCTTCCTTGCATTGACTAAGAAATCCTACAAAATCTCCAACCATTTTTGACTTTGAAAAATTGGACAATTTGTCTCCACACTTTCTTTGACAATTGTGGGCATGTCTCCACAAGCTAACAATCTCCCACTTGGAGACAAATGGATCTCTACCTCAAGGCGTCTCATGTGCTTATAGTTACTGTGAAATGTGGTGTGGGTCATCACCTCTATCTTCAATGCAGAAGACCAATTGAAGCTGAGCACAGCTCCAATTTCTCTTTGGTTACCGTCTTCGTCATCATGTCGGCTGGATTCTTACTGCCTTGAATCTTTTCAAGCGTCAACACTCCATCTTCTAAAAGTGATCTGATGAAGTGATAACGGAGTCCAATATGTTTGGTTCTGGAATGAAATGCCGAATTCTTTGCCAGATGTATCGCACTCTGGCTGTCACTGTGCAAGACATTCTTCTCCTGGTTGAAACCCAATTCTGCCAACAAACCTTGTAACCATATCATCTCTTTGCTAGCCTCGGTTACTGCCACGTACTCTGCTTCTGTAGTTGATAACGCAACAATCTTCTGTATCTGCGAAATCCAACTAAGCTGCATTCACCAATCAGAAGACATAACCTAGTGCTTCTTCTGCGATCTACCTCGCCAGCAAAATCTGCATCTACGAAACCTCGTAGTGTCACTTCGCCTCGTCTAAAGCATAAGCATTTATCAGTAGTTCCCCGTAGATATCTCAATATCCACTTTACTGCTTCCCAATGTCGCTTTCAGATTTGCCATATATCCGCCGCAACTCCCATCGCATGAGCAATATCCGGTGCAGTACAAACCATGGCATACATCAAACTTCCAATGGTGAGGCATATGGAATTTTAGCCATGAAGTTTCTCTCCTCTTCTGTCTTAGGAGACTGATCGTTGGATAGACGGAAATGATTCGCTAATGGCGTCTTGACCGGCTTTGCTGCCATGTTGAACCTTTGCGTGATTTGATCAACATACTTGGCTCGTGACAACCGCAAAACACCCTTTTGCTTGTCTCTACAAATTCTCATCCCTAGAATTTGCTTTGCTTCTCCCAAGTCCTTCATTTCAAATTCCACCGATAGTTGCTTCTTCAACTTCTTGATTTCGCCCATGTCCGAGCACCGCTACTAACATGTCATCGACATAAAGTAGCAAAATGATATAGCCGACTCGAACCAGTAGCAACAATGGTCGATTACACTTCATGTATCCATTTTTCTCGCATAAATCCGTCAAATTTCTTGTACCACCGTTTCAGCGCTTGCTTTAAGCCGTATAGGCTCTTCTTCAATTTGCATACCAGCTTCTCTTTTCCTTTCACTGAGAAGCCTTCCGGTTGCTGCATATAGATTTCCTCCTCTAAATCACCATGGAGGAAAGCAGTTTTCACGTCTAACTGCTCCAAGTGCAAGCCCTCCGCTGCAACAATGCTCAACACTGATCGAATTGTTGTCAGCTTCACAACTGGCGAAAATATCTCTGTATAGTCAATTCCTTCTTTTTGCTGGAAACCTTTGACTACCAATCTCGCCTTATACCTTTTCGAACCATCATGTTCTTCTTTGATTCTGTACACCCATTTATTGTTGAGAGCTTTCTTCCCTCTGGGCAACTTAGCTAGTTCCCACGTCTGGTTGGAGATGAGAGACTTTATCTCATCTTTCATTGCAAGCTCCCACTTAACAGAATCTCCCACCTGACATGCCTCGTCATAGCATTCAGGTTCACCGGCGTCAGTGAGCAACATGTAGTTCATGTACTTCCGATTCGGAACATGAGGTCGACTTGACCTCCTCACAATGGGGGCTCGGGTGAGATCGTGGTGAATCGGCCTCCGAGATGGGCTCCTCTCGCCTGCGGACCCTCATCCGCCTTTTGGCGTACTTCCTCGGAGTGTCGTCTGGAACAACATATGTTGGATCGTCGTTTGTTATGTCATTGGACTGAACTGCATTTCTGTCCTTGTACATCACCTTTTCATTGAATATGACATCCCGGCTTCTGATGAGCTTTTTGTTCTGATCATCCCAAAAGCGGTACCCGAACTCGTCTCCACCATATCCAACGAAAGTACACTTTAGTGATTTGGAGTCTAACTTACTCCTGGCATTGTCACTAATGTGCACATACGCGACACAACCAAATACTTTCAAATGAGAAAGTTTCACTTCTTTCCCACTCCAAACTTCTTCCAGATCTCAGACTCCAATGGTACCGACGGTCCACGATTAACTAGGTATGCCGCCAGATTGACAACTTCCGCCAAAATCGTTTTGGCAGCCAAAGATGTATCCTCATGCTTCGCTCTTTCACAACGTCCGATTCATGCTCGCAACTCCATTCTCGCGGTGTTCCCGGCAACGTTCTCTCCAACTTGATGCCATTTTGGTAACAAAATTTCTTGAACGCTAAATTTTCGTACTCTCCACCATTGTCGATCTCAACTTCTTTACTCAAGAAACCGCTTTCATTTTCCACCATGGCCTTCCACTTCTTGAACGCCGAACACATCGGATTTGTGTCTCAAGAAGTAAACCCACACCTTTCTCGAGTGGTCATCAATGAAAGTCACGGCATGACTTTCCGCCAATCGATGAAACTATTGTTGGACCCCACACATCCGTGTGGACAAGTTCAAGCTTCTCTTTCTTTAGAGTTCGCCACTTGTATTGAAACTCACCCGCTTCGCTTCCGAAAATACAACTTTCACAAAAGTCTAAATCAATAGATCAAGCCCTGGTAGTTTCTCTTTGCATGCATGTACTTGAGCCCTTTCTCGCTCATATGCCCAAGTCTTTGGTGCCACAAGTTCGCATCCTTACTATCAAAGAATCGCGATTGTCATACACGATTCGCCGTGTATAGGGTGCCACTATCCTTGCCACGCGGCGATTATCATGGCCCCCTTGGTGATTTTCCAATTATCACCAGAGAAGCTTGTGTCACATCCTTCTCTCGACAATTGTTTGACGGAGATCAAATTTTTCCTCACCTCGAATATGTCTCACGCCCTTCAATTTCCATACATCCATTGACATTGATCCTGCATTTCTCCTATGCCCACCATGTTTCGCAAGGATGATCGCTCTCCGAGATATACTTCTCAAGTTTCCGACACATAATTTGCAAAAAGTGTCGATTTGCGGTGGCATGAAACGATGCTCCGTGAGTCTATTACCCAATAGTCGGCCTTCTTCTCCATGGAACATATCAACGCATCACGCCGCTTTCTTGATCACGACATTGACCTCGGTCTTGTTCTCCGCTTCCTTTGAGCCGCCTCTACACCGATTTTGTAGTGCCCAATTCGACCGCAATTCCAACATTCAACAATTTTGACTTGTTGGAATTTATGTGATTTTTGGATCTCGATGCGCCATTCCTCGACTTGCCAGCCCACGCCCATGCCCTCTGTTTGAACTTCGCCTCGCTATCTACATTGAAAGCGGCCTGTTGAAGTCGCATCTGACCGTCTCCTGATCTCCTCGGTCAAGATCATGCTCACAACGCCATCGAACTTTAATTTCGACTTAGGCGAAGCCATCGATGGTCGTGGATCGTGCCATTCCAGCTCTCAGGCAACTGCCCAAGAATTAATAGAGCTCGAACTTCATCACTAAAAGTGATTTCCACCGTTGTCAATTGGTCTACTACCTCATTGAATTCGTTGAGGTGTTCTCCAAATCTCCCGCTTTCCATCATCTTCATATTGAACAATTTCTTGATCAAATGAACTTTATTTGTCGCAGGTGTTCATACATGCTGGATAGAGCTGCCATGAGAGACGCCGTTGTCTTCTCATTTTTAATGTTGAAAGCGACCGACTTTGATAGGGTCAATCTAATTGCGCCGAGTGCTTTTCGATCAAGCACCTCCCACTCGTCGTCTTTCTCGCCTTCTGGCTTTTCTTTCAACGGCTTATATAGGTCCTTCTGATACAAGTAGTCCTCCATTTGCATTTTCCAATATCCAAAATTTTTGCCATCAAATTTATCAATTTTGGAAATTCTCTCGTCTGTCGCCATTACTCCCACTCGAACAAAATGTGATTTTTCGAGAAATCGCTTCGATGTGGAAGATCGCCACGCAACCAACCACAGAGCATACTAAGAATTTCAAGAGATATCACAAACGTGGCTCTGATACCAGTTGTTAGGGAACTAGACGCTGCTAATTCCGCCCAAGATCAGTGTGACACAAAAATAATATGCGACTGAGAAAATAATGGACACTAAAATAAACACAAAATATGGAACACCGAGATTTAACGTGGTTCGGCCAAACTGCCTACGTCCACGGACCCACACCAATATATTTCACTATCTCAAAGGGAGTACAAAAATACTACATCGTATTTTCTCTGCCTACGCAAAGGCTTTAACACTCCACTCACTTTTATCTCTCGTGTATAGCTTCTACACTGAAGCTCTCACACTCTCTCTACACAATGGCTATTGTGTTGGTGTATTCTGGTGTTGTAGTTGTGGTGTGTTTGAGGGTGCAAAATGTGCCTCAATTTATAGGCAAACTTGAGGGGTAAAATGGAAGAAAATTGGGACAAAGATCCACCTAATCCGCCTAAATTTGTGGCTTCATCTTCCTTGCATTGACTAAGAAATCCTACAAAATCTCCAACCATTTTTGACTTTGAAAAATTGGACAATTTGTCTCCACACTTTCTTTGACAATTGTGGGCATGTCTCCACAAGCTAACAATATTGCGTCACTCGTTGATTTTTCCCGATACAATTGTGCCTTCTTCCTCAATATTTTGGAGCAATTAAAACAAATTTCTATATGTTCTTTTCACTCTACACCTAAATTAGCTAAAATGTAACACATGACCTGCACATTGGAGCACTAGAAAATTTCCATTGAATATATTGGAATACATTATAATCAGTTATGAAGACAAGACTACAACGTGCTAGGAGAAACAACATTGAACATAGATCAGATGATATAAAAGTATATGTCCCGTTCTCAGCTGGAGCTGTACGCGTTGAACAGAGTAATACTATAACAATTGGCATATTAACCAATGGAACTGAAGAAATTGATATACAAATGATCGAGTTTTTGATGCTCTAAAGAACTGTTCGTTAGGGTACTTGAACAGGATTGGTTCGCTAGGTATAACATTTGAATTGATCAGGCATCAGGCCCATTGATGCGAACTCGGTTAGGACGAATTCCTTCGAACCCACAAACAAGTCGAATAATCGCAAGACAACCAAAATCAAGCAACAAACAGCTTATGGAACTTGGACCCGTTAATATAAATAATTAACGAACCACAAATTATGATGATTGCTACAAAGAACTGATCAATTTCTTTGAATGCAATCAACTCTTGTAAAACAAGAAAGAACAAGAAATTAATCCTCCAAGTTTTCAACTTATTCTCAATGATGTCTAACCTAAAATACTAAAAGAAAATAACATAAATAGTATCAACATAGCCAATGGGCCAACACTAATAATAATAAACTTTTTAATAAATAACCCAAATTAAAATAACGAAGAGCACACGAGATTAAGGAGCCTCTTTTCATCTTCTTTCAACCTCTTTCCATGTGCCTTATTCATACTTCAAAGCTTCTTTACTTGAGTTTGATTTGGATCCTTGTCTTTTAATCACGTCCTTGGCTTGGATCGTATCACCCATGTAGGATGAGATGCTTTTGGTGGATTTTATTAGAAAAATTACTGCGGTTGCATGAGATGCATCAGTTTTTCACGTTGCTCCATAAACCAACTTACTTAACGGCACATTCTTTCCGTATATAACCACTTTTGTTTCAAATAAGTTTTGTCAAACAAGCTATGAATGTTAAGACTCAATTTCCTCTATCAAATATTAATCAAATTTATGGTCAAAATCATAGTATTTTTTGGTTCAAGTTCGAGGGACACCAGGATTTAATGGAGCAATCAATTGATAATCAAGGGTTTAAGTATCTTGATCTCTTCATATTCGAATGCATTGAATTTCGAGACGAAATTCTTTTAAGGAGGTAAGGTTATTACAATCCGAATTTTCACGTATTTAAATTCCAACTACTACTTGATCAAAGTCGATAATTATGGGTCAAAGTCAAAGTGTTAAAGGAATTTAATTTGGTCTATTAAAAGTTTATGAACTTAATTGATCTGAGTGAGAATTCAAGAATTAATAGTGCAAATAGGTATTGAGACCAACTTAAATCTCTTAATTAAAGGAAAGGGACCTAGATTGCAATTCTATATAATATACATACATATATATATATATATATATATATATATATATATATATATATGTATGAAACAAAAAGGCATTAGGCGTGGATAATTCTACAGCAACGAGAACCAGAGAAGCCAATCGCAAGAAAAAGAAAGGAAAAAGAAAAGAAAAAAGGAAAAAGGGAAAAGGAAAGGAGATAGCGTGGATTCGTCGTAGTTTTGCGTGGTGTGTTTCTTCAATTTTATCTTATGTAAATTCGGCGAATAAATAGTGAAAGTAATTTTGGGTTTTTACCAATGATCGTGATTCAAATTTATCATCGATTTTAATAATTATGTGTTATTAAGATGTTATTAGATCCTAATTAATTATTTTAAAGTGGAATTGATGGTAATTGGTAAAATCAATGAAAGAAGAGGAATAAAGCAACGGAATGTGGAAATTAGAGAACGTTAGAGAAGTTAAAGTTTGGTATTGAATGTGGGTAGCTAATTGGTTGAAAATTCATGTGTATAGGTTTTAATGAGAATACTATTATTATTTCAGGTGGTGATGAGACTATTGGAGAAGCCTACCAACCGAACTAGAAGCAATTCATAGTTCTTTGAGTGGAAAAACTATATTTTACAAAGATATCATGTTTAAATTCCAATGTCCTTTTGTAGATTATTATGATATGTTATTATAAATAAATATTTCAGAAGATCCTGGATTTTATTAAATAGCGTTTTCTTTTTTAAAAGATCATGAGAATATCTTTTTAAAACCATCATAAAGTACCTTGTTAGATTTACCTGCTCTGCACTGTTGTAATACGTTCTACAGTATATGACCAGAATTACAGAGGTCTTTGGGACCCACTTGGGTACACACATAGGCTTTGGACCGTATACGGGGGTGCTTAGCTTTTGGGGCTCGCTCTGTGCGCGTATGACTAGATATTCAAACAGATTAAACTTTTGAGTGACGCACCACGTGTATTGCAAGTGTGTTGTTGTTCTTTAGTACTTTTTATGTTATTTTCCAGTAAATCGTTTTTTGTTACAGAATTCAATTTTAGAAAGCAAAATCCATTTGAAATGGTATAATCAGTGTTGTTCAACAAGAACAATTTCAGTTATTAGTATTATCTCGATGATTTTCAATTATTTATGCTATTTATGCGTTTGGATATAAGAAGATTTTATGAAAATATTTTAGATGAAAAACTACATATATTAGTGAACTTATCCACTTACTGGATTACAAAACTCACTTATTTTCCCTAACGTTTTTTTGTAGGAAGGACCTTGGATTACCTGTGGAGTTCTGAGCTGACCACCATAGTATTCAGATGATTCATGTTTTAACTTGGCAATCGTCATATTTTGATATGCATGTCAAATATGGTTGACGTTTTAATTTATTTATTATAATTATTTTTTTAAGCAATTGGTTTTAGAATTATTCATCATTTTCTCAATTATAATTCTTTTCCTACAATTTCTACATATGATGTTATATATTTTCGGATTGGTTATTCCAATTTATTTAGGAAACCCTTGCATAATTTTTATAAGTTCATTTTAGTATAGAGAAATTATAGTTTCATGTCAAGTTCAGTTTGCCTTGGCAGCGAATCCAATATTAGGCTGGCCTCCATTGTCGGCGCACACCACGTTTCAAGTTATTAGAGATAAATAACTTGAAAAAGGCTGGCCTCCATTTAAGCCAAGAAAAAGGCTAAAACAAACGCCAGCTTTACGATCAGTTTCCTTTAGCTATGATAATAATCATAGACAAATCATAAAACCTGAACTGAATCGACTGGAAATTCACTCCTCTCATTCCGCGATAGTACTGACTAGATTAAAAAGAACCTGGGCTGGTAATCTAGAGCTTGAAAAGAATAATCGGAGAAATCATTAATCGTCTCCTTTTGACGAACTCGATTTCTTTAAAAATTTTCGCCATCTTTGCTTGTTCCTTTCAATTGAAGAGAAATTTTCTGAAAACTTAGAGAGCCCTTCTTTCAGAGCATCAAGATTCACACCATCACCCACCAAGACGCTTGTGACACCCATTTTTGACACCTACAAAAAAGGTAAAATTATAGAATAAAGAACCTGGACATCCAAGGTGAAACTTTAAGATGGGTGCCAAGACTCGAGAGTATCGTGTGCCTCAACATCCACTAAGACAGAGCAAAGGAATAAATAAGCAACAACTTAAAGGGAAGATATCTTACGGCTTTTATATTCCGATCCTCATCATCAAAAAAGAGCATTTCATTATATGAAACACCAGTCCTCCGGTTAATTCTTTGAAGATGATCTGTCTTGTGGGTCCAACTAGAAAATATCTCCTGAAACAATAGAAATATTCAATTTGGTAGCAAGACATGATCACTTGCTAAAATGTCTCAATTCAGATGCACACAAAAGATCCCACATGATGATGCTGCACAAGACAGTGATGAATGCACTCAACCTGGTTGATCTTCACGAAATTTAAAATATTTGTGCTCCACATATCCTGAACTTTTTATTGTTTCTACGGGTTTTTAAGCTCAAATGCTCAATACACAGAGATCTTATTTTTTTAACCTCTGGTTACAATCATTGAATGCCTCTAGTTAAATATAGGTATCAGTTAAGTAGCATCCAATATTAGGCTGGCCTCCATTGGCCTCCATTATAGTTTCATGTCAAGTTCAATTTGCCTTGGCAGCGAATCCAATATTAGGCTGGCCTCCATTGTCCACGCACGCCACGTGTCAAGTTATGGGAGAAAAATAACTTGAAAAAGGCTGGCCTCCATTTAAGCCAAGAAAAAGGCTAAAACAAACGCCAGCTTTACGATCAGTTTCCTTTAGCTATGATAATAATCATAGACAAATCATAAAACCTGAACTGAATCGACTGGAAATTCACTCCTCTCATTCCGCGATAGTACTGACTAGATTAAAAAGAACCTGGGCTGGTAATCTAGAGCTTGAAAAGAATAATCGGAGAAATCATTAATCGTCTCCTTTTGACGAACTCGATTTCTTTAAAAATTTTCGCCATCTTTGCTTGTTCCTTTCAA
Source organism: Jasminum sambac (assembly GCA_018223645.1). NCBI lineage: Eukaryota > Viridiplantae > Streptophyta > Magnoliopsida > Lamiales > Oleaceae > Jasminum > Jasminum sambac. The sequence goes on along the minus strand of CP073648.1, from coordinate 19,221,523 downwards.
TTGAAGAGAAATTTTCTGAAAACTTAGAGAGCCCTTCTTTCAGAGCATCAAGATTCACACCATCACCCACCAAGATGCTTGTTACACCCATTTTTGACACCTACAAAAAAGGTAAAATTATAGAATAAAGAACCTGGACATCCAAGGCGAAACTTTAAGATGGGTGCCAAGACTCGAGAGCATCGTGTGCCTCAACATCCACTAAGACAGAGCAAAGGAATAAATAAGCAACAACTTAAAGGGAAGATATCTTACGGCTTTTATATTCCGATCCTCATCATCAAAAAAGAGCATTTCATTATATGAAACACCAGTCCTCCGGTTAATTCTTTGAAGATGATCTGTCTTGTGGGTCCAACTAGAAAATATCTCCTGAAACAATAGAAATATTCAATTTGGTAGCAAGACATGATCACTTGCTAAAATGTCTCAATTCAGATGCACACAAAAGATCCCACATGATGATGCTGCACAAGACAATGATAAATGCACTCAACCTGGTTGATCTTCATGAAATTTAAAATATTTGTGCTCCACATATCCTGAACTTTTTATTGTTTCTACGGGTTTTTAAGCTCAAATGCTCAATACACAGAGATCTTATTTTTAACCTCTGGTTACAATCATTGAATGCCTCTAGTTAAATATAGGTATCAGTTAAGTAGCATCATTTCACTTGACAAAGTACCGTAATATTGACATTTGAGGATAAGCTTGTTAGAAAAAGAGTTCAATTATCTTAGCACTCTCAATAGGCACCGCGATATGAGAAAAGCTCTTTAACAGTTGACATTTTTTTTATTGCTTTTCACTATTTACGTTAATCAAGAAAAATATTCTTGTAGCTACGGCCCACATAGGATTTAACTTCATTCATTCAAGACTTATCGAATGTCTATATTTGATTGTATGACATGTTGCAAAACGAAAAGGATAGAGTTAGCTCACCTGCGCTACAAACAATGATTTTATCCCCAATTTGTCTAGAAAAGCGTTTGCTATATCAGGAGTTGGTGATCTTGAGGCAATAGCAACATCAATTCCCTTTGTCTTGAGAGCATACAATATGCCCTTGGCATGAGGATAGACAGATGGCATTTCACTTCTCAAACGGCATTCACTAGAGAATAAATAATCAGATAATTGAATAATGACTATATATACCCAAGCAACAGAATAACCAAAGCTATGGTCTCAAATATGACAATACATTATAAATACATGATTATAAAGCCGACAAACATTCATTGTGGAATGACCAAGCTACAACTATCTCGCCAAAACTATGGGAGAGTGTAGGTAAGTTTTGAAGGCCACAATAGACGATGGTCTTCACAAAACAACCTGCTCATACTCATTTCAAATTAATTGATAGTCATTCTAATATTGCCTAGACTGTTGGGTCTTATAATACTACTGCAGACCAGTACATAATCTCCATATGAATGGGTGCCTCACTGTCAATCTCGGATGTGATAAACAAAACCACTTCAGCGAATTCATATAATTTCAACATTCAAATAAACGAGGTAAAACCTCCTCTCGGTCACCAAATTCTGCAAATATGTCACTTGAGCACTGAACTTACAAGATGTTCCAATTAAGCCAGTAACTAGTGACTATGTACCCATTTATTTGATTTCATGGATTTGAGAATGGCAAGACTTACTTGACAAACTGAAATCACAGAACCAGGACAAAAACTTAGGTCAAATTGATATCCACTTGGAATAAAAAGTTACAACTCTGAATCAGTATCGTGAAACCAAAATCACATCCAGAATACTAGCTTATCAATGTCATAAAAAGAATCTCCCAAAGCATAACTTAACCGCAACATGTAATGATTGCAAGTTTGGCTACAATTTATGCTGAAAATCAGTATGGCTACTAAGACGACACATTTTGAGAGCTTAATACCAACTTAGGGTTTAACCCTTCCCAAAATTTATGGAAATCTCACAGGCACTAATCTCGTCCAAGACAAGTGAGGCTTGCAAATTTTGCAGAGTATTTGATAAAAATCGAGAAATTTTCAAATAGTAAAAGCAAAATTAGAAGGACATTACGATCAATACAGTATTTGATTACAATGCAGGAAATAAAGTAAATGAGAAGAAGAACACCAGTAAAAAGGCCAGAGAGTGTAATCGAGATCGAAGATCACGAGACGAGGCAGGATTTCGAATTGACGCAAAACATCCATTGCCTCTAACTTCACCCCATCGTCTCCCATCGTCGCTCTCTCCCCTGGTAAGTGCTAATGATATCGCTTTATCTGAGATATGGAAAAGTAAGGGTTACCCTGGAGGGCAGTGGCTGGCTTCTCATCGAACTTTATCAGTCCACTTTTGAAACGAAGTTTGGTCACTTGTTTGACTTCTCACTTTCTCCGTTCTTCTGGTTATCCAAGCTCTCCTCGCTAGACGGAAAATTGTAGTACAGATCCCTAACCATTGAAGATTATTACAATCAGGTCCCCAACCTTCAAAGTCTCCTGCTCAAAATCCTTAATATTTCAAACGTTATCGTTGAAAGTCCTACCACTAAAAAATTCCTTAATTTAAATGATCAAATTTTGTGTAAGAACGATACAATTATCCTTCTTCACGAAAAGTAACAATTGAAATGAATGCACCCTCATCTCCAAAATTGCTGGAATATTCATTTATACAAAACTATGATAGCATTGTTTGTTTTTTTATGATTTTTTATATAAAAGATGAGAGAGAATGACTGGAGTTGAATGGTGGAGATTTGTGTAATACGTGTAGATCCTACAAGATATGTGAATGTAATTAGTTTGGCAAAAAAAAAAAAAGAATCAATAAAAATGGATTACAAAGTAGTAAAAGTAGTAAAATTTGAATCCTATCACCTTAGATCAATTACTTTACCATCAAGATTACATCCCAATGCCACAAAACTCAATCTGAGCTGCAAAGTCTAAACACCCGAGAAATAATGAAAAAATAAGATTGTCTTACAACCTCAGGAGGTCTCTAATATGGGCTTGTAGCTTGCACAGCTATACAACTGTGTTGAAGAGCTGATGCAGTCTTCAACCACTCAACACTTCTTTTACATGATAGAGATGGGAAGTTGTTTGATTCCTATGGAACCACCCTCAAAGAATTGTAGTGATGATGAAGAGTCTATAGCAATTGTTGTTGGCTATTTGGGGATGATTAACGGGGGTGGGGATTTGGGTGGCGCTGGAGGTAGTAGTGTTTTTTTTTAATTATTACTTTTATTATTTTTCTTCATTTTTTGTTAGATTCACTATTTTTTTAATAGTACTCAACCATAAATGTATTATAATTAATTGTTAGTTAAAACTAAAATGTGTTCGTATTGGATATTATAAAATATTTTTCAAAAGCTACAATATTGATTCGCACGCATGCTAATGTATAGGAATCATTCGATAAAAAGTGTTTAACTTCAATCATGTTGGTTCAATAAATTTAATTAGGGACCCAAATATGAATATATAGAGAATTAATGCAAATTTTTGCAATTTTAAGAAATTTGTGGATTAGTTTGCATGTGTTTAAAAGTTGTACATTCATTTGCAATTATTATTTGTGGTGATCTGTCATTTTACATAAAAATTTGACCATTTAACAGTCAAATTAGTGATTTTCTTAGTGAAAGAAATTTCAACACTATCATTTGAACGGTTAGAGATCCTGAGTGCAAGACTTTGAATGTTGACAAGACTTTGAATGTTGAGGATCAGACCGTAACAACCCTCAAAGTCAGGGAACCCTGTTACAATTTATCCTATACTTTATTATCTGATCAACAAAGTCTCTTTATATCTGATGCGAATGGAAGGTCCTGGAATTATTTAAATTAGTAATTTAATTTAATTTAATTTTTTATATTTCCTTAACTTTTATTATAATTTAATAGGATATTTGTATCCTCATTAGGTTAGAAGTATTCTTTATTTTATTTCTTTGTCACCAAGTTAAGTAGCATCTATTTAATTCTTATTTATGTTTCAGTGTAACTTTGTTGGTTTTAAATAAAAGAGGAGTTTTATCAAAATTGCAACCCATGTGTTGTTTATTTCTTGATGTAGAGTCGTGCTATATCAATATTGATAGTGGAAAGAATAAGATCTTTCATATATGGTAGGTGTGTGGTTTTCAGAAACTACTTGTTTACTATTCTCTGCCCGATGATAGGCTACTATTTTTCTTTCATTCATCAGTTTCAAATTAAAGTTAGCTACTTTTCCTTAGTCAATTTTTTTTATGTGTCCCTATTTAATTAGTATTGTTATCTACAAATCAAAACTATTAAGGTGGAATAATAATTATATGAATTGGTATATTAGGAAAGATGTCCTAACTTCCACAAAAAAAAAAAAGAAAGAAAGAAAGAAAGAAAAAAGAAAAGGAAAGATGTTCTTATATTTCATTTTTTCAAGAATATTAATTAAAATTTTTTATGCAAAAATAGGTACTGTACTATTTTTATGGGATGGAATCAGTAACTAAAATTATATGAAAAGCTAGCATATTCAAGTATATTCAAACGCAACAGAAAGTGATTTGAATCTTGCACTTTTGATCTGTTCCCTACATGGGCACGTACCCACGCCCACGTGGGGAACTCTGGTGAAGCCATGTTATCAGAGCAAATTTTTTTTAAAATATTTTTTTTGTTTGGTATATACATTAAGTTAGATGAATAATATATAATTATCCCCTAATGGTGGAGCTCACCCGATCCCCTACGAATTTTTTCCCCACTTGTGGGTACCATAACGTACCCACAAGTGGGGAATAGATCATCACTGTTAAATCTTGATTGTTTTGGTCCTTAATCTTGGAGTCGATAATTGACAAGATTTGCTTAACTTAATTCTCAAAATGGCAAGACATCCCCAACATCTGCAAGTTATCAACCATTTCCAATTGACACAATAGCTCTATTTGCTCATCAAGAATCATTAATGTCACTTGCTTTTTTAGTTCAGAAGCGCATTTTACGTATCTCTCCCCCTTCATCACGCAAAATCACAATACAATCGCACGAAAAAACAAAAACAAAATATCCAAATACCTCGTATTCAATATTTAATAACTGAATATAATTAAATCCCCAAGTAGGGGGCTCGTAATTTCCTGATCGCCTAATCACATTCTCATTGCAAGACGAAGGGATTAGAAGACTAGCGTTAGGAGCATAATTTGTATGGAACGCAAAACAACATTTTGGAACATGTATCTTAGAAATACAATACAAATATAACTTGGCTTGAAAACGCTCATATTAATGATAGCCATTGATCAATCGACATTTGAATTGGTTGTTGGTGGAGTACTATGTTTTGAATGTTGGGAAATACACAGAATCATTCCCAAACCATCGATGGTGCCAGTGTCGATGTCATTTTGTCGATTCGACCAGTTTGAAATCCGATGGATCTAAATTAAGCGCTGAGGTGGCGTTTGGGAATTTTCGAATTTTTCTGCAACTCGTAGCGCCGTGACGCCGTCAAAGTTTTGATATTATTTTTGGGCAAAAAATATTGTCAAAACTTTGACCGGCGGTCACGGCGGCTACGGAGTCGCCGGAAAAAATTCAGAAAATTCCTGAAACTCTCCCATCGCTGCTGATTTTAGATCTAGGCCGGATTTCAAAACGGGAGTCGAATCGACCCCCAAAATGATATCGATGGTGCCGTAATTACAGCACCATCGATGGTTTTGGAAAGGGATTGGGGAAATACGTTCCATGAGTCGGTGGGTCATTGTCGGCACAGTACTCGCACAGTTTTAATAATTGTACTAATGCAAATAAATATGTATCTCGTGTTTGAAAAATTTATATCACAGGAGATAAACGATTTTCAATATTTAATTATTGACCATAAGTATCGATAATGTTCTTCAGTTAACTATTGTTTCTCTTAATAAGAATTTTCATTCAAATAAATTACGATTCGGCCATTGAGACTGATTGTTTTATGGAGCGATTCGTAATCCAAGTATTAAGGGGGACGAAGGATAGACTGATTATCTCGCTAGGTTTGGTTTTGATAGATGCATCTCTTTGTAACGCGATATATTTTTATGAGAGGAATTGAAGTAGGAGTGCCCGTTCAATAAAAAATTTATAAGTTGACATATATTTGAAAATTTGTTAAATAAAAAAATAAATCCTTATTTTACAATTTAAACGCTAATATAAAAATTATAGTCAAGTTCCTTCATCAAATTTTTTATACAAACTTCATTCTCAAACATATATATTAGATTTATTTAGAGGAAATTAGCAAAAATATGATTTTTAATTTTTAAAATTAAAAAATCAGTTTTCTTTTAAAACTATTTACAAATAATGTGCTGCAGTTCGAGTGTGCCGTTCGGTCTCAATCATGCTTTCGGCAATGACAACAAAAGATAACGAGTAATACACATTCAAAAATCCTTTTATTTATTTATTTATTATTTTTTTCAAAAATCTCTGTGGCACATACCACCCTAAAACTTCAAACTCTGCTGAAGGGGAATGGGCTCAAATAGTAATGCTAAAATTCGATCTTTAGTTTCTTGATTTTTAAGACCGTGTCCATCTCCATATTGGTACATATATTGTGCCATTCTGCCGATATTCGCTGCATTTTCGATAAAAGTTTTGGAGAACGAGCAGTTCTCATCTCGCTCTCTGTTCATTTTTTTCCACGTCTCGCCAATCAAAAACTTTATATGTTCGCGCGACTCCTCTTCAGAACCACCGGTTTCTCTCATGTAACATTGTATTGATTTAGGAACGTCGCCCCTTTCCATTTCACCCTGCGAAAAATGATGAGTGATATAATATTATTATGGTAAATCGTATGGTACGAATGTCCATATAATATTTTTGTTTGGTTATATACGTACCGATGATGTTCCTAAATCGTCAGCGAGACGTAAAAGTGTCGCCGACAGCTGGATTAAGCTAGGATAATCGTCCAAGTAGTGAATAGCTTTCTTCTCTAGAGGATTGGTACCAGCGAAGAAAGTATGGGACAATATCACGTTCACTGAAATTGAAATCCATGCTGTGTTCATATATTCTTCTAGAGTTGGTTTGTATCCACTGAAATACCATTTTGCTTCACAGAAGTATGCTTTGCATAAATCTATCCACTGTCACTTTTGGCAAATATTATTTGTACAAGTAATGTTATTCATCAATAATGTTGCTGACTGATTAGCGGTTATGTGACATCTCAACATTGGTTGGTGTTGTAGGTCCTACACAACTATACCAACCAATTAATGTCAAAATGCTACATTGATGTTTATACTGATAAACAACAGAAAAAAAAAGCGTGTTTCGACTTTTAGAAGCCTAAATCGTACCGATTTTTTGAGATACGGAATAATAATTAGCCCCTTTTCTTTGAGGACCTCGTAAGCAAATTCATTGACAAGGTTGTAGAGTGCTAGATAACAAAGTTGCATGTAATCTGGAAGTTGATGGATTGAATTGATATCCCATCTGTAAAAGTTAAACACGTTAGTAACATGAAATTAGACTAAATGGCTAATGGGTTACTAGCTATATATTCCAAGAAGAAAGGACTTAGGAGAAGAATCATAACCTTTCAATGATTCTTGTGAAAATTTCTAGTTCTTCTATTGTACCATAGACATCGTATATGTCGTCTATGACTGTTATTATGGCATTGACCTTTGCCAAATTCGTTCTGTAAAATTTGTATTGAGGTTCAAATCCTATCCCAACGGTCCAAAAGAAACATTCCACCATCCTATCTCTTGCAAATGGCAACTTTTCGGCAAGAGACGTCCCCTTCCACCACCTTCCCATAGAAAAAAAGGGTTAGCAAGACAAGATAAACATTAGCTAGAATCCAGATATTATCTGTTAGTGGGTTGGTGACACACAATATTTGAAGAATTTGCAGGTTCAAAGTCAAAAATGAGGGGCTCTTAGTAGGAGATAAATGTTGACCCAACATATTGCAATGGAGAAAGTTTGATTGAGAGAATTACGCATGCAGTTTTGGTAGGTGCCAACAACCCCCAAGCTTGCCTATAAATAGAGCTCTCATTTGCATTGTAATCACACCACAACACACTGTATACATCAACACAATAGTAATTGTGTAGAGAGAGTGTGAGAGCTTCAAGTAGAAAGTTTATACACGAGAGATAAAAGTGAGTGGAGTGTTAAAACCTTTATGAGGTAGAGAGAAAATACAAGATGGTATTTTTGTACTCCTCCTTTGTGATAGTGAAATATTTTGGTGTGGGTCCGTGGGACGAGGCGCTTGGCGAACCACGTTAAATCTCGGTGTTTTATTTTGTGCTTATTTTAGCGTCCATTATTTCTCTCAGTCGCATTTATTCGTCCCACTGATCTTGGGCGGAATTAGTAGCGTCCTAATTCCCCAACAACTGGTATCAGAGCCACGTTTGTGATATCTCTTGAAATTCTTAGTATGCTCTGTGGTTGCAAGCCGTGGACTCCATCTTCCACATCGAAACGATTTCTCGAAAAATCACATTTTGTTCGAGTGGGAGTAATGGCGACAGACGAGAGAATTTCCAAAATTGATAAATTTGATGGAAAAAATTTTGGATATTGGAAAATACAAATGAAGGACTATTTGTATCAGAAGGACCTATATAAGCCGTTGAAAGAAAAACCAGAAAGCGAGAAAGACGACGAGTGGGAGGTGCTTGATCGAAAAGCACTCGGCACAATTAGATTGACCCTATCAAAGTCGGTCGCTTTCAACATTAAAAATGAGAAGACAATCGGCGTCTCATGGCGAATTTATCCAAAGATGTATGAACAAATGTAGGCAAAGAAATAAAGTTCATTTGATCAAGAAATTGTTCAATATGAAGATGATGGAAAGCGGAGATTTGGAGAACACCTCAACGAATTCAATGAGGTAGTAGACCAATTGACCACGGTGGAAATCACTTTTAGTGATGAGGTTCGAGCTCTATTAATTCTTGGGCGCTTGCCTGAGTTGGAATGGCACAAATACAACGATCGCCAGCTGCCAGAAGTCGAATTGAAGTTCGATGATGTTGTAAGCATGATCTTGACCGAGGAGATCCTGAGACAATGATGCGCTTCAACTTCCGGCCGCTTTCAATGTAGATAGCAGAGGCGTAAGTTCAAACAGAGGGCACGGCGTGGACGAGCAAGTCGAGGAATGGCGCATCGAGATCCAAATCACATAAATTCCAACAAGTCAAAATCTGTTGAATGTTGGAATTGCGGTCAGGTTGGGCACTACAAAAATCAGTGTAGGGCAGCTCCAAAGGAAACGGAGAACAAGACCGAGGTCAATGTCGTGACCGAAGAAGCACGTGATGCGTTGATATGCTCCATAGAGAAGAAGTCTGACTATTGGGTAATAGACTCTGGAGCATCGTTCCATGCCACCGCAAATCGGCACTTTTTTGCAAATTATGTGTCGGGAAACTTCGGAGAAGTATATCTCGGAGACGATCATCCTTGCAGCGTGGTGGGCATAGGAGAAGTACAGATCAATGTCAATGGATCTGTATGGAAATTAAAGGACGTGAGACATATTCCAGAATTGAGGAAAAATTTGATCTCAAAACAATTGTCGAGAGAAGGATGTGACACAAGCTTCTCTGGTGATAATTGGAAAATCACCAAGGGGGCCATGATAATCGCACGTGGCAAGGATAGTGGCACCCTATACACGACGGCGAATGCGTGTATGACAATTGCAGTTGCTGATAGCAAGGATGTGAACTTGTGGCACCAAAGACTTGGGCATATGAGCCGAAGGGCTCAAGTACATGCATGCAAAAGGGAAACTACCAGGGCTTGATCTATTGATTTAGACTTTGCGAAAGTTGTATTTTCGGGAAGCGTAAACGGGTGAGTTTCAATACAAGTGGCGTAACTCAAGAAAGGAAGCTTGAACTTGTCCACACGGATGTGTGGGGTCCAACAGCCAGCTTTCATCGATTGGCGGAAAGTCATACTGTGACTTTCATTGATGACCACTCGAGAAAGGTGTGGGTTTACTTCTTGAGACACAACCGATGTGTTCGAGTATGCTCAAGAAGTGGAAGGCCATGGTGGAGAATGAAACCGGTTTGCAGTAAAGAAGTTGAGATCCGACAATGGTGGAGAGTACGAAGATTTGATGCTCAAGAAATTTTGTTACCAAAATGGCATTAAGTTGGAGAGAACGTTGCCAGGAACACCGCAATGTAATGAAGTTGCGTAACGCATGAATCGGACGCGATGTAACGAGCTAGAAGCATGAGAATACATGCAGCCTGCCAAAACAGCTTTGGGCGTGGTCGCCAATACGGGCGGCATACCTAGTTAATCGTGGACCGTGGTACCATTGGAGTACAGATACCTAAGAAGTTTGGAGTGGGAAAGAAGTGAAAATTTCTCATTTGAAAGTATTCGGTTGTGTCGCACAGTGCGTGCACATTAGTGACAATGCCAGGAGTAAGTTAGACTCCAAATCACTAAAGTGTACTTTTGTTGGATATGGTGGAGACGAGTTCGGCACCGCTTTTGGGATGACCGTAACAAAGCTCATCGTGGCCGGGATGTCATATTCAATGAAAAGGTGATGTACAAGGACGTAAATGCGCTCAATCCAATGACACAACAAACGCATTTATCCAACATATGTTCCGGACGACATCATGCGGAAGGCGTTATGTCGAAGCAAACAGATAAGAGTTTGCGCAGAGAGCCTGCCTCTGAGGCCGATTCACCACGCTTCCACTCCAATTCCCATTGTTAGGAGGTCAAGTCGACCTCATGTTCCGAATCGAAGTACATGAACTACATGTTGCTCATCGACGCCGGTGAACCCTGAATGCTATGACGAGGCATGTCGTGGGAGATTCATAAGTGGGAGCTTGCAATGAAAGATGAGATAAAGTCTCTCATCTCCAACCCACGTGGGAACTAGCCGAAAGTTGCCCGTAGGGAAGAAAGCTCTCAACAATAAATGGGTGTACGTAATCAAAGAAGAACATGATGGTTCAAGAGGTACAAGGCGAGATTGGTAGTCAAAGGTTTCAAAGCAGAAAGAAGGAATTGACTACACTGAGATATTTTCGCCAGCTTGTGAAGTCAATAATTCGATCAAGTTGTTGAGCATTGTTGCAATGAGGGCTTGCACTTGGAGCAGCTTAGATCGTGAAAACCGCTTTCCTCCATGGTGACTTAGAGGAGGAAATATATATGCAAAGAACCGTAAGGCTTCTCAAAGTGAAAGGAAAAGAGAAGTCGGGTATGCAAATTGAAGAAGAGCCTATATGGCTTAAAGCAAGCGCCAAACAAAGGGTACAAGAAGTTTGACGGATTTATGCGTAAAAATGGCTACATGAAGTGTAATGCCGACCATTGTTGCTACTTCAAGCGGTTCGAGTCCAAATTATATCATTTTGTTACTTTATGTCGATGACATGTTAGTAGCCGGCTTCTGATATGGGCGAGATCAAGAAGTTGAAGAAGCAACTATCGGTGGAATTTGAAATGAAGGACTTGGGTGAAGCAAAGCAAATTCTAGGGATGAGAATTTGTAGAAACAAGGAAAAGGGTGTTTTGCGCTTGTCACAGCCAAGTATGTTGATCAAATCCCGCAAAGATTCAACATGAGCAAGGCAAAACCAACAAGACGCCATTAGCGAATCATTTCCGTCTATCCAACCCACTCCTAAGACAGAAGAGGAGAGAAACTTCATGGCTAAAATTCCATATGCCTCGGCCATTGGAAGTTTGATGTATGCCATGGTTTGTACTGCACTTATATTGCTCATGCAAAGGGGAGTTGTGAGCAGATATATGGCAAATCCTGGAAAGCAGCATTGGGATGCAGTAAAGTGGATATTGAGATATCTACGGGGAACTACTGAGAAATGCTTATGCTTTAGACGAGGCGAAGTGAAACTACGAGGTTTCGTAGATGCAGATTTTGCTGGCGAGGTAGATCGTAGGAGAAGCACTACAGGTTATGTCTTCACAGTTGGTGCTACTGCAGTTAGTTGGATTTCGCAGATACAGAAGATTGTTGCGTTATCAACTACGTAAGGTAGCACGCGTGGCAAAGAACCGAGGCTAGCAAAGAGATGATATGGCTACAAGGTTTGTTGGCAGAATTGGGTTTTGAACAGGAGAAGAATGTCTTGCACAGTGATAATCAGAGTGCGATACATCTGGCAAAGAATTCGGCATTTCATTCCAGAACCAAGCATATTGGACTCCGTTATCACTTCATCAGATCACTTTTGGAAGATGGAGTGTTGACGCTGAAAAGATTCAAAGGCAAGAATCCAAATTGACATGATGACGAAGACAAGAACTAATGAGAAACCGAGCTATGCTCGCCTTCGCCTGGTCTTCTCGCAATGAAGACAGAGGTGGTGACCCACATCATATTTTTCACGGCTACAAAATGAGATGTCCTAAGGTGAAGTTTGATTGTGAAGACAGATTGAAATCGATCTTCAAGTGGGAGATTGTTAGTGGGTTGGTGACACACAATATTTGAAGAATTTGCGTGTTCAAAGTCAAAATGAGGGGCTCTTAGTAGGAGATAAATGTTGACCCAACATATTGCAATGGAGAAAGTTTGATTGAGAGAATTACGCATGCGCTTTGGTAGGTGCCAACAACCCCCAAGCTTGCCTATAAATAGAGCTCTCATTTGCATTGTAATCACACCACAACACACCAGAATACATCAACACAATAGTAATTGTGTAGAGAGAGTGTGAGAGCTTCAGTGTAGAAACTATACACGAGAGATAAAAGTGAGTGGAGTGTTAAAACCTTTGCGTAGGTAGAGAAAATACAGTATGGTATTTTTGTACTCCTCCTTTTGTGATAGTGAAATATTTTGGTGTGGGTCCGTGGACGTAGGCAGTTTGGCCGAACCACGTTAAATCTCGGTGTTTTATTTTGTGCTTATTTTAGCGTCCATTATTTCTCTCAGTCGCATTTATTCGTCCCACTGATCTTGGGCGGAATTAGTAGCGTCCTAATTCCCCAACATTATCAAGGCCTAAATGATTCAGTGTCCGCATGCATAGGACACCATTATGGCACCCACTGCTTGTGTGGCAGTCTATTCGTACAACATTGCCATAACGCTACTAGCTGCGGGCACTAGATCATTTTCGGTATTCTAATGATTTTTTTTTACTAAATAATAAATTTCATGTTGAATAGTAATGAGAATTACGAGATGCATGAATAATAGAATACACAAGTACTCAATATGGCCTTGAGATGCGTTCAGGGAAAAAAGGGGCCCTGAGATGAGACTAATTAGACTGCCGCCCCTACTTTTTGATATATGAAAAGGACCTCGAAAATCAAACTTATATTGACCCAAAAAAAAAAAAAAAAAACTTGTCCAATATAATACCAAGTTTTGCTCAAGACCTCCGACATTTTAGGGCCAATCCTACAATTATTAATACCTGGAAACTTGCTTTAGTTCTTCTTGATATTTAGCTTGAACAATGTTGAAATCCAATTCAGCAAACTCAAGTAGAACTGGATTCATTTCTGGCCTATCCCTGTAAATGTCTATATACCATCTAGCCTCTGCCCTTGGGATGGTCCAATGCAATGGAAGCTCCAATGCATGTTGTACTAATTGAGAATGAAACTCGCCAATACATAAAACTTGATTATTAAGGTGTTTTCTTGTGAACTCTGTGGCCATTTCTAGGGTTTTTTCACCTTCCGTGGCTAGGAATGAAGCTTCGTATAGTTGTAACAATCCCTCTATATCATCACAATGCATTGACTCGAATTCGCCCTTCTCATTCTTGAAACGATCAAATATATCTGTAGTCAACGTGATTCTATATTATGGTTAGTACTTTACTCAATCAGTATTAATATATAACCTATATATAACCTATATATAGAGGATCATATTATTTAGTTAATTAATTGTGAGTACTTATGAATCAACATTTAGTGAGCATGAATATAGAGTACTTGGTACATTAAGAGTATAAGCACAAGAAATGAATGAAAAGAGCCCCCAGGGCAAAGCTCCAGCGGTTAGGGTAGTGCAGAGTTGGTACCAAGGCCAAGGTTCGAGTCATGGCAGCCGCAGTGTGGGGATTTTCACTCCTTTGGGGGTGGTCCCTTGTGGGCACCATGCACGGGGCCTCCACTATGCCTGATCATGGAGTACCTGATTTACCTCCTTCACGATGCCTGTGGGGCCAGGACGGTGAGGACCGGCTGGGGTGTCCGGAATTACACCTTTAATGGTACCAAGAAATGAATGAAAAGATCAAGAAAGTGATAGATGTGCACCTTGAGAGACATTGAAGTGATGTTTTCTTAGTAATCGGAATCCCAAAGCTGTAGCATATAGGTCCTTGATCTTTGAATCTTGATTGTTTTGGTCCTTAATCTTCGTGTTAATACTTGATAAGATTTGCTTAATTTCATTCTCAAAATGGTAAGCGATCCCCAACCTCTGCAAGTTATCAACAATTTCCAACTGAACCAATGGCTCTACTTGTTCATCATCAAGAATCATCTTCACTTGCATCCTCAACTCAGAAGCGTGCTTTACATATCTCTCCTCCTACATTATGCAAATTCAGATATGATATATTGCACGAAAAAAGAAAATTGAACAAATTTATACAATAATCACGAGAATTAATTACCGAGTATTTGATATGTAACGACTGAATATAATCGAAACCCCACGTCGGGGGCTGGTAGTTTCCCGATCGCCTAATCACATTTTGATTGCAAGAAGTAGAGGTGATTGCCTAGTTAAGACTTCGAAGAGTTGTTGGTAGCTTGAGTGCTAGAGAAAAGGCTTAAATATATAGAAGTACTTAGCAAGGCTTCTCTAGAAAGTGCGGTTTCGCTCTGTTCCCAACATGGATATGGTGCCCACGCCATGTGGCGCCCTCACAGAGCGCCACATCACGCAATTTTTATTTTTTATTTTTTTGTATTTATATTAGGTCAGATGAATAATACATAACAGTTTTCTAATAATGGGGGGTAATGGGACCCACACAAATTTTTTTCCCGGGCGAGTACGTTCCCACGTGGGGACCAGAGAAAGTGATTGAAGTTTCGGACCAACTAAAATAACAAGCAATAAAGATACGTTGGTGATTGCTGGCAGGACGCAAGTCGAGCACACACTAGTACAAAATTGAGCTTAGGTGGCGGTTGTTTTACACTTAGGGTGGCGTTTTTTTGATCGCCACCCAAACCAGCGCCACCCAAAGTCGGCCAAAGGGTGGCGGTTGGAAAAACGCTACCCAAAATAGACTTCGGGTGGCGGTTGTTAAAAACAACCGCCACCCTTTATATTTTTTTTTTTTAAAAGGACTTAGGGTGGCGGTTGTTGGACACAATCAGCCACCCTTTATATTTTTTTGTGTGACTTAGGTGGCGTTGTTGGACACAACCGCCACCCTAAGTTTTTTAAAAAGACTTCTGGCTCTAGTGCAAAACCGCCACCCAAAGTCCACTCTTTTTTTTTTAATGATATGAGCAGAATGAACAATCTAAGAACACACGAAATAATTTTTAAAACACACGAAATAATTTTTATTCAAAACCAATCACATCCAATTACAACAAAATGAACAATCTAAGAACAAAAACACAAAATTATAAAATGAAAAGCTAAAAATTGCGTTTTGAGGCCTTAGATGACCTCAGATCGGCCTGAAACATGGGGTCACGGCAATAGCGGTGAATGTCGTAGATCTCGTCGCGACGATTCCAGAATGTACTCGTGGGCTGAAAACGGACATCGTATGCAAAAGTTATGGCCATTTAAAGTTTACAAGCTCAAAAACTCGAAAAAAATTTATATTAACAATTATACAAAAATAAACGAGATTTACATGACCAAAAGATCAAAGAAGCTTACCTTAAATTATAGCACCAATTTGTGAAGAAATTGCACTTAAATCTGATTTCAAACCATGAATATTTGAAGAAATTTCAAAACATTTTCAAAAGAGGAAAACTCATAAATGAATACCAAATCGATGAGTTGGTGGAATATTTAAAGAGAAGGGTGGCGGTTGTAGCAAAAACCGCCACCCAAAAGTATTTAATAATAATAAAAAAAAAAGCGTATGGCGGTTGTTAGCTTACAACCGCCACCCTATGTACTAATTTTTTTTTTTTTTTACTACGTTAGTTTAGTGGCGGTTGTTAACACAATCTACACCGAAATTGTCTTAGGTGGCGGTTGTTTTACACAACCGCCACCCGCTGGTACTATTTTTTTTTTTTTTTTTTTTTTTTTACGTTGGTTTAGGGTGCCCGAAACCAATTTAGGTGGCGGTTGTTTTACGCAACCGCCACCCGTTGTTCTTTTTTTTTTTTTTTTTTTAACGTTGGTTTAGGGTGGCGGATGTTTGCTATAACCGCCACCCTTTCTTAATTCCGAAGCATCAATGGTGGCGGTTTGATAAGCAAACGCCACCCACCCGTACCTAACGCCACTACAGATTTAAATGACACGAAATTAAACCACATAATGCTTAATTGGTAGATCGATTTGATGGCTACCGCTAGATTTTTTTAATAATGCAAACAAATCTACATTGGAATATAATTCCAACAATAAATATTGTTGATATCGATATTCTTCATTTAATTATTGTTTCTCTTTATAAGAAGTTTTATTAAAATAATTAGGTTGTACGAGTTTACATATATCAATCATTTAAAAATATATTATATGAGGAAATGACCACTAAGTACAAGCCCTACTTATTTTTTGCCCATTAATTCGTCCAACTCATAAAAAATTCGGCCAACATTCAAAAAGGGCAAAACGTGAAGTTATTGATAAATTCTTATAGTTTCTACAAAAACAGAAATTCAATTCAATTCAACAATGACCCATTTCGTCTACACACAAATGAATTTGCACTAATAAAGTTTGCGAATATCAAATTTGAAGAGAAATTGTACCAAACTGATCGACCAAAAAGAGATTCGCTGCAGCATTTCCTTTGCGGATTTCACCGAAGATTAAGAATCGTTTACAGCCGCCGAGTAAAACGGGAAGAAAAAGGACCAGAAAAGCCTGCATGCCCGAATCTATTGCAAAGCAGAGGATAAAATTGTAATAAAAAATTTAAAATTAAAGAGATTTAATTTAGTGGTAAAATTAATGTAAATTACAGTGGACAAAAATATGAGTTGGGTGAGTTAGTGGGCAAAAAATAGTTAAGGCATTATAATATATATATATATATATATATATGTATGTATCTCTTAATATTAATCTTTCAAAAATCTCATGGGATTAAATTCATATTATGACAATATCCTACGATACATCAATAAAATGTCATGGGTTTTTTTTAATATTATTTTATTTTTTATTGTGATTTTATTATTTCTTTGTATTCCACCGCCGGGCAATGAGAAGTACTTAATTGTCGCAAATTCGATTTTTAAATACCAATGTGTCTCCGAACTTTTTTAAAATACCAATTCGTCAAAGTGTGTTTTTTTTAAATACCAATTTGGTATTTTAGCCATTTTCATACCTACAATGATAGTCTCATTTAGATTTTCATACGGATTAAGAAATTATAATTAATTTTATTAAAAAAATACTATTGAATTATATAATTTCAAAATATACCCTCAATAATGACAACTTATTTTAATTCGCAATGAAACATATTAAATAGAGATATAATGGGAAGTGGAAGACTTTAATGCATATTCACAAAAGAAAGTAGACTATAATTTGGAATGAATGAAAAAAATATATAGATATATCTTTGCGGGATAGGGATGGTATTTGATTTTTCATGTTAAGCTTGTGAAATTCAGGTAGAAAAGATTCTTGAGAATGCCCATCATTTATTTCAAAATAACATTTTCCTAATCATGAAATTTTTTGAAAAGAACGTGTGTGGTGCGACGCTCGTTAAGGGCATCTCTAATGGGAACATCAATTGCTGATGTCCATTCTAGAGAGAAATACTTACAAAAATTGTGAGTGGGTCCCACACCTTTTTAATTTTCTCTTTTTTTAAAAAAAATTATTTTTCTCTCATTTACATCATTTTCTCCCTGCTTTTTCTACATAAATTCTCTTGTCATGTCTAAAAATAGAAACCTATCTACAAATTCTTTCACTGTTATTTTATTATTATTCTTTGAATATGTTTATATCTCTCCTCATTTTAACTTTTTTTCTATTTTTTTTCTCTAGGCATCTTTCCATTCCCCTCCAATTAAAATAATTATCTTCTCTCTCTCTCATTTATATCATCATACCGAATTGATCTCCTCCCACAGTGAAGATTTCCTCCCCACAGTAGGGAGGAGATCATTTCCCATCATCATACATACAATTCACATCCCCATTGAAAATAGAGTGATATTTTAAGATGACGTGAACACTTGAAAATAGTTTACTTTATCCTCATTAAAATAAAAAATTTAGCAAATAAATTATCTCATAGTACTACCAATAGAATTTCATGACTTGTACTAATATAAAAGATCTCCTTACCACTAATGTGTTCATATTTCTTACACGTAAAACACTAAGTTTCTGTTTTGATAAATTTTTAAGTCGTTAAAAATTAACTTTTTAAATAGAATATTAGTAATAGGACTACAACATGGATAGTAATAGGATTATGCTATAATAACATAATGAATGTCATAATTAATATACGGATACAAAGCATAATTCTATAATTTTACCTATCATGGGTGGTGATTGCAGCATGGATAATATTGAAATTTAACTCTGATTGAATCGTAAAAATCGATTATTATGTAAAAAAATAAAAAAAAATAAAAAATAAAAAGGGAGTTAAAACGAACACAAAATTTTGTAGGCTAATTGCGGCTAAAATCCACGTTTCTCTTTCTTCAGTCCGCCAGAAATTTGGCAGGTTATCATATTTTGCCAAACATTTATGGAAGGCATCAATATAGAAATGGTTAAGTGCTCCTGGGACGTCATATTTATGACGATTTTAGTTTTTCGATTATATATGACCTCCATTTTAAAATTCGAGATTAGATTTAAACCCAACATGTCGAGGGAGGCAAAATGATGACAAAAAAATTTGACCAGCAACTATGGTGTTGCCAGAAAATTTTCGAATTGCTAGAGTTTTCCCTCGTCGTGTTGGATCAAGATCTGTTTGAATTTCAAACAGAAATCGTATGTAGAATAAAAATACCCGAGAAGACCATTAACTACAAAGGCTTCCTAAGAGCACTTGAACAAAACTGGGTATCAATAACACGAAATTGTTCAAGCCCCATGTGAATTATTGAAGTAGAGTTACGCACGCGAACTATCTGATAAACGATTACTGAAGTTGATAAATGTACTGAAGTTCAAGATCCAGTTGATAAACAATTATTGAAGTTGATAAATGTACTTTTCCTTTTTTTTTTTTTTTTAAAAAAAGGTTGATAAGATGTAGTCAATATTTAGGGCTTGTTTGATACCCCTCAGTGGCCCTTACTTGAAAATTTGTATTTATCCGGCTTTAATCTCAACATGCAACTCATTTTATTGATTTGATGATCTGATAATTTTTCATCTTTTTAATATTTTCACTTTCTTATTTAAGTACACATTAAAAAATTATTTTCTCAAAACTTTCCACCAAACATACTCTTAGCCTTTATTTGTTTTAACTATTTTCTACCTGAAAATTTATTTCTATTACTAGTCAAATATCAATACAAAAAAGTGACTTTTAGAAAGACGACTATTCCTATAAACAGACTCCATAGAAAGACAAGAATGATATCGCTTCTATCACTCTACAGACACGAGCTATAGAGACGATATATAGAGTCGTTTCTAAATATCCAATTTCTTATAGTGTGTGTGTATATATATATATCTTACCTCTATTACTTTACAAGCACGATGCTATAGAGACGATAGAGTCATTCCCAAAGTTTCAATTTCTTGTAGTGTGCGTGTATATATATACACACACACATATCTTACCTCATCACTCATTAATATTCACATGTCTCGTGGTGTCACAACTATTCAACCTAAAATTAAATTTTTAGGTAAAGAAAAGGTTTACCCTAGCACACTATTAATTAATGTACCATTGCATCAATGTGAAAAGGTTTTACAAGTGGCATTGAACAATATCACACTCCAAGAAGAGCAATTTGTTACAAAATTTTGAACAGGGTAATTAAAGAAAAAGTCTGTAATTTTGGGATTATTGTAAATTAGATAGAGGAATTACAATGCAAAAAATGCAGATAATTCAACTCCAAAGCCTAGGAAAAACAAATGGTCATATTGCAAGATCTAACAAACATACATACACACTACAAGAAATTGAGCATGTCGCCCTTAATGCTCTACAGGCATGAGACTATAGGGACGACAAGCAGCCTCTAAAGGTCCAATTTTTGTAGAACAGTCCAAAAACTCTTTCAGTAAGAAATCTTCTTGATGGAACGTAATGCATAATGTGTAGTGATTTGCAAAAAAGGAGAAAGGAAATGAAGCTTACTCTTCCGAAGCAGCACTTAGGTTTAGAAAAATATGAAAAATAATTACAAGCAAGTTAGGCAGAATAACCATGCCGTGAACTCTTAAAAAATTAAAAGGGAATGAATTATGTTCGAAACAAGAGCTTGGGTCTTTTCCTTAGCGCAAAATTATTCTACGATAGTGGTAATGGTTGTTTGACAATTGTCTATAAAAATGGTTCAAAATATTGCATGAAGAAAGTGATTTTATTGTAAGTTGTATCAAACAAGCTCTAAAATTTCAAACTCTACTGAAGGGGAATGGGCTCGAATAGTAATGCTAAAATACGATCTCTAGTTTCTCGATTTTTAAGGCCATGTCCATCTCCATATTGGTACATATATTGTGCCATTCTCCCAATATTTGCTGCACCTTCGATGAAAGTTTTTGAGAATGGACCATTCTCATTTTGCTCTCTATTCAATTTTTTCCACGTCTCGCCTATCAAGAACTTTATATGTTCGCGCGACTCCTCTTCAGAAGCACCAGTTTCGTTCATGTAACATTGTATTGATGTAGGAACGTCGCCTCTTTCCATTTCACCCTGAAAAAAATGACAAGAGAACTAAAGTTGTTAGAAGTAACTGGGGTTGAAAAGTAAAGAATTATACGGCGAAATGTAAAAAATAAATTTTTTTATATAATTTGTGGTTGAAAAAAAATGTAGAAAGGTTAATTCTATTTGTAAAACTTCTATTGCCAAACAACCTGAAATGTGGGAAGTTTGTATGTATTATGTTAGAGTGATGTAACATGAAAAATAAAAGGAAAATACTATATGAATATATCACCCAATTTACTGCAAGATATATAACACTAGACACATGGACAACAAAAGGACCATTTTATTCGCTTCTCTACTGTGAGTGAGTGGTAAACTCCTTGGTATGTAAATAGAGTGGCACGTGTAACATTATCCAAAATAGATAGAATTTACGACCGTGCAAGTTGCTAGCCTGGTTGTCAACAACATAGTTTAAAAGTATCAAACCTCATGTAGAAAAGGGTTTTGTTGTTTGTAATACCATGTCTTGTTATTTTACGCATCTCAACATCTATATATGGTATGGGTGTTAATCTCCTATCCACTGTGGGCACCATAAGGTGCCCACACTCTAGGAAAAAAATCGTGCTTGTGGCGGCCCCACTACCAGGGAATAATTATATATTATTCATCTACTTTAATATAAATATTAAAAAAAATTAATTTTAACGCTGACGCGGCACTACGAAATAACCCCACATCGGCGTGGCCATGGGTGTTATGTTGCCAACGTTGGCAATAGAACACCTGCCTCTATATATGAACTTCCTCCACTACAAGTGAATTTGATTGTCAACAAGCTAGTGGCTTGTAATGACGAAGTTGAAATTAGATAAAGATGTGGAAAATAATTTGGTCATGAAAAATGTCATATATGAACACGCTCGTGTTTGTCGGTGTGCTGTCCACTTACAGTAGTGTAAGGACTAAATAGTCATTCCATTGTTTAGTCCTGTAAACCTGAACAGACTTGGGAATGTCTATGTAATACTTTTTATTGGGAAATGCTAGACTGCCATAATGAATGTTATAATGGTTGACATAATAACGGTTGGCATATTTAATAACCATCCATCTAAAAGTGATGGAGTAGTTGAAATTATAGGATCATGCCACATGTCCATTATGTCAACCATTATGGCATCTATTATGGTGATGTAGCAATGTCCCTTTTTATTTGATTATATACATACCGATGATGTTCCTAAATCATCAGCAAGACGTAAAAGCATTGCTGACAGGCAGATTATGCTATGATAATTTTTCAAGTTGTGAATGGCTTCCTTCTCTATAGGATTAGTATAAGTGAAGTAGGACTGGGACAACATCACGTTAACTGCTATTGAAATCGTTGCCGTGTTCATGTACTCTTCCAGGGTGGGTTTGTATCCAGCGAAATACCATTTTGCTTCATGGAAGTATGCTTTGCATAAATCTGTCCACTGTCACATTAATTTCGCAAATATTATTTTTATAAGTAATGCTATTCATATGTAGTACAGATACATTAGCAATTATGTAGCATCCTAACATTGATTAGTGCTGTGGGTCCTCCACCACTACAGCACCAACCAATGTCAAAGTGCTACATTATGATTGATCTAATTAGCAAACTAATAAAAGAAGTCGTCATGCGTATGAAAAATTTTTGAAGCCTAAAAAGTACCACTTTTTTTAGATGGGGAATAATAATGAACTCTTTTTCTTTGAGAACGTCGTAAGCAAAGCCGTTGACGAGGTTGTAGAGTGACAAATAGCAAAGTTGCATGTAATCTGGAAGTTGAAGGATTGAATTGACATCCCATCTGTAAAAGGTAAACAAGTAATATAAAATTAGTTTAAATGACTTTGTTCTCATGCTCTCGGGAGCGCTGTAGTTACAGCTTTGTTCTCGTGGCTTAGTCCAGCTACTTTTTGAGGCATAACTTCTTCTACTTTTAATAAGTTTGACTTTGAAAAACAAATTTTCTGTTCATTTGTCATACTTGGAAAGACTTCTCCAAATATAAAAGGAACTATACAATCACAATTCTAGGAAGTTGCTTCAAAATGATACAAATTTGTTGAAAATAACAGTATTCATTTTTATCAAAGAAAAATGGGCGCAGAAGAGGAATAATAACCTTTCAATGATTCTTGTGAAAATTTCTAGTTCTTCTATTGTACCATAGACATCGTATATGTCGTCTATGACTGTTATTATGGCATTGACCTTAGCCAAAATTGTTCTGAAACATTTGTATTGAGGTTCAAATCTTATACCAATGGTCCAAAAGTAACACTCCACCAAGCTATCTCTTGCAAATGGCAGCTTTTCGGCGAGAGACGTTCCCTTCCACCACCTTTTCATGGAGAGAACCACCAAAAAAAAAAAGAAAGTGTGTGTGTGAGAGAGAGAGAGAGAGAGGGAATTAGAATAGATAGAATCACAAGAATTGTAAGGACTAAACTAAGTAATTTCTATTTTGCTACCCTCTATCCTATAACGATCGACTCGATCCTCCTTTCTTGTTCGCCCCGCCCCCTCTCTTCTTTTAATAGTCCCAAAATATAGGTTATTTACTTATTTTCCATGTTTGTGTGTATTTAATTTCTTCATTTTCTCTGTATGTCATTATTTACTGTGCAGTTTTATTAATTAAAATATCTTATTATCATTTCATGTGCGGATGTATTTGAAAAAATGCAACTAAAATGTAAAGTTTCCAAACATATTAATTATAGCTTCTTAATTTATGTGAAAGTCAAACTAACTAGTGTTGTCTTTGTGAAAACGGGGTGGGGGGATGGTTAAAGTTAAATTTCAAGTTGAATAGTGATGAGAATCATGGAATGTGTAGATAATAGACGCCAAGTACTCAACGGTGGCCATAAGGTAAAGAGATATAGGTAGCCCCTGAAGTCTCCTAGTAATAAGTGTTTTTTGATATATGCGAAAAGGATCGACTGAAAGTCAAACTTATAGAAAAGCTTTTTCCAATATCAAGTTTCGCTCGAGGCACTGGCATTTAAGGGCGGGCCCTACAATTACAAATACCTGGAAACTTGCTTTAGTTCGTCTTGATATTTAGCTTGAACAATGTTGAAATCCAATTGAGCAAACTCAAGTAGAACTGGATTCATGTCTGGCCTATTCTTGTAGAAGTCTATATACCACCTAGCCTCTGCCCTTGGGATGGTCCAATGCAATGGAAGCTCCAATGCATGTTGCACTAATGGAGAATGGAACTCGTCGATGCTTAGAACTCGATCATAAAGGTGTTTTCTCGTGAACTCTGTGGCCATTTCTAGGGTTTTTTCACCTTCCATGGCTAGGAATGAAGCTTCATATAGTTGCAACAATCCCTCTATATCATCACAATGCTTCGACTCTAAATCACCCTCCTCATTCTTGAAGCGATCAAATATATCTGCAGTCAACATGATTATACTGTAATTAGTACTTTTGCTCAATAAACTTGACTACGTACCTATATATAGATGATCATATTATTTAGTTAATTGTGAGTCATTATGCCAAACAAATGAATGAAAAGATCAAGAAAGTGAAAGATTTGCACCTTGAGAGACATTGAAGTGATGTTGTCTTAGTAATCTGAATCCCAAGGAAATAGCATTTAGGTCATTGAGCATTGAATCTTGATAGTTTTGATCCTTAATCTTTGAGTTAATACTTGACAAGATTTGCTTAATTTCATTCTCAAAATGGTATGATATCCCCAACCTTTGCAAGTTATCAACAATTTGCAACTGATCCAATGGCTCCACTTGTTCATCAAGAATCATCTTCACTAGCATCTTTAACTCAGAAGCGCGTGTTACGTGTCTCTCCCCCTACATTATGTAAAATCACATAATATGATTGCATGAAAAGGAAAAAAGAAAAGTAGATCTATAAAAATAATGACAAGTACCGCATATTCGATATTTAATGATTGAATATAATCGAATCCCCATGTAGGGGGCCCGTAACTTCCCGATCGCCTAATCACATTTTGATTGCAAGATGTAGTGGTAATAAAACTAGAATTAGTAGCATAAGTTGTACATAAAGCAAAACAAGATTTTGCAATATGTATCTTCGAAGCACAAATATAACTTGGCTTGAAAATGTTCATATTGAAGAATAGTGATTGATTAGTTGAGATTTGCATGGGTTAGTTGTTGGTAGTGTGCTACTTTCTGAATGGTGGGATCTTAAATATATAGAAGTACATTAGCAAGACTTATCCAGAAAGTGACAGAAGTTTAAGACCCACTCAAATACTAACAAGTAGCAATAAAAATAAAGCTGGTAATTATAATATCGGCAAGATGCAAGTAGGGACAGAAAACCCATGATGCTGAAGGTAGATTGAAAGAGGTAAAGATTTAAGTAATGCAAATAAATTATTGCATCATGTTTGGGAAATTTCTGACCCCATGCATGATGCTGAAGGTAGATTGGAAGAGGCAAAGATTTCAATAATGCAAACAAATCATTGCATCATATATGTTTGGGAAATTTTGCTCGAAGATAAATATTGATGATATTCTTCGATTAATTAGTTAACATCATGTGTATTGCACATATATAATTTTGTAACATTGGTGAGGTTTAGGTTATATTAATTTGACACCATAACTGTTTGTGGTCTTATTACAATTTTATTAAAAATTTATATATTTTATTAATAAAATTAAAATATCAGGACAACTATGGGGGTGATAGGATTGGATTTTTTATGGTTTTGAATGGATTTTTATCTAAAAGAGGAGAGAGAGTAAGTAGAGTTGAATGGTGGAGATTTGTTTGATTAAAAGAAAGAATTGATAAAAATAAATAAAAACGTGGAAAATGTGTAAAAAAATGTTCCCTATCATATGCTATATGTATACATAATAAGTTGTTAGATAAAACTTAGAATTAATAAGTACTTTTTAAAATTTTCATTTACAATAACATATTCTTTAAAAGAATAATATTTTTCATTTTTCATGAATTTTCTTACTTTTTAACCATATATATGATATAATACTCCCCTGCAAAGGGAAAAAAAGGGAAAAAGAAAAATAAAAATTGGTCCCGTTCTTAAAAAAGCTTCCAGACAAGCTCTTACGTAAAGCACAAATGTGAGATAGAAAGACATCATGAGAACTAAGTAAACTATATATAACGCAAATGTAATAACGTCATTCGAATATATATATATATATAAATAGAGATGATTCCAGAGCTTCGTTACACAATTTTGGTTTTGAGTCAATTTATTGGTATAATTAACATAATTGGAACGAAAACATCACAAACGTAATATATGGGTTTGCCATTGTTTTTTTTTTTTTTTTTGTGTCAGTTAATCAATCAGATTCGGACTTGAGAATTTACGATCCTAAGCAGGGACAAAGCCAAGAATTGCCATAGAACATAGCTGATTCGGGGGTTCGAGGCAAAACCCTTGAATTTGTTTATTTATTTTTTTAAGGAGTACTTCTTTAATTTCCTTCATAAGTGGTCCAATGATAAAGTGTCAATGTTAGCTTCAAATTTTTTCTATATAAAACTTCTTTAGTACAAGATCTTCTAGATTGATTTTGGAAATATAAGCAAACTAATATGAAATTTACAATGGTTGTGTTTGATTGCATTAGTTTTGCATCTAAAATGTGTATTTTCCATGTAAATTTTCCAAAGTGATGTGTTTGATACAAAAATTTTCTGAGCGAAAGATTTTCTAGGTACAATATTTTGAAGCACATTTCCTCCAAAATCCATGTCAAACTTTTCCTATATATGGGAGGTGATGGGAAAATATTTTCCTACTTATATAGAATTGGTTTTTTATGTCACACCCAACGCTTTGGTATATAGTAATTTTAATTGATTGTTTTTGAAATTGGTCTTATTTCCTCGTGCACTATTGGACTTATGAAAAAATTGAACTAACTAGTAGATCAAATTAAACTTTAAAATTGAAAGTTATTGTGTCATATTATCTCTCAAAATCATATAAAAATATTTTAAACTATTTTTTCTAGATTACTTGGGGCAAACAAATTAAGTATTAAAATCTGATCATGAGACAAGGAGAGTAATAACCATATAAATTAAAATAAATAAATAAATAATGATTGTAATAAGAAAAGGCAAAACAAAGAGAGAGAAAATAATCATCATATAAAAACATATAAATAATGGTTGTAATAATAATCATATAAATAATGATTGTCATGGAAGAGGATACGAACTCTGTTCTCTAGTTGAAAGACGCCATAGTTAGCCAACTCAATTCACCGGTGACTTGTGATTGGAATTGCACAATTCAGTAATTATTATTTTCCAGCATCGAGCTAGAGCTGAGCTCAACTACCCTCTAGCTACGTCCCTAATCCTAAGTCGAAACATGAAATTGAGCCGCACATCATAGCATATATTCAAAATTTATTTTCTTTAATTTTTCTATAATATAACAAAGCAAAAGAGAAAAAAAAAAGAAAAAATAAAAAATTGATACATATTCATCTCAACAATTCAATATTTTATGAATACATCTAATAGTAACATTAGTGTTAAATAGTTGCTCACAATCAAAATCACCAATTTACAGTTAAATCTCTATAAATTAATAATCTTGGGATTGGAAAAATCTATTAATTTAGCGATATATTGAATAATTGATAAATTAATACTTTATTAATTTATTTGTTAATTAATAATTTATTAAATTATTAAATTGTTATTTATTTTCTTAGCAATTTCAACATAAAAATTTATTTTGTATCTTGTTCAATGTTCATCATTTTTTAATTTATTATGTATACATTATTAAATCTACTATTTTGGTTCAACGTATTACATTATTCAATGCACTATATATTTGTATAATGCTCGATGTATTATCTTATTTCATGGAAATAAGAAAATATTAAAGTGATAAAGTTGGAAATGAAAGTGCTGTCATGGAACCTTCTTCATGAAAGGAAGCTCTCCAAGCAACGAAGACAATAAATAAATTTTTGTTGCACCATGAGAAGGAAACCCAAGAAACTCTTGCTATCTTAAGAAAAGTCCAATAATAGATTCAAGCAGGTAACATTAATTTCAAAAAGTAATATGTCACAATTGAGTCATTCTTTATGAAATCATCATAAATGAACAATTAATTATATATATTAAGGCATTATTAATTTATCTATTGCATAGAGTTTATATTAATTATCAAATTTCTATTATTTTATAAATTTAACGAATTATTAATTTAGCGCGTAGCCCGAAATCGGGGACTAATAAAAAATATTAGTTTAGAGAGGTTATTAATTAATCGAATATTAAATTATTAAAGTTCTATTATATTTAATACTCATATGGTTCAAAAAAAAATACTCATATGAAAATTATTCTTAAACAAGAAAACCAAAACAAAAATACGATTACAATTAAGAAATAATTTTTGAGACATTAAAATACAGGGAGAAACAACAAATTTAAAAAAAAAAACAAAAGGAAGAAGAGAAAAGAAAAGACTCGCACCTTGACCTATCCTCAACCTCAAAAAAACTGAAGGGTGTTTCTCTTCGTGCTGCCAGCGTGAAGGAGAAATCCCTCGTTTTTATGGCCGTTTTTCCCTCGTGTTACCAATGAAATTGCTAGCAACAATTGCCACTGGAAAATCGATTGTCAGAGATTTCACCAGCAACAACATGGGAAACCCTGGGTGGTTGGGTGGTTTTTTTTTTTTCTATTTTTAATTCATTGTTTGTCTCGGTATATTTTACTATCTCAAAAATTATTTTTCTTAGTTGTGATAGTGCTTTTTAAAGAGTATTAAGCGAGATTATCTTTTCGATTTTAACCAATTATTTGAAATTAATGTTATTAGTAGATTTATCCTTAAATTTAGAGGGCTATAATTCAATATCATTATTAGAACTAAAACATTAATGTATTACCTGTGGCCATATCCTCATATTTTATTTCACATTTTTAAATTTTTATTTCCTTTTGACAAACAAAAATATTCATTCATTCAAACTGGCAAAATACATCGATAACAGCACAAATTCAATATCGCTAAAACCACGAAGGGTGAATTTGCGAACATACGCACAGTGCTTAGGTTAATAACATAAAACCGCAAAATGTCTACAAATATGAAAAAATCAAAGTGATTGGAATGTCCATGCCTTCGGATCTGCAACGTTGACTTCCAAATATTAATTGAATCAATAATGGATCGAATCTGATTTACCAATTTGAATCACACATACAAACGAAATCGCAACTAGACGGTGAAAACCCAAAAGGTCGCAACAAGAAGAGGAAATCACAAAAAACACAAGGAAAAAATACAAATCTAGATGGAAAAACCACTTATTATAATCAAAACAACAAAGAAAGAGATGTACAGTGGTGATTTCAAGCCAAAAAGGCCAAAAATCACCCCTGCGTTGCCCTCGGTTTCAATGGAGAGAGAAGTTGACGGCATTTCGGTGGAGAGAGCACTTTTTTTTCTTTACTAATATATTTATTTTATTTTTAGTAAATTAAATCAAAATATTATCATTTTGAAAAAAAATTAATGAAAATTAATTATGTGCAATAAATTTGTCTTTTTATTAACTTACTAGTCTTTTCTCCCGTGCGTTGCACGGGGAGATATATAAGAGTTCGAATTCTAAAAGGGGAAGGGAAGATTGAGTTGCAGATTTGTGATTATCCGAAGCGTGATTTTACAATTAAATTTTATTTTTTTAATTCAGAAAATGAAACTTTTGGCGGGAAAATGACCTCATATTATATGGGAGATATATAAGAGTTCGAATTCTAGGAGATGAAGAAAAGATTGAGTTGCACATTTGTGATTATCCGAAGAGTAATTTTACAATTAAATTTTATTTTTTTAATTCATAAAAATTAAACTTTTGGTGGAAAAACGATCTCATTTTATTAATATATATATAGATATATATAAAAATATAAGAAAAAACAAAGTTGAAATGAAATTTTCTTAGAAATGTCCGGGGCAAATCTGCACATGTTCGAAAGCTTTTGTAGTCAATTGAATAAGGACAACATTATATTTTACTCTTCAAAAATCTTTGTTGTGCAGCAATAGTTGAAAATAGATTCTAAAATGGTCAAGATTTTCGAAATAGATCATCGATACGCAACAATCCAAAAAATTGAGCATGTGTTTGTGTATACTTTTTTCTACTTAAAATCATTTACTACTAAAAGTCAAAATCAAATATCAATATCAACCATACATCTCACATTATCACTCATTATTATTAACGCATCTCGTGGTTTCCACGACTATCTATCCAAAAATTTATTTTTAATCAAGTTTTAGACAAAAAAAAAGTATACACGAATACACGTTGAGTTTTTGTTCAGTCAACTAACTTTTTTAGAGAGGTAGGGGGTCGAAATTGATATATCTAAACGTCCTTTTATACATTGATAGTAATTATGGAGACGGTAATCTGAGTAAATTTAGAAACCAATTAATTACTGATATTTATAGTTATTAAAATGATTACTTTGTTTTGAGGTTTACAAAAATATTTTAATTATATTTGTTTTTTCATGTTTTTCTATTTTTCATGTTAGGTATGTGAAGTTCGTGTAGAAAATTAATAATATCATCACGAGTTAGTGTTGATCATTCATTTCAAAATAATAACGTAACACGTTACTGATCATGAAATTTTTTTAAAACGAAAGTGTGCCACACGCTAACATCAACTAATCTTTCAAGAAGACGTGAACTCTTGGAAATAGTTTGTTTTATCCCCATTAAAATAGACAATAACCAGACATACTAAAATGAAAGACCTTCCTAGCTACTACGTGTTGAAAAGCGTGTGTTTTGATAAAACTTTATTTTGTTAAATTTAATTTTTCAAATTAAATAATGATTGAACCATAAAATGTGCAGATAATCATAAATAGTGAATTGAGATGTGTAAATAATATTAAAATTTTACTTTAATTGAGTACTATAAATCAATTATCTAATTATGATCACCTATCCACATATAGGTATGTTAATATGCCAATATACTGATGTCAATTTATTAGTGGTTAACAGTATGACCTACACATTGATATCATGACCACTAATAAACGACACATCAATATATGGATATATTAACCTACCCATATGTTGGTAAGTGATCATAACTAATCAATTATCGCAGAAATCCACGTTTCACTTTTTTCCGTCCTCCACGAATTAGCCAAGGTCATCATATTTGGGCAAACATTTATAGAAGGTATATCAATGATGATGTACGTTGACACAGTAATACATTGTTTAATATATTTTATTATTGTATTTTATGGGTACTACAGTACAATCCAATGTTAAATATTACAAAATCGATTAGTGATTCTTCACAAAAACTAGTTTCTTGTCAGTGTGTACACCAAAAAAATGGAAAAGGGAAAAAATCATGAACAAGAAATTGCTGAACGTGAATCACGAGGTAGCATTACTGCATTGCACACGCGAACATTCTGATAAACAATTGTCGAAGTTGATAAATGTACTTAAGATCAAGTTCCAGTGCATAAACAATCATTGAAGTTGATAAATGTAATCAATAATTAGAGACTTTCTGATGATACCCCTTATCTGAAAAAATGTACTCCCCATCCTTGCCAATTAGATAGGCCTTGATTCTTTTTTTTTTTTTTTTTTTTTTAACATTTCCTAATTATATAGGTCTTTTCAGATTCACTTATTATTACGAATCTTCCAACGGAGATCATATGGGGCCACAAAATACCCCGGGAGTTCCGTAACTACGAAACTCTCGGGAGCAATAGATCACTTCTGCTTATTATTATACCTCTAATTAATATACATTCTTCAAAGTCTTTTGATAGTTCCAATAATTTAGGCATGATACGATACGAGTTGACTAAAATTCGAATCATTGTGTAAAAGCGTCAAATATTGCATATCTGACTCCAAGTTGTCAAATTCATAATTTAAATTGTCTAACAATAAAGAAATCGGACCCATAAATGAACCATGATCTCAATAAATTCACCACAAGAACCTTAGACGGATTCTTGATAAAGTTAATTTATTAATTTCTCACCAAAAGAAATTAAATGAAAATATAAATTCTCAACACAACACAAGGGGAAAACTCTCAAATTTTATTAATAATAAAAAACTTATGATCTTAGAGCAATACTAATGTAGGAGGAAAAACTAAAGGGGAAAAAACGCAAAGGGAAAAAACTTATTTTAAAAGAGGAAGAAAAGTCATGGGGAAAATTCCTAAATCAATGGTAGATTCTATAAAAATGTGACTAAATTTGGCCCCCCATTTACCTTTTTCCCCTTAAAAATAACACTATTCCCCTATTTTTCCCTTACATTATTTGGTGGTGCAAGGGGCAAAAAACCGAAAAATTGGATTATTCCCCCTTATATTATTTAGTGGAACTTGAACAAGAATGAAAAAAAAAAAAAAAAAAACCTATATTTGGGGTTTTTCCCCCTACATTAGTATTGCTCTTACAATGAAATGTGGTGGGTGTTTATAGTATTAGATACCCACAAACCTTAGACAATACGAAAAATATCTAAAAACTCGAGAAGAATAATTAAATAAAGTAAATATCAAATCCTGAACAACAAGGGAAACAAACACACTAGGCCTAATTTTTGGCCCATGTGGACCGCACGCTTGTCTTAGTTATGGTCGTAATTGAGCTTCTGCTAAAAGAATTTCAAAAATTCATTTTTGTACCATGCGATTATGCGTGTCATCACATGCCTTTATCTGCACGGTCAACTGTGCATTGCTCAATTTTTTCACCGTAACTTTTGATTCCCGAAACCCGATGCGTTGGAACCTAGACGAAGAGGGCTTCAATTGTTTAAGAAATGACCATTTTAAAATCGACTCGTATCTTCACCGAATTGGCCTTCAAACTTTGATTATTGTGCAATTTGGCCTCGAAATGTTTTTCATTGTCGTTCTTGGTCTCCATCTTCACCCACGTACAATTTTTCATATTGCTTAATGTACCATTGTACCACGTGAAAATGTTGTAAATGAAAATTGATTACAAGCGGCATTGAAGAATATCACACTCCAAGAATAGAAATGTTACAACATTTGAACAGAATAATGAGAAAAACTCGATGTAATTTCGGAATTATTGTAAATTAGATAGCAGGAATTACAATGAAAAAAATGCAGAACTCCAAAGCCTAGGAAAACAAAAGGTCATATTGCAGGATCTAACAAACATACAGTCCAAAAAACTCTTTCAGCAAAAAAATCTTCCTGATGGAACTTAACGCATAATGTGTAGTGATTTGATCCAGTTGGATACAATCTTCTGAAGGTTTGATATCATTGTCTACATAAGTCGTTCGCAAAAAATGGGGAAGTAAATGAATCTTATTCTTCAGAAGCAGCACTTGCAGCACTTAGATCTACCGACAAATCGAGGATCTGAACCAATAAAAAGAGCAAATAAGTGCATCAGAGTTATCATAAAACTAATCTAGTGTATCCTGGGGTGCAAACTATGGCACAGTCCGACTGATGTGGCACCCTAGTCCAACTGACGTGGTACCCTTGTTTTTGTGCCACATCATTCCAGAGTACACTATAATATGCACCACCCTAGGGTGCAGTTGATAGCCCTGCATTTTGTTAGTGCAAATTTAGCTATGCATATTCTGCTGTCACCTTTCCAGTTATCTTGGAGTACATGGCTAAAACATCTGTCACAGTGGACTCAAAGTGTGTGGTTGCATCGTAACTCTGCAAAGAATGATCAAAACCAGCAACTGATCAGAGTCAAATAAAAGGTCAATCTGCATATTAGGATATAAGTCCACGATATAATTAGACTCCACACAGTCTATTAATTACAATGGTTATATATAATCTATAGAACTTAGAAGTATGCGTCCTTACCGTGGAAATGAAACAATGGTCAGCTTCACTATTATTAGTTGGTACAAATCTGTCGTAAGTGTCATAAAAGATTTCATCTACTGGTCCAAGGAGGTCTACTCCAGGCTTGAGTTCAACTTCGGGGTTGTCTGTTTCAGCCTCTGCTGAAACAAATGCAATGTATTTTCCTTTCGGCGCCACATTGTGTGCATACGAACAGCAGAAAAGATACCTATGGTCGATAAACAATTATGTCTTATGATTTTAAGTAGAGAACTTCATGACCTATTGTTGTAAATATTATACAAAGGAAACTGGTACACATACATATCTGATTTACGACCAAGTTGCTTCTGTGGTATGATGACTTGAACTGAGTGAGAATCGTTAGTGTCTGGAATCGGGTGGCTCATTATGCATATGGCACGAGCAACCTTTCCAACCTTTTCAACCTGTGACATCCATTTACTTTGACGTGATTGAATGCTAAAGAGATTGAATTTTTTGATGCATCTATCAACTAACGAGGGGACAAATGAAATACCGTGGTTCAACTTTCCAGAGTTACCTTATCTGGTAAATAGGATGGATCACAAACGACCTTTCCACATTTAGCAGTTTCTCCTTCAGATGTTACACCAACAGCTTTTCCATCATCATCAAACTCAACCTGCAATTGAAATTATCCATTTAAACAAGGTTTACATGTGGCAAAATTTTCTCATGCCAATTTTCTCTCGGGTAACATTGTTTCTTGCAGTTCCTTGCCTTTATACAATCAAGTCAAAAGTACCCTTTGCTGATGAATGAGAGATTACCTTACATTGTGGCTTGTTTAGCATGTAAGTTCCTCCATAAACTGCACTAAGACGTGCAAATGCCTGCAAAATTCGCAAACCTGATGGTCAGATCAAGTTGCGAAAATAGGATGGCTATGAGTGTGTTAAATTCAACAAACCTGAGGCAATTCTCCCAATCCATACAATGGATAGATGTAAGGTGAGCCTGATTGAAAGCGTGCCAGAGACTCTGCATATAGCTTTTACAAAGAAACAGCAGTGGTTACTAACCAATAATCAAGCATGAAAAAAATAATAAAACAAAAAATAAAAAGGAGGAGAAGATGAATATTCTCATTCATCAACAAAATACTCCAGCTTGCACTGGAAAAACAAATGGAAAAAAGAAAGAATTCTCGTTCATCAACATAAGACTAGGAGCAAGGAGGCGGTTAGGTTGTAGTTCAACAGATTTTGGCTGGTTTCAGTAAAAATAAAAAATTTCTTTTCCAATAAAAGAACAATGCAGTATCATACATCATCTTGTAAAAATTTGTGTATGTTATGATCACCAAAGTGAAATCAAGTGTTAGCTGGTGCTTCTGGGGAGATCAATGCTGATATCTATTCTAATATTCTATACTACAGCTAAAAGAAAGCCCACCTTCATTCTCTTCACAAAACCAATTGCGGGCTGATCCAAGTAACTGTCGTCATTATGAAGTGCCAAGGCATGGCCAATAAAATCAATTGTGTCGTCTTCAAGTTCATATTTTCTGCATTAAAGAACTTAGAACTATCATGTCTCATAAAATAGCAGAGCCATCTATAAATATCTTTACACTAACAAGAAAATAACCATGTCTACTTTGCCTATGGTCATACGAGATTGAACTCATTAGGGATAGAATACTGACGCAATAAGTTCTTTTCCTGTGATTGTGTTCAAATCCATCCCCTCATGAGACTTGGGATTACTCTCTTCAAATTCTTGGACAAAAATAAAGAATTTTCGGGCACGGCGCTTTTCAAAGAGGCCCATCAATGGGGACTTCAGTGCTTCAACATCAGTTGCAGGAACTTTGTAGATCTACGTATCAAAATTTGCGTGGAGGTATGAGAAATAGTCAAACATGTTGCAAACAAAAACAGAGAACTGGTAAATTTGGTTTGAATGAATATACCTTCCCTTTATTGTACACAAAACCTCCATCAACAGCCTTGAAGTTCAGATACTTGGTGACATTAGCATGGATAAGCACGCGAACCAAAGTTCCATTTGCCATCATGAACTGACAAATTATATAGCAAAATCTTACAAAACATAGAAACAAAGAAAATGATATGAACAAAGATGGATACACGCTATGACAAGAATGCCACAATTTTCAAATCAAATCTCGACATTCCAGATGCTAATGCTTTATTTAACTATAGCAAGCTGTCAAGCTTAGGTTACACCATTGACAGGAGAACAAAAAAGAGGTCAAAATATTTATATTTCACAAAGTCTGTTGAGATCTACCTTGGGAATCATATCAACATTGTAATCTCTGCTAGCACCTAAACTCTCTGGTGGCTGTTCATCTCCCCTGAAGCGCTTCCAGAGCTATAAGAAGCAAGAGTAAGTTGTTATGAAACTAAGTAATCACTGAAAATTACGTGCTCATAGAATGTTAATTTTCCACCACAAGTCAGGAGGCATAAAAGGCATCGAGTTATTACTGGGTGAGTGCATATTTAGTTTCTTCAAATCAACTTTACCTGATTCAAATTGAGGGAACTGGACTCTCCTCCGTAGTAGTCATTTTTGTCCATGTGTAAAACCTACACGAATAAATGACACATTGAAAACACAATAGTCTCATTTGATATAAATAATTCCATCAACTCCTGAATGGAACGGCAAAGGACTCTTGCAAAACCAGAAACATGAGAAAAGAAATGAAGACATTTGATATATCTTGGCTTAACGTGCTACTACTATCCTTCTATGTGAAAATCATTTGGTACTAAACGAATGAGCTAATTTAATTATAGAGTAGAAACTAATATCAAGCGAGTGATAATATTCCACCCATTGTGTTACTAAATTTTGTTTAGATTTGATTCATATTTGCAGTTGCATCAATTTATTATTAAAAACAAAAAATCTCAAGGCGAAATAATCACTAAATAAATCAGTTCATGTTGAAGATTCAAATTAGATCTGATTATATCACTTCTGATTTTTAATTTTAAGGACTCCTATAGTATCAGTTTCTCGTTTTGAGTAGTCTTAAGGAATATACAACCAGATGTTTCAGTTCGCAATGCAACTTCTATAATCAGATAGATCTAAAAAATTCATAAAGATGACATTTCGAAAAATCCGTAGCTGGATTATAATTGCTAATTGCGCTTTCAATTTGTTCGTTCTAAAAATTAGGCAAATCCAAACCAGAACACAATCAGGGGCAACGCTCGATGAATTCACACACACAGGCACACACTGCTATGATCTGCAATGTATGTATCATGTATGAAGACCTAAGCATTAACACTTACCTTGAGTCCATCGACGGAGAGGAGGCCACTGAGAATGCACTCCTTGAGGCCGGTGCCGAGAACAATGACATCGTATTGTTCATCCATGACGATCGATAAACAGAAATACAATCAAATTTTCAGAGAAAAACAGAAATGTTTGAAGAAAGAGAGAGGAGTAAATTGAGTATGTTTAGAGAAAGAGTGATGGATGAATATTAACAGACAAAGAACAACGGTTTTGTTGCGAGGGATACGAACGAGTCTTTGGCGCGGGTATGTCATTGCTGATTGCTTATTGATTGATTCCGCGACAATTTGGGAAATGCTAATTTTTATTTATTTATTTTAACTTTTAATTTCAACCTCAATTTGTCCTAAACATGGAGAATAGTTATTATACGAGGAATTAGAAATTACGAAAAGTTAATAAGAAAGTATGTTTTCAAAATATATGTAAATTTGTGGCTCCTTTAATATTTTGTTAAAGATAATAATAAAAATCTATATATAAATAAATTAAAGACGTGTTTCCGGTCAAATTCACATTTTTCAGAATTAAATAATTTATTTTTTATTCCTATTTTCCACTCTTTCTTATTTTCCTAAAATCTCTTATTTGAATTTAGGTCAATCCTAATATTTCAGCTAAATCCCTATCAATCTCAAAATCTCTCACCTAAATCTCTATCAATCTTTGTAATTTCAATTCCCCTTATGTCTTTTTTTAAATGAATTCTATTGATATCTTCATTATTATTGTTAGTAAGTATGCAAAATTAGGAGTATTAAATTAATCAATAAATCTCTCCCACCTTAAAAGTGCCTATCCATGCAAAATAATTTGATCCCCAAATTACCCTTCGAATTCCCAAAAAATTACAAATCCTACAAAAGATCCCTAATTACCTATTTTCACGCATCCATTCAATAGCGTTTCATCTTCCCCAACCTGTACTACTGTGTACATCAGCTTCCTCCCCACCACAAAACGGCACCGACACGCGCTTCAGTTAAGAAGATGAAAGGATTGGTTCAATTACTTTCTCGGCCAGGATTCGTCCAGTATTTTAACTCAATTTGTTGGCCGGCCAACAGCTTTGCGGTGCATCTGAAGGCAATTTTGTGCCGACTAACGCTGATTAACAATGAGGTTCCAAGGTAATATTTCTAATTATGCATGGCACATTGCGCTTAGACATGACTAAATCGTTGTTTCATAGGTGAGCTCACCTTATCGACTACATATATAAGTACGATTGAAATAAATGCTGAAATCATGGAAACCAAAGAGTTGAAGAAGAGGCAAACTTTTCTCATGTATTCACTTTTTGAGATTCATAATTCGTATTTAGCTTAACCCTTTAAAAAATTACATTCCCAAGAAAAGAGAATTATCATTAATAATCGTTAGACCTATTATTCCATCTTTGTAGCTACAAGAAGAATTTCGCAGGCAAGAATGTTCTACAATTGCTACAACCAACTAAGAGAATGAGAGATGCAGTAAATGTTGATTTGAGAAGCATATTTAGTGGAACTGTTGATGCTACATTCTGTACCTTCAAAGCAAAGATAGATAGAGTTCTCAATAGAGAACACCCATGGTATGAAAATTGCAAAGTCTGCAATGCACGCGTTTACCCAAGAACAACGGATGACACAGCTCTGTGCACACAATGTGACAATAAGAATGTTGCTTTCGTAAGGAAGGCTATGTTCAGGGTTGTAGTGTTTGATGGGGTAGATGAGGCATATGTGACACTGTTTGATGTTTTAGAAACTATCCTTAGATGCCTTTTACTCCAATATGTCAAAGACATGAAGAAGGTAGTTCGCTTCAAATTATTTGCACCAAACTAACAATGCTTAGATAGAAGATGTCGCCATTTCTTTATCTGCTTACACTGGTTCTAATAAATGTTACGTCTTATTTCACATTGCGAATCGAAGGAAGAAAGCAGGTGTTACAAAAATCTATTCACTTGCCTAGGTGAAGAATATACCTTTTTGGTAAAGTTCGACCAGAAGAATGCCGTCGACCGATTAAGAAAGTATATAATTGCACAAGAAATCAGGCACAATGAGCACCCCGGATCTTCGTTCTTAAATGGCACGGCCAATCCACACAAGGACAAGAAGAAAATGAAGATTGAGAAATGAATAGTTCAATTATTCAATTTAAACAGCATTGAGAGTCATGTTTGCTCTTTTTTTTAAAGCCATGTTTGCTCTTTTTTTTTTTAAAGTCATGTTTGCTTTTGATTTAAATGTTTTTTTACATATTTGCAAACACGTTGCATGTTAATGGATTTGGAACTAATATGCTAGCTTCGTCTTGTTCTGTGGTTATACATTTATTTGTTCAACAGTTCAATTCGTGTGACCCTACCATTTAATTTCTTGAGATGAATGTGAAACTATTTTTTGTGTGCCCATAGTTGACTTGAAGAGGGATTATTCTGCTGACATTTCATAGCAAAACTACACACTTATCATTTTAGCATGACATGTACTACGCGAACCATTGCATGTAATTCACTACTTTAGTAGTCAATGAACGAAGAGCAACACAACAAATGCATATCTTATAGGAAGACAGTTACTGAATCATGTACGTTTGCTATCGAATGGTTGTTAAATAAAATATTGGTGACAAACATCTAACGAGTTTGCCTGGAGATATTAACAAAAATTAATATGTTTAAGGAGTGTGAAAAAGAAACAAATATTTAAATATTCCATAATTTTGTGATTAAATAATATTATTGAAATGAGAATGTCCAAATACATTTATGCGTTTTACGAAATGAGGCAATCTCAGAGAATTCTCACTGGAAAATAAAGATGTCTTCTTTGAGGTTATTCATTTCCCTGATCCCCGGCTCCCGGAGAAAGTAACCACAGCGGCGACGGTGCCGACGTCCTCCAGCAGTGCCAATCAAGAGAAAGGGCCGCTAGATTTTATCTTGGGGCACTACAGAAAGAAGACCAGTTTTGTGAGACTGATCCAATCTTGAAGAAGGTGCAAGAAAATAGTGGTCGCTTCGCCGTACTCCTTCCTAGAATCCCACTAAGCCCAGCAAATGATGAAGGGTTTCCATTCAAATTCAAACAAAAGCAATTCCCTATACGTCTGTGCTTTGTAATGAAAATTAACAAAGCCCAGGGCCAAACAATACCGCACGTTGGAGTATATTTACCGGAAGACGTCTTCTCACACGGACAATTATACGTTGCACTTTCAAGAAGGATTTCAATGTCTACCACTAAAGTTTTAGTCAAATTTGACAACACAAAGAAAGGAAACTCATATACAAAAAACATTGTTTACAAAGAATTGCTTTTACAACAACGGTATGATATTACATTTACACTCATGAATACTAACAATTCAACCTAACTAACAGTATTTCCAATACTTGCAGGACTGCATATTTGCAACCATGATTAGCTTATTACGCAGACTTCATTATTCTAAGCTATGCTCCCGTACACTCCGTCACTTGCTGCTATTACTTTGGCAATTTTTTATTGTCACATTGTACTTCCAACAAAACTACTTCACTCAGGTAATGGAAAGCTCCATTTCGCCTCATTTACAATACCGTTCTCTGCACTATAGAACAAATACGAAGAACTAAATAATATTTCAAATCCACGTGCAATGCACGTGTTACCAACTAGTTATAATAAATATCAATAATAATAATTATTGTGCTAGAGGCATAATATTATTTTCAGTAGATAAAACATATATTATGATAACAGAAATCGCTGTGCTAGACAAAGATATTGCGATGACTGATGTAGTTACAGGAGACGCTATCGCCATAGGGTTTTTAGTC
Organism: Jasminum sambac; assembly: GCA_018223645.1. Lineage (NCBI taxonomy): Eukaryota > Viridiplantae > Streptophyta > Magnoliopsida > Lamiales > Oleaceae > Jasminum > Jasminum sambac. Next base: position 19,180,330 of record CP073648.1, on the reverse strand, counting down.
AATTGCAATGATATTTTTCGTCACAATATCATCAACTACTAGGGCGATAAATAGTGCTGCAATAGATGGAAAACCTTATTGTGACGATATAATTTAATCGCAGCAGAGCTACAAGCACAAGCCTATTACAGTGATATGTTGCAATGGCATCGTAAGTGTATTGCGACTAAAAAAATTATCAAAATAATTTTATATTGGATATATTTTCTCATGCAATACACTAATGACATGGCAAGGAAATATAGGAAAAATTCTGTCACACATTTTAGAAAATCTTTTGTATTTTTTCTCTTATACAGATTTTAAATTATATATTAAACATATATTTTCGAGTGCAACGTACGAGATGAAAGTACTAGTAGTAACAATATGACACCATTCAACTCATTTAGGCTTTGCTGCCAACAAATTTGAATTGGCAATAGAGTTTAAATTTTTGAAAATAAGTTATGGAGATTTACATTGTACGAGTACTATGCCCGTGCAATGCATGGGTAAAATATAATTTACTTATAATAATGTTAAAATTATTTATTAGACAATGAAAATGAAAAAACATAAAAATATCCCAAATTTGAACTCGATAAAAAAGTACAAATTTTAAAATATTTCTTAGAAAATAATATTCATCGTCGAATCCGTTGGCTTTTCATGTTTGTCATGTATAAGAACTTTCAATCGTGCACGGCTTATAAGTTTGGATATTACCACATATAACTACCTATGATTGAATACCGATTTTTTCAACAAAAGACCGAATTGTGAAAGTGACTGCCATTGACTTTTATTGATAGTCATAGCATACGACACAATCGATAAAAATTGTCGTTTCTGAAACGTGAAAGGTAATCTAGCATCATATGGAGTCAAAGACATTCTTGGGACAACCTTCTCACCTGCATCGATACCGGACAAAATTTAGACCACAACGATATTTTTGAACATGGATTTTTTAATATTAAGTTTTGGAGAATTTATGCAATGTGGATTACGTATTTTATGAAATGATGAGATCTTTAATATAAAGTACTTATACGTGAAAACTCTACATATTGATTTTTCAATAATGGAAATTTTTACAAAATAATTGAGAAATTTTATTTTGCCCAATTTTCCTTTGCGTATTTTTAATAAATATTTGAGTAATTGGCTCTTACCATATATTTTATCTTTGAGCAATTGCGGAAACTAATATTAAAGAAATTTTTTTCTAGAAAACCCAATAAATTTTAGCTGGTGTAAACACGGGAATTCATGTCCAATTTGTAAAAATTACATTTATTCAAATTTGTCTTCCAGAGTTATATGATAATCACAATTTGATTTTCCTTTTTCGTATACTTGAATATTTAACGCCTCATTATTTTCAGCAAACGAATTACTTATCATAATTTGTCCAAATTATACAATCTAAAATGGAAATTATAATTAATGCAATTTTCCAAACATATATATATTTTTAATTTTCTTTAGCATACGCGTGCCACATGACACTACCACGTTGATATTGTCTAATGAGGCTTTTTAACTTTTTTTAATTAATTCAAAATTTAAAACGTATATAAAAGAAAGTTATTTCTCATTTTCAAAATTAATTTAATTGGTATTGTAAGTTGTAATTTTGACTTTTATCACATTTTCATTAATACATACAATACTAAATATTAAAAAAATTTTAAAATAATTTTTGATACTTGTAAATTTTTTTTGACAAGAAATGAAAAGGTGATTAAATAATAATTTAATAATTATTTTTTAAGTGACTTGCAAAATGATGAAATGAGACATGAAAGTTACCGTTTTAATAATAATTTTAATGATAACCATTAAATTATCATTTAATGATTAAATGATTATTTTAATTAATTATTTTTTATAATTAATTATTAATTATTAATTTAATTATTTAACCACTCATTATTTGATTATAAAATTACCCACTATTTGAACCGTCCAATGCACATTTCCTATGAAAACTATCTAAAAGTACCCTTTTAACGTGATAAAAATAAAAAAGAGATTTTTTATTAAATTTTTTAGATATGTAAAAATATTTTTGCTAAAATAGAAAATCACTGCCTATGTGGTACTTTGCCAAGTTGACATTTCAACTTTTGTTAGTAAAAGACTATATGTATAATTCATTAATTCAAAAATAATAATTAAAATATAATATCCAAAAATTAAAATATATATAGAAAATGCTAATTCTCATTTTCAGAAATAATTTAATACGTATTGTAATTTATAATTTTGATCTCTTATCACATTTTCATTAATGCATACAAATATTAAATAGAAAAGAATTATGTAAATTAATTCAAAAATTAGAATACATATACAAAAAATAAAATACTTACAAAAAGGTAAATTAAGAAAAACAACATCAAATAAGGAAAGTAAAATAAATTAAATAATGAAAATAATGAATCCCTAAAAATAATGTCAAACCTAATACTTCCACCTAAATACTTTGCCTATATGTCTCTTTTATTTATATATATAGTTAGATTAGATACGTAAGTTTTATGACATATGCGAATTGAATGTGATTAATGTGACCATAATCTATTTTGAAATAGAATTCTTTGGTGAACATTGGTAAATAGAATTCTAAAATAAATGTGTTTATAATAATAATAATAATAATAATAATAATAATAATAATAATAATAATAATAATAAATTAGTAAATGTAATTAATATTTAGCTGGTTAAATGTAGGTACGCTAAATAATTTATTTAATTTTGATTAGATTGGTCAATAAAATGTGATGTGCTTCTAAATGGTGTCGCAGTGGGCAGTGGGGGAATGCTCACGTTACGAGTAGGATCCAGACCCACTCCCCTTGATAGTTAATGCTCCTCCCCTCGCCGATCTGTTCCTTGTATAAAACTAATTTTGAGTACGTGCTTTGCACGTGGTATAAAATGATGATTTTTTTAATTATAAATTTTTAAGTTTTAACTTTAAAATTTTTTAAAAAACTATAAAATTAAATCAACATAATATTATCAACTCATGCGTGTAAGCTAAATAACACTTTGATCATTTTATACACTAAGTAAAAATATTAATACCTCAATTTTCTACCAAGTTAATCCAAATATCTAACCTACAAAAACTTCTTTTCCAATAAAATTAGTCACATATATTAAAGTTGATTAAATATGATATTAATGCAATTTTAAAACTATAAAAATATGATATCCCAATTAGAAAATTGTGAAAGATGCTATAGAAAAAATTATCAATATATATTTTTAAATCACACACATTGAATAAGAATACGTTATATATTGAAATATTTGTAGTTTGATCAAATCAAAGTAATTTTAAAAATCACTTAAAAATAGTTATGTAATTATATTTTTTTAATTATTGGACTACAAAATGTTTGTGACATATTTTTAAATCAAAAGATTATCATATAACTACATAACTCTATAAAAGATTTCTAGTTATTAATAATTATTTTTACATTGAATAAAATCAAAATATATTTAAAATATTTGTAGTTTAATTTATTTAATGTAATATGAAGAGTCACTCATTAATTATTTATATAATTAAATATATTTATTTAATAAGGGCATTTTGGACTAAACAAAATATTAGTGGGGATATTATTGGAAATCAAAATATTTCCACACATCCCTACTTTTTAATATAGTATAGAAGTATAGATATAGATATAGATATAGATAGATAAATAAATATAAATAAAGAATTAAAAAATAAAGAAAACAAATTAAAAGGTGATTAAGTGGTAGTTGGTTAATGTACGTGTAAAATTGTAAATGCACTCTACAAATCTAAAAGATATTAATTTTGTTAAATTTTTTGTAGAAGTGTAGGGGGTTTTACCTTAAAAAGGTTAGGGGCCGTTCTGTTTGTTTTGTATTTTCTGTTTTCATTTTCAAAATGTTTTGGTGTTTCTGTTTCAATTTTGTTTGAGAAAATTGAAAATGCGTTAGTTTGTTGTTTTGAAAAATTATTTTTGGGAAGGGAAAATAGAAAATGTGTTTGATTTATACTTTTACAAAAATACAATTTCGTATAATAAAAGTTACAAAAAGGTTCTCAAACTTTTCAAAAATTTCAAATAGGCCCTCATCTTCACCTACCCCACCCCACCCCACCTAACCCCACCTCCAACCCCACCCCCACCAACGGAAGGTGGTTCTCACCTCGGAGAACCACACATGTGATGGTTCTCCACCCTCGAGAACCACCTTGAGGTGGTTCTCGAGGGTGGAGAACCACCTGCGACGAGGTGGTTCTCGAGGGTGGAGAACCACCTGCGACAGGTGGTTCTCCACCTTCAATGGTGGAGAACCACCATCGGATGGTGGTTCTCCACCTGAGAACCACCACGACGGTGGTTCTCAGGTAGAGAACCACCCGATCTGGTGGTTTGACCACCAGATCTGGTGGTTTGACTTTTTTCCGGTGGTCGGCGGTGGTGGTCGGTGGTGGTTGGACTAAAATATACAAAAAATGAAAATTTGGGACTCAAATGTAATAAATGTAAAGTTTAAAATTCGAAAACTCGTTTTCGTTGTTTTCAACATTTAACACAGAAAACGACGAAAACGTTAAAAAGATGTTTTCGTGTTTTCTATACAAATCTTGAAAACGATTTCGAAAACGCATTTTGAAACAATGAACGAACGCTTTTGTTTTGGCGAAAATGCAGCAATGAAAACAAAGAGCAGGCCCTTAACTTTCAATGGGAGTTGTCCACTTGTCCAAGTACTTGTATTTATATTGGACTTTTTCCTTTATTATAACCGCTGTGGGACTTTTTACCCACTTGCTCATATTATTTTTCATCACATCTCCTTCACGTATAGGCAGGATTTATCCCAAATCTTTGCACCTGGACCATTTTTTGCTAGGGTTGGCGCAGCAGCGGAGCATCGGTTCGAGGTCATTCGCTCCTCTAATGCCATGTTAAATTTTTTATATAAATGCAAGGGATTCCACTTTAAAAGATTAACCTCCAAATGGAGTAGCCCTTACACTTGTAATTATTTTGATTTTTCCTTTCAATATAATCGTTATGGGACTTTTTACCCACTTGTTCATATTATTTTTCATCAAGGCCCCCTCACGTGCAGGCGGGATTTATTCCAAACCTTTGCATGTGGACCTTTTTTTGGGCAACCATTTTTGGCTGAGGTTGGCGCAGCAGCGGAGCATCGGCTCCGGGTCGTTCGCTCTGATACCATGTTAAATTTTTTATACAAGTGTAAAGAGGTTAACCTTTTAAAGTGAAACCCCTTATACTTCTCCAAAAAATTTAACAAATTTATTGTATAAAGACATTAATTTATCAATGAAATCATATTGTTTAATTAATATGAATACTTTATTATGTTGTAGTCCGAATGTGGTACAGAGGTTAAGACTTTCAAAATTCTAGCATGTGATCACGCTTTAAATCATACCCTTACCCCTCTATATTCCCCTATTAAAAAATACTTTAATTTCTTGATATCAACATCATTAACCTTTATAAATTATATTGTATATTCATATTTTAGATCAAGAGATGAGATCACTTCGTAACAAAATTCATAGTGATTTTATTACTCAACGATCATCCAATAAGTGACTCAAAACAATGAACGAATTCTCGTTCTCGTTCTCTTTTTTTTTTTTTTTTTTTTTTTTTTGTGTGTTAGGAGAATATAGTGATCGGGCTGTGTTTAATTAACCATAGTCACACTGGGCCATACGCAACTCTAATTATGTTGGTATTCTTTTATCAAAATCTATTTTTGTCGATCAAATTGTCCAGTTAGAAGGAAAACACTACCATCATGATAATTAAAAAGTAATCATCGCAAACTTACATTTCTTGATCATGATAATTATTTTATGAAAAGTCGTTCGCTAACGATACTTTTTGGATCATACAAGTCGATCACCGCAAACCTTCGACATGAGTTGAATGACTCTCATCCATAAGTAGACAGTATTTGTAGTATCAAAATAATAGTTTCTTTTTTCCTAAAAAAAAAAAAAATAATAGTTTCTCTGTGTTTGATTGCATTGAAAGTTTGCCTAGAGAACATTTTCTACCTTTTGAATTTTCCATCTAAATTTTTCTCACATCTTCCTTGGATTGGATTTTTCACACAAATAAGATCATTTTGTGTATTGATGACTTATACACGAAAAATATCTTCAATACAAATAATAAGGGCGTAGCTAGGGGTGGGCCAAACTTGGCCTTGGCTGACCCTACTTTAAAAAAAATGAAAAGAAAGTTTAGAAAAAATAAAAAATTTTATAATATGATCTAATAAAATTAACCGCCGGCATAAGGGACTCTAAACTCTTGGCTTCACCCCTGATTATTACAAAAGTTATCTATCAAAAATCAAAGTTGAAAAATATTTTTTTTTATTTGACATTTTTATGAATAAAAAAAGGTTAATTAAACACAGCATTACTAATACTAGGGGGAATGAGAAAATGGGAAAATGTTACATTATTCACCCCTCATTTTCCCCTTTTCCATTTCCTTCTATATTCCCTCCCCCCAAAAAAAAGCTCTAAGAGCATTCCTAGTGGATGGGAAAAAAAGGAAAGGGGAAAATAAAGGTGGAAAAACCTAAAAGAGGTGTCAAATTTGGCACCCCCTTTGAATTTTTCCACCCAAAATAATCAAAATTTAGGTTTTTACAACTTCACATTAATTTGGTTTGTTTGGGAGGGGTGGAAAAACCAACCCCAACGTTAGGAATGCTCTCCACCAAAACATGGATTTATACACCTTCAGTTATTTGGCACTATGTAAGGAGTGAAAAATTCAAGTTTGAGTTTTTCCCTTACCATTAAAAATCCCCTTATCTCATCAAATTTAACATCAATTTTTTTCCTAAAATATTTGTTGATAGAAATAGTTTACTTTGAGTAGGTTTTTTTATTCCACTTTTTTGGTAATGTTTGAAAACTGCGCTAATTTTTACTGAAAAATGACCAAACTCAATAAATACCATTTTTTTATGTATTTTAATAATTTCTTTAACTGGTCTATCTATTTTTATTATCAATTGAACACAATACATAGATGACATAATAGTTTAACAGCCTAAGAGCGGGCCAGATTAATGTGGGCAAAAAGATCTAAATTTGGATTTTCGCCCCCCACCTCACTCCAAATAATATATTAATTGGGGTTAAAATCCAACTTGGAAGGCTATTCTCTAAATTTCACCTGAAATTTAGAGAATAATCCCTTCTAATAATGGCCACAAATTTTACTCTTATCTAATAATACAGAATCATGTGAATAAGAAAAATATTATTCTTTCAATCCTCAGTGATGAATTCATTTTTTATTTGTTATTTTTTAGAAATTAATTTACTTAACAAATAATTAGAAGTAACTCCCTTTCAAAAAAAATTTAAAATATAAGTAATTAGTCGATAAACAATCTAGATCAATTGATCAATAAGTAATTTTTTTTGGAATTAATTAATTTTAAATTAAATGATTAAAGGTTTTTTTAAGTTAAATAATTATCAAACAAATTAATTGTTAACAACTACCGCCTACTGTAACTAATTATTTCCAACGGATTATTAATGACTTCTTTCTTCTTCTTTTTTTGTGTTGGATTGACGACTAATTGTTAACTATATAATTATTCTTAAAAAATAAAAATAAAAAATAAAAAAACCACACGATTCAAATATTTTTCTGAAAAGAGACAAATACATATATCCAAATGTTCCGCCTAGTTTTTCCCCTCACCATTATTTGAAAACGCAGGTTTTCCCCTTAATGGTAATTGGTAAAACTAACTACATTCTCGACCTCCAATTTTTTTTTACTTTTTAACCAAACATTGTCGCACATCGGAATAATTCCACGGGAAAATTAAAGCAAAACAACCAACGATTTTATAGGTACACAATTACACATAATTATCATCGATCTCAATAGCACTCATGATGCGCCAAGATGAGTTTCGCTGTTTTAGGTTTTCCAGCACAAGCATATATATATATATATATATATATATATATATATATATATTAAAAACAAAGGAAAGTCCCGAGCATGGGCTCTTCACACCTAACTCATTTGCTCTCACAAAAATTTGTAAATACATGTCATCAATTCACAAATTAATAGAGTCAATCTTCTGGGCTGTTCGTCTTCAGTTGCTGAAAGGTAAGCTGCCAAATTTACATCATCGTATATACAGTAAAAATTAAGGAAATTTAACAAATTTTATGTGAAATTAAATATATTTACAGTCGACTACTTGATTTTACTGAACATAGATACGTACCCGAGCCTGAGGAACGTCGTGTCCAAGGCATGCGAATTGGTGGTACAATCTGATGAATTGCTTCTCTCAATGACATTTCTCACGCCTTCAGATTTCTGCACAAATACAAATGTTCACTCAACAATTTAACAACGTGAAAAAATTACTTTTTTCTCTCAAAGAATCACTACATATGGGAGATAAAACGATTAGGGAACTCTCACTTCTGCATGCTGTTTCAACTTAGCATTCTCTTCGGTTAGTTTCGATTCCTGCATACAAGAAGAATTAAAATGAACTAATTAGACCACGACCGTTCATCAACTGAGGAGATGTACATATGGATAATAACAAATAATAACGTGCAAGCTATGATTGATATTAATGTTTAATTTTGACTCAATAAGACACTGGACAAAAAGTTCGGTCCAGGGATAAAGTTTGAGGGCTTACCTTCTGTCGGAATAACTTGATCTCTTCCAATAACTTGTCATTCTTCCCAGCCATCGGAAAGACGAAATATTGTTAATAGAGAGGCAAGAAAACACGAAACTTTATATAATGATTATACAGATCGCTGATCTAACGTTCATGTGGTCATGTCTCATTATGTCGGATGAGACAAGATGTGTTACCTTCCGATGATTTAATTACCTTGATATTGAGGGTGATAGGACCGAATTTTTTATGGGTTTTTTAATGGATTTTAATGTGAAAGAGGAGAGAGAATGAGTGGAGTTAAATGATGGAGATTTGTGTAGTACATATAAATCCCACAAAATATGTGGATGTGACTGATTCATGATAAAGAAAGAATCGAAAAAAATGAATAAAAAGTTATAAAAATAGTACATTATCACATACATGATAAGCTAAGGCTCAAATGACTCAAATGACATGTTTTCCATACATTATAATACCTTTCTTTCGGCGAGAAGGTTTAATCCTCCTAGTGTCATTTTCTCAAGCTTAATCAACTCATCCAGGTTGAGACCTTGGAGCTCTTCTCCCTTAAGTTGCCTAAAATTAATTGCATATCAACTCTGGAATAAACTTCAATACCACACAACAAATAGTATTCTAATCCACAGTCATGTTTTAAACACATTTACCTTAGCTCTCGAGTCTTGTCCTCAAGCATCTTCCTAAGCATTTCAAGGTTGTTATTTTCCTAGAAAAGAAAAAAGGAAAAAGAAATTAAAGTTGTCGATCTAACCTGTATAGAAGTGGATACTTTATGGGATCGATTTAGTCAGATATACGGGCAGATGTGGAGTCAAAGGAAGGCATGAGTGACGACCAACCCCACAATATGTTAAAATTTCTTTGAGTTTATATGTCAATTTTAAATTTTCCTATAATATATGTAAACACACACTTAATTTTCCTTTAAAATATTTTTTCACGCGGTCGCTAAGTGACCACTGCATGTGAGAGTAAACAATAAAACATCCATAAGACGATTGATGTTTGTAATGAGATTAATTACAACAATAACTCGGATATGGTACAAGGGAAGGAAGGAAAAATTGAGAGTATAGAACTAGTCTATAAAATAGTGTGATCTCACCGCAAATAGGAGAGATGGTTGCCCTAATTTGTCTGAGTTTGCTGATTGCATTTTGTGCCTTTCAATGAGTTGCATCATGCTGCACAAGAAAACAATGGGAAACAAATTAATTTCTCAACTGTTTATACATGAGGAAGAGGAAAAATCAAAACTTGAATCTCCCTTAGTTCTTGTTTTTCATAGAAAATTGATAAACTTATGCTTCATGTAACATTGTTCTTTCAAGTATTTTCCTTCCAAAATTTTGATCACCAACAAGATAGAATTGATTTCTATGAAAAAATTTTGATATCAAACACATACTTCTTAGTGCACATTTTTGGATCTAAGTATTTAATTAAAATACGTGTCCGTTTACTGCAATTTAAGAATTGAATAATTAAATGCATCTGTATATGTTGATCAATTAGTACTTACAGTTTCGTAGATTTTAATTTTGATGACCGGCTCCAAAACATATTATATTATAAAAATTCTTTCAATTACACATTTTATCGAAATAAAATCGATAATCTTTTTTCACTTATATAATCTTTCAAAAAAATTACTTTTTGGGGGGAAAAAACATGCCAAACAAACACTAAGCGTATATTGAATTGACAAATTACTAAGGAACTTACTTTAGTTTTATGTAAACCTTCTACATAATATCCTCTTGAAAGCAACTAATTTTTTCATCCATTATTAGTGATGAAAATAAAGATCTGTCAAATGTGGTCATTGTTCTTTCAATTCTGAGTACTTCCTTGCCCCCACCACCTTCATCGGTTACCCAGTTTCCAAACATACGCTCCTACCATTTTCTTTACATTTTCTGCCCCATAATTTCCATTTCTGCATATGTACTAGAAAAAAGGGCGATCCATGTGCCAATTTTAACTTCCCATTTTTAAGGAGTGAGAAGATAAGCCTTGGGTACAACAATCCAACGGATTGAATCACCCAAAATCAAATTACGGTGATTGAATATCATACAAGATTTGATCTTAGTGGGGCCCAATTGGTTTTCGGACGAGATGATTGAAACCTTATCCTAAAAAATGAAAAAAAAAAAAAGTGATTTAATTAAGTACCTTGAGGAAGAGTAATGGAAGAGCTTGCCGGTAGCGGAAAATACAATTAGGGCAATTTCAGCATCACAGAGAGTGGTGAGTTCTTGAGCTTTCTTGAAAACCCCTCTTCTTCGCTTTGAAAATGTCACTTGGCGTGCAGTCAAGTCATTGATCTTCTTGATCTCAATCTTCTGTCTCACCATTTTTACCGTACAATATAGTACACACACACTCTCTCTCTCTCTCTCTCTGCAAAAATTGAAAAAAAAAAAAGATTATAAGTATGAATACACAAATCGAGGAACAAGAAACTAAACAACCTTGGTTTTTGATAAAATAAATGAGGAGAATTAAAAAGAAACAAAAAGAATATCTTTCTCGTACGATACAGAATCTCAAACCACAACCCAGCTCGCTACTTCTTTCAAGAAATAGAAATCAATCACAGCCAGGGGAGAGAGAGGAAGGGAGACTATATCTGTGTGTGTACATACAAAATAAAATAAGAAAGAAAGAAGAATCATATAGTTTTTGCATGAAATGGAGATTTTAAGCTTGTTAGGGAAGAGATGACACACCTCCGATCCACCTAGAGAGGGGAAACCCTAGAGAGAGAAACTAGAAAGCATCTCAATTTAGAAACCAAACTGAAGTCGCAAAGAAAAAGATTCTTTGGGTGTTGTTTGCAAGTTGCAAAAGGAAGGGGGTGGGGAGTTTGGGTTGGGGTGAGCCTGTGAGAGTGCGAGGAGATTCAAGACTGTTTTGTCTGAACGGGTAAATTTAGGGTTGGGCCTTTATTTAGTCCACAATGTTTCAACTCTCAAATATGCCATTTTAGTTGTTTTTTCATTTAATCAAAATTGTATAATTAATTATATTTAATTGTCTATATAAATTATTTTGATTGAATATAATAGTAAAATGAACAAAAATTGAGATACCAAATCCGAATTTAATTTTTTAACTTTTCATATATTGGAATTACAGGTTTTCGAATTTTCAAAAAGAAATTTCAAACTCCAGAACTTGTTTAGAAAGTATTTTAAATTAAAATTATCTGAAAAACTACTACTTTCGTCCCTAAAAATATAGTCCACTATTTCTTTTTCGCACGTCCCAAAATATAGGCTACATCCTTTTAAAAATACAGTTAAAATATTACCTGTCTTTTATACCATCATTTAATATATATTGTTATCATCAAAATAGAGTAGTTCAAATAAAATATCTAATAAATGAGATGGCATATTAAGAAAATAATCTTGAATTTTACTTTTCCAATACCATTAATTATATTTTTCTTAATCTTTGTGAAAATAAAAATAAGCTATATTTATGGGACGGATGTAGTATAAAATTAGCCGGTAAAAAACTAAGTAGTACATGATTTTAAAAATCAATACAAAACGTTAAAAAGTATGTTTAGTAAAAAAAAGAAAGTTTCCAATATGTTCGAATTGAAGAAACTAAAATTCCACGTCTCTTTGAGTTTGAATTGAAGAGGGGAATTTTACACTTCTACCAACATTTAATGATCATATTTCAAAGAGAAGACTATTTCAAATTAAATGCAAAAACCAGGTAATTAGTCAGGAAAATTACAAAAATTAGATGTCCGGTTTTAGGGTGTAATTGTGTGGTTCAAGTCACTTTGTCATTACATACCCATTGAAATGAACATTATACGTCGATTGTAATGGACATTATTACACATGTGTAATGGATATTATATAACATGAATACACCTTTGATGTCAATTACAATGAATATGTAATGTATTCCATTGCACATGTAATGAATTCTATTGCACATTCCTTATAATAATAATTCAATTTCACTTGATGGTCAATATATGATCGGAATATGCTTGACCATCGATGGACGCTCACTTATTTTCTTGATCATCGCTCTATTTTTTGGGTCATCAAAAGATATGGTCACCTAGGGACTCTCATAAACCGAGTCACCGAAAGACGGTCATGGAAAGGATGCTTGCTCTAATTGCTACCGTCACTACACTAATCTCATGTGCCAATAAAACGGATAATTGAGAACAATAATAGTACTCTCTCTGTCCCATTTTGATATGCTTGTTTTCCCTTTTCGTCCGTTTCAAAATATAGGACACTTTCTATTTATATCTATTTAATTTTCTTATTTTTCCTATTATACCCTTACTTAATGGGCATTGTTATTAGTAAAAGTATGTTATGATAATTTAATATAAGGATATATATATATATATATATATATATCTTAATATAATAATAAGAGGAGTGCCAATTAGGCACTGCGCCATGTTGGCAATGCCAAGTTGGCACTCATTTAATTACTTAAAATTAAAAAGGAAAATCTTATTTTGAAAATAAATATTAAATACACACTTTATTATTTTATTTTTCTTATTTAATTTAATTTATTATCTTTATTTAGTATTTTTTCCTTATTTTAATTTTTTATATAAATTTTAATTTTTCAATTATGTATATAATTGAAAATAAACAAAAAAATGCAAATATTAATGAAAATGTGATATGATATCAAAGTTACAAACTGTAATATCAATTGAATTATTTTTAAAAATGATAATTAACTTTTTTAATATACATTTTAATTTTTGAATATTACATTTTAATTTTTATATATTTTTAGTTTTTGAATTATAGTGTCAACTTGGATATAGTCTTTAGGTTGTCGTGATTTGCTATTAAAAAATCATTTTTATTTATTTAAAAAAGTAAATGAAAACCATTTTTATTTACTTAATGCATAAAATCAGTTCAATATTCAAAATTCACTTCGATTTAAATATGATATAAAATCAATTCAATATTCACAAAATTTATATACGTGATTCAGAGCCAACTATAAGATCATTCTAATCGTATTTGAAATATACATTTGAATAGTTATGTATGATTCATAAAACATAGTATTTAGTTTTTTTTTCTTTGTTCAAAAAATATATTATCTAAATTTTCCCAAATATTATGTTTTTCCCTAAAATCACCAATTACGATAATTGATATAATATTTTTTCTTGTAAGATAATATTTCGCACCAAATTTATTGTCTTATTTTATAATATTATTTTATGTAAATATATCATTTTAATCGTTTCACAAACGCACTTAATATCTTAGTATATATATATATAAGGAAAAAAAATTGATTTTTTAGTACAATGAAGAATAGCCAAAGAGACACTGGGACACCATTATTGCTCCATTAAAGAGAACGCAGGGGACAAGCAACTCTTCATTCATGTGACTGAAAATGAAATGACATTAAATTTGAAGGCCTAACGCTGGACGACTTTTAAGCATAATGAAACACGTTTATTGTCCGTCAATTGGAGTTTGGTACAACTTTAATTTCCATTATATTTATTTTATTTCTTTTCTTTTATTTTGATTTTATTGGACCATAGGTATGTATTTACATTTGTTGTGATGTGACAGTATAACGCAGTTGAAGAATGTGACGTGGTAAGAAAATTTGTAACGCAGTGTTGTGACATCGCTAAATATATTGTGATGCAGTGTTACAATAATTCTAAAGATAAGTTGTGAAATAGTGGTGGAGCATCGGTGATATGACGAGGAAGAATTGTGACATGATTTAAATTGTGACGTGTCACACATAATTTTTAATAATAATAAAATAAATTATTAAGGATTGTTTTAATTTTGATTGTTATTATTTTAAATAAGATTAAGATTTTCTTCCCACAATGAAGATTTATACAAGTTTATAATTTAAAATATGTGTAAAATAAAAATTATAATAACATATTTTCCTTTTTTAATGATAAAAAGATATGGATGGGAGATTTAAAAAGATCACACATGATAATAATCCGGATTAGAGGGATAAGGAGTGATTGTATCAAAAGATGAGGGGTGATAATAACGTGAGATTATCCATATGTTAAAAATTAGGTATTTGTACTTGAGTGAGAAATATAACTAAAATAATATTTTTTAATTCTGAAAATTATAAGATTGAGCGGGAAACTATGCTCATTTTATTAATATATATATATAGATAATGACTTGACTTTTGAACCCTGATTTTGTCGATTATAAAAGTGAAAAATTAAATCATAATTTTTCATTTCTTGTTCTTTTGTTCTAGTAAATTTGGCAACTACGAGCATTTATAAAATTATGTTAGAAAATAAGGTACAAAAATTGTAATTACTTACAATTATAGGGGAATTAGAATTACGGTTCTAAAAAGTCTAAAACATGACTAAGTAGTAGGGTTAAGTTTCAAGTTTAAGCGATAGTAAAATATGTTGTGTGAAGTAAAAATATAAAAAAGTGTTAAGTGTTCAAAGTGGTAAGGTAAAGCTTCGAGCTTAAACATGCACAATTCAAAGCGAACTTTTTAGAATAGAGATTATAATTGTATTTCAGTTCAATAGAAATGATAATTAATTCATTTGCAATTTACAACATTAATTGATTACAATTGTGTAGTTATAATGTTTTTAAATTCATAAATACTGTAATTAATCATTTTATCACATCTATATATTATATCAAATTAATGTGAATTAGAAATTGGTAATTGAAAATCAGTTATTATGACAAAAAATTAGTTATATATTATTTTGTTGTATCAATTACACTATGTCATGTGTACAATTTATCATGTTTGTCAATTGATTTTTTCGTACATGTTTACGTTTTCTTTTGTTTCCACTACGTGGTTGTAGAATCACTATTTTTGTGGTGGTCAACTCTCACTATTTTTATGGTGATACTCCCATTTTTATGGTGGTGCTCCTTGAGACTTTACTATTCAACTTTTGAAATTCAAATTTTAAGATTTTCAAATTTTATCACATTTTAATAATCTTTTTATTTTTATATTCTCCTCAGTAGCCCCTAATCTATAGATTATATAAATTTAGATTTTAATTAGAATTTCAATTTTAAAATAGTTAATGGAAAAAAATTATTGTTATGTTGTACTATTCAAATAGTACCATGTGTAAGTTGTGACTATTTCAAATCGTATTCTAAAAAGCTCACCTAAACAATCCATCTGCTCAAAGCTTAGACTCCGTGCCTCGCCACGCCTTAAACTTTATCACGCATTGATCTCATCTTATCATGCACCGGTGCACTTAAGCGCTCATAAGTTCAATACTTAAGCTCTTGGCTTTTTCACGCCTTGCATTTTTAAAACCTTGGTTTCAGTTGATAATAGATTTCCCCATGAATTGCAATGGTTTTAGTATTTTTTTAATCAATCCATTTATCTAATGACACGTGTTAATATTTAAATTGATGCCACCTTTACATTTAGATGGTTCTACCACATTTCTATGGTACCATTGCACGTTTCAAATGCTGAGTCCAATTTTGTTCAACATTATCGTCCCCTTAGTCTCTTAAAGGGTGAAATTGAGGCTTATCAAATTGAAATTTGCAAAAAAAAAATAATTATTCCATATTATACAATTTTATCGAGAGTTTCAATATGAGTAGAATCTTGATGTAACGCCCCGATCGAATTCGTTCGAAATACATATATAATTTTTTATGTGATTTTGTATACGATGTGAAATGATATGATTATGTTTCGATATGAAGAATATGTCTATGATATGTTCACGGCATGTTTTGAAGTGTATGAGATGCCCCGAGATCTGTTACAGTCATTGAATTTATGAGAAATGGAAGGTTTCAGCAAAAACATAGTTACGGCCGTAAATATAAGGGTTACGGCTGTAAATGTATATGACACGGCCGTAAATGTCAAGAAGGAAATTGGAAAGGTTGGCAGAGAGTTTTATACGGTAGTCTGATGAATATGGTACGGCCATATGACTCAGGTTATGACCCTAATTTTACGTGATACGGCCGTAAACGTGTAGAAGGAAAAAGTGAAGGAATTTTCAAAGTTTTATACGGCTGTGTGAGTCTATGATCCGGCCATATGATGAGTGTTACGACCGTAAATTATAAGAATACGATCGTAAGTTCGAAAAGGGAAATGGATGAGATTCACATAGGCCAAGATACAGTCGTAAATATTATGTAATAGGCCGTAAAAGTTAGGTTACGGCTGTAATTTTTAAGGATATGGCGGTAATTTTAAATTTGCAGAAATGGTATTTCTAGATTGTTCTCGCAATTTCTTGAGAGATATCCAACCAAACTCAGTTCTAACCCTTCCAAAACCCTCATAAGACCCCCAAAATCATATGGAGACACCTCAAACTCCCTATATCATGTATGTAATCCATGTGTAATCTATAATTCCAAGAAGAAATGAAGAAAGGAAAGGAAGGGAGGATGAAAGAAATGCTCTCCAAGCTTGTTTGTGCTTCATGTGAGGTGGGTGATAGATGTATTCTACGTGTTAGAAGGTAAATACATGCTTTTGATTACATTAATCAAGAAATGAACATGTTTATGATGTTTATGAACCTAAAGAGCATGTTATGATCCATTGGCCTTGTTTTATGATTATGCCATGATGTGTTAATGATATGTATATGCCTATGTGACCTATATGACCCAGCATGCTTGTTTTATGAGTTGTTTGGCTACTTGGATCCATGAAGTAAAAAATAGGATGAATGGTAATCTATATGTTATGAATCAAAGAAGCAATGCTTTATGTGATGCTCTTATGTTATAATACGGACATGATTGTGAAGCTTTGTATATATGGTACGTGTGAATGATGATGATCAAGGAAAGCAAAGCACAACGAGGTAAATGTTTACACGATCATGTTATGAAGCATATGTATATAACGTTGCATATCATGTGTTTACTAAATACGAAAGTTAAGTTGACCCACCGGGGGATCTAAGCCCGTATATTATCAGATGGCCTTATGTGGCGGCCTAATGAGTGAGTTAAGCCCTTGGGTAATGGCCGAATGGGGGATCCATGCCCCAAATGTAATGAAAGGCTCGGCCAAAGATGAAAGGAAATAAGATGACGCCAGTGTATTCACATGATTTGCAACGGGGCCCAACAAAAAAGAAAATATGATGTGCATTTCACGCATTGCATTGCATTGCATCTATTTCCCACTGGTTCGTTATAACTCATTATGTGTACATTTATGTTTTTGAAGGTTATATGCATGGGAGATGGCGAAGAGTCCTCCAGTATGATGTGACGTTGGTGTGTGATCGGGAAAATGAATCCAATGATCCTGCAATTCATATGAATGTAAGCCAAAACCCTTAGAGTTGTATGTATGTATGAAAAGTTTAAAAGAAAGTCATGAACTTTGGGTTTCGTAAATATAATGTATACGGTAACGTTGCCATAGAGTCTGCTATGCAATGTTAAGGCGTGCTCGAGCCCAAGAGGAGGCCATTATGTTAATGTTTTCGTGCACATTACGTATGAAATGGCTTCAAGATGATGCATATGTATGTGGAACTAGATGGAGAGTTACACTTGACGTATAATTTTTTCTATTTTAAAAGTTAATTATTTTTAAAACTATATATTAAGGTCATTCTCATTTTGAAACTCTCGATGAATATTGTTATATGGAACAAAAACTTTTCAATTTTTTTTTCCTTTTTGAGCCTCAAATTTCACTCTCCAATTGAGGATAATATTAACCATCCTACAAAAGGAGAGCGAACAAAATTTTACTCTTCAAATGCAATAACTTACTATTCAATTCAAAGCTCAAGTGGCTGTTAATTAAATTAATTAATTATCTGCACTTTAATGACAAATTTAATGTAAAATAAATGGTTCACAAATGTGAGTTTTAATGTAAAATTAATGATTCACATCCAATGTCCATTTACAATTTAAAAAATAATATTTCTATATGTAAAACCCAAGTTAAAACCCCAATTGGCACTATATTATTTGAAAGATTTTTCTATTGCCACTATACTTTAAATGATTTTTTGAGTGCTACTATACTATTAAAACTATACCTCACATGTCACTCTCTTAACACCATTAAATTTGTTAACTTAAGTGAAAATATAGCGCACAAGTGGATAATTGTTGAAAATATGAAATTGCCACATCACCAAAGTTGTTTTTGACGTGACATAAATTTTAAAAAATAAAAGAAAAAATCATAACTTGGTAAAAAAAAAACTTGATGTTGAAGAAGCCATAAAAAATAATTAAAATAAAATAAAAAGTTGTGGCATCTAGATCATTGGAAAGTTCTTTTTTTTTGGTTTATGATATTTTATAGGAAAAAATTAGAAATACAAATAATAATAATAATAATAATAATAATAAGGAAAAAAATTATAAATTGCTTAGAGTATGTTTAGTGAGTCATATAAACTAGCTTATAACTTATTTGGAGAGTTTATAAGTTTTTTTTACCCAAATAAGCTCCGCGTGGCAGGATGCATGAGCTTATTTGAAAAAGTCGAACTTATCTCTAAAACTTCTTTTATTAGTTTTTCAGATAATCTCTATGAGCTTTTCTTTTATAATTCTATTTTAACCTCTTTCCTTTTCTTTAAATAATTTTAAACATATGCTTTTCAGTTAGTTTTGCCAAATAGTTCTATATATATTAGCTTTGTCTGCCAAACATAGCCTTAGTTGCCTGGACGCTGCAACCTTTTTCTTTGTTCATTTTTAATTTTTATTTACACATTTTTTTCTTTAGCAAGCTATTATTTTTCTATTTTTTAAAAATTTATGTCATGTTGGAAATGATTTTTGTGACGTGACTGTGGTATTTCCTTACAAATCATCCATGTATGTGACATGCACATCCCAACTTCCGTTAATTATTTGAACAATGTTAAAGTGGGTGGCATTTAACGGTATAGTTTTAATCATATAGTGGCTCTTTAAAGACCATTTAAATTATAGTGGCACTTGAAAAACCTTTCAAATAGTGTGGTGGTAATTAATGATTTTAACTTTGTAAAGCGACGTCCATCTCAAAATTGTAATTTCCGTCTCCTCTTCATCATGTCTCTACCAATAACGTATGAAAATAATAATGAAAAGTTATTTTGTTTTGATACTTACACACGAGTACTAGCAAACTTTGAGCATTAAGGATTCTTTGTCTTGAGATTTTTAATTTCTTATTTTCATATATTCTATGAAGAAAAAACACACGGAGAGTTAGTAAAACAAGAAAACGAACTATAGAACGAGATACATGCACATCATCTTCACCAGGTATAGAATTACTATTTTATATTATTATTATTATTATTGTTGTTGTTGTTGTTGTTGTTGTAGTAGTTGTTGTTGCCGTTGTTGCCGTTATTATTATTGTTGTTGCTGGCTGCTGCCGCTATATATATTGTTGTTGTTGCTTAATTTGTAAATCTATAAATGGTTAAGTACACGTTTCAACCTTTTTTTTTATGTGAAATTTTCTTTTTAACCTTTTTATTTTCTATGGAATCCATACTTTTAGAACCAAAGCTTAAATACACCACAGTAAACTAACAACATAGTGGAAAATGATAACTAAAAACATAAAAATGACTTTTAAATCTGCATTAAGAAACTATTTGTGTGTACTATTTTTTTTCTTTTTTCTGTTGTATCCTTCAACACACACATATATATATGTGTGTGTGTGTGTGTGTGTGTGTGTTTTTTTATTTTAGTCATGAATGATCTTTTTTATATAGCGTTAGTTTAAGTGAACAAATTGCATGTTGATCTATGTCTTTTTTGTTGCTTATGCCGTACGTGATTTATGATGTCAAATTTTAAAATTGAAATCATGATTATTATCAGTCTTACTTATATATGCTAATGAAAGTTATTATGAATTGATTGTTTTTGTACGTATTTTAACTGAATTTGTTTTTCCCCTTTAATTTACATTTGTAGAAAGCGTCATGTTCAAGAAGTTCTTTCATTAAGCTTAATTGAAGTTAATGTGGACATTTATTTTACACTTCAGTTGCAACCAATAAGCTGTCCCTTAATTACCATTTCAATTTTGATGATAATATTGTGAGAATCTTTATACAAATTCATAACATGGTACATCTCTCTATGCATATTTATCCATAATATTTGCAGTATAAGTAATCTATTTATTTATTTATGTATTATTCTTTATTTTGTGAATGTGTTGTTTCTGTTTGCTTGAGATGGTAATAATGGACAAAAAGGTGTGTTATTAATCTTAGTATCTACCCTAGTTGTCCATAGATTCCTAATTGTTTAATAATTATTGAATTATCTTATTTTATCATTCTATTTTCTCAATTATATAATAGTTCCCTACGTCAATGATAAGTATGTTAAAAAGTGTAAACCAGCCTTAAACTAAAGCAAGCGCGCATGGGGAAGGGAAGGGTGACGTAATAAAATCCATACACAGATATGCTTTAAATGTGAAACCAATCGGAACTATATCCATATAAAGATAATTAACTACAACATATCCATGTAAGCATGATAGGTGGTTGGGTGATTACAATTGTAAGATGTACGCTACAAGATTACTTTAAATCCATCTTAACTTAAATTTTTTTTAATGTTAATAGAATAATTATGTTATATGAATTTTAGAAGAAAATAATTTTTGAGTAGTTATTGTTCAATTTCAAATACTGATAAATGACAAAAATTATAAATCTACATTGGTTATAATAATTGTGTTACACGAATATCATAATTTATTTGTATCAGTTGATATTATTTGATGACATTGAATGTCATGAATGCCTTAACTAATATATGGCAATTAGTACAAAGAAAAGATTTCAAATCTATATGAATATTCAATATATATTAATATCATAATATATCAATTCTTTAAAATTACTTTATATTATCTTTAGCTATAGCAAAATTTATATTCTAATTTCATTTACGTATTTTTCTTTGTAATAATGGGATTTTCTTAGTGACAGTGAAAGTATAGAATACATAGACCTAGGAGATTCTTACTATAAGTATAAATTTCACCCATGTTAATGATTTTCAAGCAACATATCGAGTGTAAATAAAATATGAAACTATTTTACTTTTATAATGCAAAATAAATTTAAAAAAACTAAAAACTTCGACATATGACAAAATTAATGCACAAATCAATTCAAACACAAATTTTGTGTACAAAAAAATTTACCAAGATCAATGATTTTTGTGATTATCAATTTTAAATGAACGTATGAACACGCTATGTAATACTCCAGACCGTTAGAGTGACCAGGAGAGTTTAAAAGATTGATTCGTACTACTCACACCAACAAGATGCATTTACTCACACCAACAAGATGCATTTTTTTTCGGAAGTCGATAGTTAGAAACTCCACAATTAAGCGTGCTTGACTTAGAGCAATTATAAGATGGGTAACCATTGGGAAGTTTTATCGGAGAGCGTGCGAGTGAGGACAAAGTATGTTGAAAAGACTTGGGCTAGCACAGTGGGGATAGTCGCCAATTTTAAGGGCTGCCTGGGTCATTACAAATGGTATCGGAACTATTCGCCAGCTGGAAACCGAGAACTAAGTGCTATGCGGGATAAAGTGCTATACCAGAGGGTGGGAGCCACCTCTTGAACCCGTATGAGCCACATCTAGAATTCCAACGCCTGGCAGGAAATCTTTAGATAGTTCAATCGCGACGAGGACGTTGCGAGTCTAACTGAGGGGGTGATTATAATACCCCAGATTGCAGACCGACTAGGAGCGTTTAAAAGACTAATTCATACTACTCATACCAACAAGGTGCACATTTTTTTTAGGAATCCGATTGTTAAAAACTCCACAGTTAAGCATGTTTAACCTGGAGCAATTCTAGGATGGGTAACCCCTTGGAAGTTTTCTCGGGGAGCGTGCAAGTGAGGACAAAGTATGTTGAAAAGACTCGTGTTGGTATAGTGGGGACAACTCTCAATCTTGAGGGCAACCTAAGTCGTTACAAATGGCATCAGAGCCATTCACCAGTCGGAAACCGGGAACTAAGTGCTATGCAGACAAAGTGCTACACTAGATGGTGGGAGCCATCTCTTGAACCCGTAGGAGTCAATTCTAGAATCCCAATGCCTGGCAGAAGATCTTCAGATAGTTCAAGACGCGATGCGACGAAGACGTTTTGGGGAGCGTGCGAGTGAGGACAAAGTATATTGAAACAACTTGAATTGGTACAGTGGGGACAATCGTCAATCTTGAGAGCAACCTGGGTTGTTACAAATGGTATCAGAGCCATTCGCCAATCGAAAACCGAAAACCGAAAACTAAGTGCTATGCGAGACAAAGTGCTACACCAGAGGGTGGGGGCCACCTCTTGAACCCGTAGGAGCCAACTCTAGAATCTCAACGCTTGGCAGAAGATCTTTAGATAGTTCAAATGTGACGTGACCAGGACGTCGCGAGTCCAACATGGAGTGATTGTAATACCCCGGAATGTCAAAGCGACCAGAAGAGTTTAAAAGATTGATTCGTACTGTTCACACCAATAATGTGCACCTTCTTTTCCGGAAGTCAATCGTTAGAAACTCTATAATTAAGCATGCTTGACCTGGAGCAATTTTAGGATGGGTGACCCTCTGAGAAGTTTTCTCAGGGAGCGTATGAGTGAGGATAAATTATATTGAAAAGACTCGCGTTGGTATAGTGGGGACAGTCGTCAATCTTGAAGGCAGCCTGGGTTGTTAGAAGCTGCACATGGCTAACCTTTCGTAACTTTTTTTAAGAGGTGAATTTTTTTGGTGATTATATAAGGTTGCCTTTTTAGTTCCAAGAAAACACTTTCACTTGATTAGTATCTTATACCATGACCATCAACAAAAGTCAAGACAATCAATATCTCACGTGGATTTTTCCTTGAAAAGACCTGTGTTTAACCCTATGATTGAAAATACTTCTTTGTGATAATGAAAGTATGTCAGCCAATATTATTACAAATGTTGTATTTAAATAAGTTTTTCAAAATTTATTCTTTGAAAATGTAAAATTTCATAACTCATCTACTACAATAAATATTGAATTATTTTAACGATTATTTACAATTTGTATATTATCTGCAATCATCTCAATGTCTTCCCGTATAACGCAAGGGTGTGCATTTGTCAAATAAATTATCAATACGGAAAAATAATAGACATATAGATTATTTTTATAAACTCAATTACAAAAGATGTATAACACAAATTATATATATATATATATATATATGTATTCAATTAATTAAAAAAATTGTGAATTATGAGTTAAATGACACAGTTTTATTTTTGTGCAACGCAGTGTAAAAACTAATTTCTCATTATTATTAGTCACATTTGCATGTCAATTGTAAAATTGCAACTAATTATAGTTTAATGTTACAATTGCAACGTAATTTTTTCCATCATTATACACACCTATCATTGTTGAGTCGAACTCAAATTAATTCAGCATTATAAATGTATATTTGATTGAGATTAATTAAAATAAATAATAAATATATGGTTGAAAAACAACAAAATTTGACATTAAAACTAAAAAATTATCAAATCAATTAAATTATTAATATTTCAAAATTAGTGTTAATCCTTCGCAAAAAAAAAAAGAAAATATTTATTATGCATATTGAATTTTATTCTTTTTAAAAATAAAAAATTACTTAACGGGTCTAATTACATCACATGGACTGGGCCGTTAGGCTAGAAGAAGCCCAACTCACTCTCTAACGGTACGCATTTAATAGCTCGGAAAATACCAGACTCTGTGCGTGCTGTTTCCAAGGTCACCGTTTTGCACATGTCCACTGTACTTCAATTTTTGAAACATGGCAAAGCCTAAATCCTTTCCACGACGTCACATCCTATACTTACACCTATACATACACTCCCTTTTAATTTACTGTTATGTCTCCACATGCCCAACTACTCCCTTCATATTTCCCTTAAAACTCGTGGGCTTTTCCGTCAATTCGTACTTCCACTCTTTCTTCTTTCACTACTGCCCCCCTCAGTATGGCAGTATCCCTGTCATTTCTATTCAAGATATTTGCTTCTCCAATTATATATCACGAGGAGAAGGCGATTTTCAATTTTTTTTTTCTCTTTTTAATTGGAGAAATTGAGAATTAAAATGGAGCATCCATTTTTTCCGACGACCACCACAAGGGCGGAGGCGCTGCGGTGGCTGACGATCGCGGAGAAGCTTCTCGCGAAGCGTGACCTGATGGGGAGTAAGTCATTTGCAACGCGAGCGCGTGACTCTGACCCAACCCTATTACCCGCCGACCAAATTCTCGCCGTCGCCGATACTCTGCTCTCCGGCGACCGTCGGATCGGAAACAACCTTCAGGATTGGTATTCAATTCTTCAGGTCTCACCGCAGCAGGGCCGCGACACGGAGGTTGTGGCGTCGCAATACCGCCGGCTTGCTCTCCTCCTAAACCCTCATAAGAACAAGTTCGCGTTCGCTGACCAGGCGTTTCGCCTCTTGCTTGACGCTTGGACTGTGCTTTCAAATCCTTCGAAGAAGGCTTTGTACGATAAGGAATTGGCTTTCTATCTGCCGCCGCAGTCTCAGCCGTTTAACCCCTTGTCTGTGCCTCGGGAGCAGTTTAACATCCCTACATTGCCGCAAAACTTCCTTTTCTTTGGGGCTAACAGTGCTGGTAACGTGACTCATCCCTCGCATGCTCAACCTCAACCGTATGTACATGGTGGTGACAGTAGTAGCAGTGGTGCGATTCATTTCCCTCAAGTGATGGTACATGGGCAACAGCATGTTGACCCGGTGGCGGCTGGGCCAATTCGAGAACACGCAAGCAAGCACCTACCGCAGAATTTCATTAATTTTACTCCAAATGTAGCTTTTGGGTCCAGTTCGGTGTTAACTCAGGAACCCTTGAATAAGCAGCCACCGAAAAACTTCCCTGCTTTCACTGGTAATATACCTTCTTTCTCTGGCTCAAATCGAAATGTGCATGTCAATGAGAATGTGCAAGAGAGAGTAGATGCGCAAGAGGTGGAGAGAACGGATGTACAGGAGGAGGAAGAGGAGGTGGCGGTGGGGGATGAGGAAAGGGTTGATGAACCCTCAAATGATAGTGGCTCTACTTTCTGGACTGCCTGTCCTTATTGCTATCATATGTATGAGTATCCTGGGGTGTATGCGGAGTGTACCCTCCGCTGTCAGAAATGTAGGAGGGCCTTTGAGGCTGTAGTGATTCCATCACCGCCACCGTCGATTGTGAATGAGAAAGATGGGCATTTCTATTGCTGGGGTTTTTTGCCATTGGGATTTTCAATGGAAAATATGGAGAAAAGTGGGGACCTGGGTTCGACTTGGACACCATTTTCGCCCATGTTTGCTTGCTCACAAATCGAGGATGTGAATGATGCTGATAAAAAGGGTAAACGCAAGGCTTCTGCTCCTAGGGTATATGTCGAAGATGATGAGGTTTTTGTTGAACTTTCAGACTCAAGTGAGTCTGATGGTGATTGGCAGGATAATAGACAATTAAAGAAGAATAAAGTGACGAACGTGAAAGGAAAGACTGTTAGTGAGATGCCCAAGACAGTGACGAATGCGAATACCAAGAAAGTGCAGGTTAAAGCAAAGAATGTGAATGGAGGAGATGCATCTGTGCCCCCACAACAAAGCGAGATGCCAAATGAGTCAGTGGGTGATTCAAGTCAGAAAGGAGGAGCTGCAGCTAATCTTAGAAAGCGACCTGGGACAAGGGGAAAGAACTTTGAGAAGTTGGATTTGAATGTGGAGTTTAGCAATGAAGTTGAGGAACCTGCGCCAAGCATGCACCAGGCAAATGGACCAGTTCGTGGAGAGGATGATAACATTGAAGGGTTTGGGTTTTTTGAGGGTCTTGAAGAATTCCTAAGCAGTCTTCCAATTCTTAATGTTGTAGGAGATGACAAGGGAGTCAAAGCTGCTTAGTGAAATAGGCCCTCGTTTTGTTGCAAGGATGGTTGATGACAGGGTTGTGGTGGGTGCTTTGGGAACAAGACTCTTTTTGTTGTAGTTGTAGTTAACGACAGGATTGTCGGCTGCTTAGTGGGGTAAGAATCTTTTTTATGTGAATCAACTTTTTCTTTTTAGTAATGAATGAATGAGTGATTTAGACCGAATTTGGAATCTTCTCAGATGGCTTTGTTGTTTATACATTGTAGTGTAGTGGCGTGTCTGAAATGTTCGGTAGCTGTTTACTGGAGCAGCAGTCTTTTGAGCCTCAAATTCCGGCCTTCCGGACATGACTTCATTGCTTGTCTACCTAGCGATAAAATCAGTTTGTCGAATTCCAATAAAAGGTCACTTTTTGTGATCTTTGTGATAACGTCATGGTGTCTGCTGGTGTCTGACTGAAATAAATGCCATTTATATGACCTTTATTTCTAACCGACCTGCGATTGTATTGTTGTTAGTTGATCTATATTTGTCGTAGTTGTTAAATTTTTCTATATGGAAGATGTTCTACCTAGCTCGTACATTTTCTATTACAGTGATTGCCTTTCTAAATCATCTGTTGCAGTTTAGGTCAGAGATTTTTTGTGGGTTGGACGGTGATGGTCTGAATTTAGAATCTTATATCATTTGGTAATAAATGATGAATGGCATAAAGTTTGTGATTATCAATGTCTCATATGTCAGCCTTAAAAATGCCCCTTTTCATTAGAAATTGTTATACAATTTTACTGTTCTCTTCATCTCTAATGACCCTGAAAGTAAACTGATTTTTGGCTTGAAGAAACTTCACTTTGTTTGGCGCAATTGGTTTCCTGCTATGGACGATCATGTAAGACTTAGCAAAAGCAGCAACGAGCATTAAGAGTATGTTTGATAATTCATTTGTAAACTGGGAATCCATTTATAAATACTCTGCATATTTTTCAAATCTACTTTTTATACATGCACATTTTCATCAATCAAATTATACTACACACATTTTTCCATTTTAATGCATGCACATTTTCATATGCCACGCCACTTATTTACCTAATTTACAAAAACCACCAACTAAACACACGCCAAACATGCTCTTATCTATAGGTTTTTGGTGGTGGTTTTGCTTCGCTCAAGTTTGGGTATTATCTTCTCATACAAAAAGCAATGTCAGATGCAAAAACATGTTTGAAGGAATGGTTGCTGTTCTTCTTTATGTTTCAAGTGCGAAAGCTACCTTTGTCTTTTTAGTAGATTTTTCTTGGCATAATGGCGTATCTGCTACCTGTACAAGTTGATCTAAAGAAACCCCAATTACTGCATCCATAGTTCATTTGTTTTTTTGGAGCTTGCTCTATTCATTCTCCTTGGACCAACAAAGCGATAATGGTCAAACATTGTGCTACAGGAATCTCTATCGTATTATATAACATTGAAAATTGGATATCATCTTTGCTATATCTTTTTCTCGTCCAACTGACATAATGTGAACGAAGGAGCATTTCTTGGGAGGAAATTTTACACCTACAGGTAATGTCTCTGTAATTCTCCGATCTACATGTGTGTGTGTGTGTGACTCACATCATGCAGCATGCAGTAGTTGCTTGTTGATCCGATCATAGAGTTGCATAAAAGGTGTTCACATATATGTATTTGTTACCACTTCTGTTATCTTCTGGCTATTATAATGGCCTTTTTCCATACCTTATATCATTGTCATTTAAGAAGGGTAGAAAAATTTAAGTCCATAGTTCCATTGTTTCTTCAGTTGGAGCAATGTGATGTTCAAATTCATTATGACATCATCTTCATGAGACGGCGAAACTCTGAGATATAGCATATTGAAGTTTAGAAGTAATAAGACTCTCAAGAAAGAGAATAGATAAACTTCTTTTTTATGTCATCCAGAGTCTGTTATGTCCTCAGCCGCTGGGGCAGTTGATATAATACAAGTTTTGACAGTGACAGAGTGCAGGTCAAATGCATTTGGAATTTGCTTCTATATTTGTCATTTTTGTTAGCAGTGGGTTATGGTGAAGATCATCCAACCAGCATCAAACAGCTGCTGATGTGTCAACAATCTTGTGAATTGCCCCTGGTAACGTCCTTCGTTTACTCCTAGCTTCTTGTCTGTCGCTAAGTCTATTTCATTCTGCTCATGCTCATAGTATGCTAATACTGAATTTCTTCGGAACCCACACCAGAACTGGAGTGACCAGGTAAAAGTGTTTCAGCTTCTTGGTACTGTAGATAATTTCCTTTGGTACTCGCTGTCAATGTGGTAATAAACATTTCTCGGGCTTTATATTCTTATGCCTAAAATTTATCCATAAGCAGTGAGGATGAATGAGCAGTCATGACTGCTGATAAACAACCATATTTGTATATATTTATATCGATATCATTGTTACAGTTTTGAGATTTATGGAGCATATTTTCTGCCGCCTGTACATCCATAGGAACTACAGACTTATCGTGTTCTTCACTTTCTGATCAAGTTACGGAAGACTATGCTTATGAGGTTTGTTATGCACCCGACAACACACGGCACGGTAGGAACAAGATTATGAACCCGAGATGGTGGATAGTCATGTATAAGTACAAAATTATAAATTACTAGTATAACTTATCTCAGACTCATCTTTTTTGGCTTTTTGATTGTTATGCTTGCCATTCCTGCTTTATCACTGGTTTGGGATTCTGTGTATGTTAGGTTGGGCAAGCTCTTTCTCTAATTTGTATACAGGGTGATAGGATGGAAATTTTCCTAATTTTTTCCCCTTTTTTAATCCATTTTTATTCTTTTTTTTATTGGTCAAATCAATCACATCCAGCATATCTCTTGGGATCTACATATGCCGCACATATCTCTATCATTCAATTCCATTCACTCTCTTTCTTCTTTTACATAAAGCTCGATGAGTTGATCCGTTTAGGAATTTCCCATAGACAGGTAGTCTATATTGGATGGTATTGAACAATGTTGAAGGAGTAATGCTACTCGCACTTTATGGCTCACAACTTGATTAATGCCGAGGTTATGTATGTGAAATAGGTTATCATGATCGTTATATCATTATTTCATAGGCTTGTGACACGTCTAATCACCTATGAGGTGCATGTAACATGTTTGGTGTTGAAGAAGGAAAAGAGGCTTTTATTTTGTGTTGAGTACTTAATTCAAGTATATTATCCCCCTCCCCACCCAAAAAAACAAAGAAAAAAAGGAAAAAACCTGCATAAAATGCATGATCACTTTCATTTTCCAGTGTTCGTGATCATCTTGTATTGTGTTGTTAAATGTAGGATTGAAAGTAGCCTATTATATCGATTAAACTTCATGCTCAACTCATTTATATAGCCACAAGATAGGGAAGAGAAGGAAAAAGGAATTATTAAAAATAAATAAATAAATAAATTGTAACCTGATCCTATCCATGTCTATGTGGCAACACTAGCGCCTCAATTGTGCTATAAAGTTTCCAATTCTCATCCAAAATAAATCCAACCTCTCGACCTCTTCAGTGAATGGCTTATCGAAGTAGCGCATGCAGAAGAAGACTACTTAAGGTAAGAAAAAAATCAGAAATTTTATAGTTACATTCATCACCGACTCCGAAGAACTGAACCGCGCATGCGGATCAGAGATCTCTTGTATGCAACTGCATGATCTTATTATTATTATTTTCAGGACTTTAATTAATGCATGAAAAATTACCGAAGAATCGAATTAGCACAGGAATTCTAGGTGAAGGATTTTATAGGGCGATGGCTGTTATTTATAAATTAGATGAGCAATCGTTTGTGTAACTTTTTGAAAAAAAGAACTGAAAATTTGACTTTTCCACTCAATTAAAGTTTAAAGTTTAAATTTTAAATTTCAATATTCAGTCATCATTAATTTTCATTATTGTCTAAATATGAAATCACTATTTAAGATAAATAAGTCTATGCATGGAAACTCGCGGGAAATTAAATTGCTCATCTGATCAGTGTTTTGAAAAGTATAAAATTGATTAAACATCGATCTCAATTTGCGCTTTTAAATAAACGTAAGGTGTATAAAATAGTAAGATTAAGATTTGAACTTACGACTTACTTAAACAAGGTGAAAGTGAGTTTTTTTATGATAAAGGGGTGATATGTATAATAATTCTTGTCGAATCGTGCATGCCACATTTTTCAAACTTTAGGGATGTTGGTGGCAAAAAACGAAGTTTTGGTACCCGGTACCCATTTCACCCCCATCTCCATTTTCCAATGAAAATGTGAATTGCACGATGATGTGGAGAAGAGAGAAACAATGATGATTATTTTAATTGGAGAGAAATAGAAAGAGATTTAAGGAAAATCAATAGGAAAGAGTGAAAAAATGAGAGATGTAAAAATAAATTCAAAATAATAATAATAAAATAGTAGGAAAACAATTTTAGATGAAGGTGGGAATATAGATGTTGCACGGGAATCGATGAAGAAAAAATACAATAAAAAAGGATGATTAAGAAAAATGATTAAAAAATTAAAAATTAAAGGAAAATAGAAAAAATTACGTGACCCACTCATTTTGGTTTTTGTTGTCTCCCTCTGTGTGTGTGGACATTGGATCCAGTTGACCACTGGAGATGGGCTCAAAGTTTTCTATTTTCGCCCAATTGAGGAAATAAATAAAATATAATTCATTTGAGCTGCCCAAATTTGTACAGTGATGACCGCTGATTGAACCAAGAGCCGTTATATTTTGTGCTCCATTTTGTTGTACCTTCGATCGCACCCAATTTGGGTTGTCCGAGGCGTAAATCCCTAAATCGCCAGCTTTTTTTACCATTATTAAATTACTTTCAAATTATAGTTGAGCATCGGTTTCTCCGTCATCCTGGGGCAAGAAGAACAGGTGTCCACTCATACAACCATCTAAATTAGAAAAAAGCAAGCATACATCAACAGATCTATATATATAAATGCTATAATGCGTTTGCCAAGTTCAATTTTTGCCTGTTTAGTGTTTACCATTTTCTTGATTCCTCGCCCATACTAGAAAGATTTCTCTGATGGCTTTGGCAGTCCTCCAATTCTCGTCTTCAACTGTTTCATTGCCGATGGACGCAATCAAATCTCCTGCGAAATCCGTCACTGTAATTGCTTTATAGTATTCTCAATGTGATGGGTATGAAGTATTACGGGCTTGTTTTCTTGGAATTGACGTGTTTTTTCTGTTGCGTTTTGGAACAGATCTTCGGTTCCCAGGTGAAATCGTGGCAAATTGAGCAGACGAAATTGAGATTTTTGGATTCTTTCAAGTAAGTCTTCCGAAGATGTAATTGTAATTGTTTTCATTTCTTCTCAATTTCGTCTTCGTTTGTACGGATGTCACTTTTTCAAGGTTTTCATTCATAAAAGAAAGGGTGGTTAATGCGAATTGGCTCTTAATAAACAGATCTGTCTGATGTTATATGGTTTTGGCTTCGTCTATGTGACATAGTAGCTACACAATGATTACAACAAAAATAAAGTTTAATGTTATTTTTGTAAGAGAGTTGATAAGATGGTAACATTTATTGCAAAGTGTGGTGTGAACTTTGAAGCTTAGTTCAATGTGAAGTGCTAGCATATAATCAATCCCCTAGTGGAAGATTCTTTGATGATGGTAGTTGTGTGGCAAATTTGAAGATATATTTCCCTCATCTTTTTGTTTAATTTTATTACCAAAAGTAGGCGTTGAATCTTGCCAAAATTTGATGTTCAATATGGCGTTTAGTCCTCTCTTATGGGTTATTGAGCATCTGAGAGGCTACGGTTAGCCGGTGTAGAAGAACTTAAAGGTCAAAATCATAGAAAACTGGCCGTAACAAATGAAATCTAATTTGGCTCATAAAATTGCACTTGGTTCTATAAATCTATTTAAATCCCCCTAATTGTTGCATCATATGCTTCTGATTATATTGTTTGATGGTGGTTTATAGGACATACAGTACTTACATTTTAAGATTAAAGACTT
Organism: Jasminum sambac; assembly: GCA_018223645.1. Taxonomy (NCBI): domain Eukaryota; kingdom Viridiplantae; phylum Streptophyta; class Magnoliopsida; order Lamiales; family Oleaceae; genus Jasminum; species Jasminum sambac. The sequence goes on along the minus strand of CP073648.1, from coordinate 19,147,562 downwards.
CCATGCCACTCGAGAATGACCCCGAGAGATAAGCATGATTTGATTTTCACTTAAGTTATACGTGCTGTGTGATATTGGGTAGCATACTAATGAAATTTTTTCTGCTCTACACCATTTCTGTTGGCTTTGTAGGAGAACTCCAACTTCAAGATTGAAAGCCTTGAGTAAGTCTCCAGCCCTAACTCAGGGGATCATAGATAACCCAAAGAACAGCAATGGAACAACAATTGAGAAGGATTATGATACTTTCAAGGAGATGAAACATCGATTTCTTAGTTTCAAGAAGGATAAATACTTGTAATAATCTTCAAACCTAAGTAACTCATAATGTTATGTAATAATTATCTTCTCTTCTGACTTGGATTTATACACTTCAATGTTACAGGGAAAACTTAGAACATTATCAAACTCTTGCCGAGGAACAAGCGCCTAAGGTAACAAACATGCTTTTGTGAATTTCAAGGTTGTAATTTGGAGCAGAAGTTGGTCAAACTGACATTTTCGAGAACAGTTTATGGTGGTTGCTTGTGCAGACTCGCGGGTTTGTCCCTCGACCATCCTGGGACTTCAACCGGGAGATGCCTTTGTTGTCCGGAACGTGGCAAATCTTGTGCCCCCACATGAGGTATTAGCTTCTTATTAGGCTTGTGTCACCTTGTATTTTCTTACTAAGTTCATACGCGTGGTATTTTACATAATGTAAACTGATTTTTGGGCATGTGAACCTGAATTGATGGTCATGTATTCTTCTGGTGCAGAATGGGCCTACGGAAACAAATGCTGCCCTTGAATTTGCTGTGAATTCTCTTGAAGTAAGGATAATACTCTCTAATATATATCAGACAGTGCTTTTTCAAGTTTTTATTAGCGAGAAAAATAAATACAGGTTACTATGCCGAATAAAGTGCCTCTGTTATAGAAATTCAAGCAATTGCAACCGCTAAATGGCCAAATGGTATCTGTATAAAAGAATGTATGCTAATTTCTTAAACTTTCTCGGCCCATCTGTGTAATTTACTGAAAAGGTGAAGCATTAAGAAACGAAGTTATCAAGTTACAGCAGTCAAAAATAATATTTAGAAGCTTAACATTAACTGGCATAAAATACTTCATATTCACGAATAGCCAAGAATATTGTCTGCAGGTGGGAATATCACCTTTTTTCTCTTAAAAACTCAGTGGATATACTTTCTACAGGTGGAAAATATACTAGTTGTTGGCCACAGCTGCTGTGGAGGGATACGTGCCTTAATGAGCATGCAAGATGAACTAAATTTAAGGTTTGCCTCTTCTCTCATCTTCATTGATGTATAAATGCTTTTCATACTCTCCTCTGTGGCTATTCTAATGTTTCTAACAAGCCTCACTTTTTTGCAGTAACAGTTTCATTAAAAGTTGGGTAGTGGTCGGAAAAGCTGCAAGATTGAGAACAAAGGCTGCTGTTTCAAACCTCGATCTCGACCAGCAGTGTAGGCACTGTGAGAAGGTGGGTCCCACTGTTTTTTTTATCTCAAGAACTTTCGTATTCAAACACATATCACTAATCTGAGCTGGTTTTCTATTTTCCAGGAATCAGTCAACAGGTCATTGTTGAACTTGCTGTCTTATCCGTGGATAAAAGATCGCGTGGAGAAGGGTTCACTTTCCCTTCATGGTGGCTACTATGACTTTGTTGATTGTACGTTTGAAAAATGGACACTCAACTGCAATGGATGCAGCTCGGAGGTTGATGGTGGGTACTCCATTAAAGATCGAGAATTTTGGTCTTGAGTTTGTTTTAGCAGTTTCAATTTCAATTATGTATTGGATTTGATTATAATTGGTGTCAAAATGAAATGCTGCTGTAATAATTCATATTCTACTTGTGCAAGTGTTCAAATTAAAGAAAGGAGTGTTGTAGATTTCAAAGGCTTTGTATTATGCTAATATGAGTTTTCACTGTATGAAGCAATGGAATCAACGAGAACTTTGTGTCTTATGTTGAGCAATGATTTCTTGCATTGAGTACTCAACGGCAATAAAATGAAAAATATGAGGACTCAAACGCAACAAGATATTGTTCGAGGATATCAAATGTTACATTATGCAAATGTTGAGGATTTCGTGTATAAATTTTTTCTCTTCAGAGCTCTCGGGCAGTAGGATGCCCTCCTCCCAAGAGGAAATGGTAGGAAATTGCCGGTCTCTTTTTCCCTTGAGAATTAAGATTTTGAGGCATTCATCCTTGTGTCTTTTTCATAAAAAAATTTCAATCAATTTTCTCTGTTTCTTCCTCATTTCTTAGTTATTCTGCTCCACTCTTTTAATTTTCAAAACCTCTCCATCTCCATGATTTTTCACCTTATTCGGATCCATTTCTATATAACTTCACTATATGACATTTGACTATTGAAACCGTGTATACAGAAGAAATAGCAGCCGCGACTCGCGAAGATGAGAAACAAGGCTATCTTAAGTTTTTGTCTTTATTTTTTCTTTAAATAATAATGTTTGCAGGTGTGCAAAAATCACTTTTAAGTTGTTTTCTGTGAAAGCTAAACACAATTGCAAACGATCTTGTTTGTTGTTATTTGTTCTGAAATGGTATTCTCTTTGCTGTAAATTGTCATAGAACGATTAGAACAATCATTATTTTTTGCAAGAATGAAGTCATTTTGAAACGATTGTAAGTCATTCTAGCATGACAGTAGTCATTTTTCATATTTGAAAAAGTATGTGAGAATGTCTCTTTCAAATACAAAGACAAGCAGGATGTTTCTTTTTTCAATTAGCTTCATTAAGAGTAGTGTATCGGTTTAGGTTTAGGAAGTGGCTAAAAGACTTTCTTAAAGAAGGTGAGAACTCAAAATTGAGAAACTTGAAATAGGCAAGACCAGGCCATTCTGAAAATTCTCCCCTCCTTCCCTAGGTAGTGTTGGCAATGGATCGGATCGGATCGGATCGGATCAGCCTAATCCAAATCCAAATCAAAATCAATCACCCCGATCCAAATCCAAATTCCTCGGATCGGATTCGGATCGGATCGGATCGGATCAAGAAAAAAAATCCAAATACGATCCATATTGGTATAAGTTTTTATAAAAAAATAAAAAATAATAAAATTAAAATTAAAAAATAAAAAATAAAAAATAAAAAATCAATTCGGATCGGATCAGCCCTGATTCGATCCAAATCCAAATCCGTTTCGGATCGGCCGATCCACGGATCAATGATCAACAGATCGTCGAATCGGCAAAAAATTACTCCATTCGGATCGGGTATCCATCGAATTTGGATCGGATAGGATTTTTCTGCCATCACTATTCCCAGAGGTATTTTTTCAAATGATCCCTTTTTAACTATCTAAAGTATTTTGAGGCCTCTCTTTCCTCAACAAAGCTTTCGAGGTACCCTCTTAACCTAGACTGCCTTAGCTACTCTTAATCAAACTCTCTGTTCATTCATTCATCATATTTGAAGAGAAAAAAAAAAGTCAAATATGAAAAACGACTATTGTTGTTCAAGAACGACATATATTTATTCAAAACATCATCAATACTTCAAAATTGTCCGTGGTTGTTTCAGAACAATCAGAACTAATATGACCGTTTTACTTCTTTTATGACAATTTATTGTAGAAAAAATGTCATTTTCATGAAAAACGAACCAAAGACTGCGTGCCCAAAGACCTAAAAACTTGGCAATCAAAATCCATGCCTTCTACGTGAAACAAGCGTCACAACTAACAATCAAAATTCTTGACACTGACAGAAAATAGCAAAAAAGAAGGAAAAACTGGCTGTTTAGAATTAACTAGCATGAATTTCATGCATATAGAAATTAATTGAACAAGAAGTTGAATAGCTCACAAATCTTCCAAACCACCAATTCTTACTCCCATCTGCCTGCTATGAAAGTCTAATTATTTTCGTAATGATGGCACTTATCACTCTTTCATCAATGGATCACTTCACGCCAGTGGCAGCCTTGCGCCACCTTCTTGACATAGACTTGCCTGAGATACCTCAGCTTGATTTGCCACCTCCGTCATTTGGAGGTAACATATTTCCAATTTGTACCATAAAAATATCCAATTGCAAAATAATAGAAGATGCTAAAATAATTTAACGAAAAGTTATATAAGAAGAAGAAGCAAAGCAACGTAGCCATGTAGGTGTCTATAATTTACTGCCTTGAGTTTATATGTAATCTGCTCTAAGTAAAAAACTAGATGAACTGACACCAGAAATTTAAATTCATTATAAACTTATAATTGTATTGTTAAAGGAAAAAAAGATGAACTGACTCCAGAAAAAAGCAGCATTACTGCTCTCTGATTGTAATTACATAAATAAATACCTAAAACCAATTGATCAATGATGTCATGGAGCAATCCTTCGTGGATCGCGCGGGAAAAGATAAGTCTTGTGTATGTTGTCGAGTCCACAGAATAGCATCACCACACGCTCCAAACCCGCCCCGAACCCGCCATGAGGTGGTGTGCCGTATCTTCACCAACCCAATTAAAAACATCATATCATATTTCGCCCAACAATTAAACAGTAGACATTTGAAAGCAAGTGTGGATAATAATAAGCAAGTGAAAAGACAGATACCTGAAGGAATCAATATATGTAGATATAGAATTGACATCAATTCCACATGCTTGTGCACGTTCTGTCAAGTAGTGCGCCGTATGTACACGTTGACCTCCCGAAATAATTTCCTCGCCTATCAAATCAGAAACACATTTGTATCAGTTATCATCATATCAATACAACCAACAAAATTTTCGAGCACTACTGTTGATGGAGAGTTTTTCCAGTTTCAAATAAACACAAGAAGATATCTATCGCATATATACGTGATGTGAGTCATAAGCTAGCATATGATGGCAAAACGAGTTTGCTCCTTGAGAATATTCTATGTCAATGCACTAGAAAATTTATTGTGTTTTGTACATGGGTTTGATGTTTACCTCGAATGAAAACATCAAATGAATTGCTATAAAGCGGATTATCGTAAAAAGGCATGGTATAGAAAGGTCTAACAGCCAAAGGATAGCGGTGAAGAATGTAGAACTCTGTGCCATACCTACAATCATCGTAAAAGTTAAATTAACAGATGTGAACCAAATTTGCAAAATCAGAGAATATTAAAGAAAATATTGGTGAAACCAGCATACTTCTCAAGAACAAGCTGACCCAGCTTTCTCTCAGATTCTGTGTTAAGATCTCCAAGAGGATCAATTTCAACACCAGCTTCCTGTGCAAAAGGTAGTTCATAAGAACAATCAACAGAACAGAGTGATACATCCAAAATACGAGATGGACCTGGAAAATACTGTCATATCCTACTCTAGGAACCAATGACATTATTTAAGGTTGCTGCTAAATGCTTGAGCCAAGACAAAACAACAAGTCACTTTGAGTCTATTTCCTCATAGTAATAAAACTAATATGATCCCAGCATTATGACTTTAATCAAAGTAAGAAAACATTCTTTTTTTAAATAGTAGGTCCTTGATTTCAATTGCATTGGTGTTATAACTCTAACTGTGAACTAATAATTCCTTTGTGATAACTCTGCGACTTTTTTATTTGTACTTTGTTGGCCCATTTTATGTCTCAGGTTGAAATTTAGACATCCAATCGTGTTGAAATGTCTTATTGTTTTTATCATCATGGGTACCAAAGCAACCTTTTGATTTATTCTATTGGTTTCATTTTGTAGAGTGCAGTGATAGTTTCGACTTTGCTTCATGGAGGCAAGACACCTCAACAACCCTTTTAGCCTTCTTTTATATTCGCAGGATACTTTTATCGCATATTTTATTATGCATTTATTTAAAACAAAACAACAGAGTACAGTAATGCAGTAGCAATAGTGCTTTGCAGAAAAGGTTAAATTATAAAATTAAAAAAAATATAGATTTCCTCCTCTAACCTGCAGCATTTGAACCCCTTCTTCAAAGGTAAGCCGCAAGGTCTCTCGACGGTACTGCGTACTCAAATCAGAGACAAGAATTAGTAATTTAATATCAGCATGATATGACTTGAACAGTGTACGGATGGGGTCCATAACTTCAACAGACAAATGAAGATGCAAATAAAGTAAAACACGTAGGAATTACCTTCAATGGTTCAAAAGGATATTGTGCGTTGATGGCTTCAAGCTCTTTCTGGCAAGTACTATTCAGAGTGTCGAACATGTTGACAAACAAGTGGTCAACAATATCCATTACCTGCATGAGTAAAGTCAAAGTTATATACTTGTATTTCATGTACTCGAAACTTCTAAAACAATTAGGGATACCTCTACATAGTGCTCCTTTATCTCCATTTCAACATCGAGAGCAGTGAACTCACACAAATGTCTGTGTGTATTTGAATCCTCTGCCCTAAAGACAGGACCAATGTCAAAGACACGAAGACACCCACCACAGATTGCCATTTGTTTGTGAAGCTGAGGTGACTGTGCCAAACACGCATGTGTGCCAAAGTAATCAACTTTAAAAATGGCCGAACCACCTTCACTAGAGCCAGCTATGAATTTTGGTGTGTGGATGCCACGAAAACCTTTAGACTTGAGAAACTGCGTAAATATCTGAATGAACATGAAACATAATTACGACTCAAATGCTCTTGAAATGATTAAATGAGTTAACTTTTTAAGGTAAATTCAAAAGGTGGACAGAGCGAGAAAAGTGCTGCCATGAATCGGTAACATTTTACCAATGGCGGAGATTTCCACATACGACCAACCGCAGATGACAGTAAATTAGAAGAAGTACACAAATATCTTCCCAAAAGTTCAAGATAAGTTTAACACATGTCAATGGAAAGAGGCAAAAGTGATTATGCTATCCTTGCCAGCATCAACAACAATTAAAAAAGGCAGCACCATATATCACGAGAAAGTCTATTCTACTGCATTATGGTCAAGAGTAGGAAGTCCTAAGGACATTCAACTATTTTAGAAGACATTTGAGCTCGGTCTAGAAGACCCCAACTAAAAGTGCAAAGTGAAGAAATAAGGCCAGACAAAAAGCCTAGAGAAATTATACGTACATTTTCTACTTCAAATTTAATGTCGAAAATTGCTTCGTTAGCAGGCGTGCGAAGGTCAAGGACCCGGAAATTCAATCGTGTATCTTGATTTACACGAACAAGTTGCTCACCAGCCTGCAATAACAAAGTAAATCAGTTTAGATGCCAAATGTAATAGGAGTCATCCATTAATTTCCGGTAAGTTATTGGTATCCAATCGATTAACGTGTTAAAAAGATCACACGGAGAAATTACTTTTACCATCACTGGGAAATAAGAATTGTGGAAAGAAAAATGTTCTTCCATGTGCAAGAGTGAACATGTAAAAATGAGTACACAGCAAGAAAGCATACCTCTTGAGCCATTTTGATTTCCTCTTCACTTCTAGCAGCATCCTCAATATTAAAAGGTAATATAGGTATAGCCCTGTCGACACAAAAAAATTTTCTCACTTGCAGCTCCACCTACAGCAAACCAATAAATTTTGGTCAGCAATGCATCTTCTTAACAGAAGCTTCTAGATGAACCTTGCAGATATGTTCTATTACAGTCCCATGAACTTTTTTCAGAAAAAATTGAAAATTCTAGCAGCTTTACTAATACCCTTTGCAAGTCCAATTAGTTTTACCAACATAGTAAATCCTACAACAGAGATGAAAATACAAGCACCTGTTGGGTGGTGCGTTTGATGGGAGTAGAAGGCACAGATATTACGCCTTCGAAATTGAAAATTGAAAATTTTTTCAGAAAAAAATTGAAAATTCTAGCAGCTTTACTAATAACCTTTGCAAGTCCAATTAGTTTTACCAACAAAGTAAATCATACAACAGAGATGAAAATACAAGCACCTGTTGGGTGGTGCCTTTGATGGGAGTAGGAGGCACAGATATTACGCCTTCGACATCAACAATTGATTCTCAGCTCAAACTGGTAGCAAATTTAACCATCTGGGGACACTCACCACATCTGGCGTCACAGTCAAAACGCACTGAACGGTGAAACCCCCTTCCCTCACCACAACAAACGCCATCTTTTTTCCGACGGGTCTAATTGTCTGACACCCGCCGCGGATCAGAACAACCTGACGTCAAGGAGAAGGTAGCTGACGTATCTCGGATGGAAAAACTCAATCACCTTCTCCGCAATAACAATCACTTGTCTGGTTTTATTCCTCCATGGCCAGGAAGCATAAAACAACTCAGTGAACAGTTCCATCAGAGCTCCGAAACTGCGCGAGATTGCTCTAGCTTTCTTCCAACAACAACAGATTATCAGGGACTGTTCCAGATGAAATTGGGAGTTTCAGTTCATTGAATGCTCTCGATCTTCAAAGGAACAATCTATTTGGGGCAATTCCTCGAACACTTGAGAGCAGTGCATGAAACTGTGCGAGCTCCGGCTGTCGGATAACAGCCTAATCGGCAGTTCGGCACTATACCGTCGGAGATAGGCACGGTCGGGCGAACTATAGAGACTAGAATATTCACAACATATATTTTGTAGGAGGAAAATAATAAGGGTGAGGCTAAAGACACCCGTTCAATTTCTAAATACACCCAAATTTATACAGGTTTTCAATTATATCCTTACTAACAAAACCCCAAAAGAAAGAAAGAAAAGAAAAAAAAGGTTTGTTCGCTCCATATGGAGCGAACACACATTTCTGTGTTCGCCCCATATAGAGCGAACACGCAAGCTGCATGTTCGCTCCAGCGATCATCCATTTGTGTGTTTGCTCCATCTGGAGCGAACACTGTTAAAAAAAAAAAAAGCTGTCGAAAAATTTTTGCTATTACTTTTTATTTAAAAATAATTATATTCAATACTAATCAGATAAAGTCAATTACTGTATTATCAAAAAAAATGTTGATTTTGTTTTTAAATATCAACACTAGCCGGATAAAGCCAATTACTATATCATCAAAAAATTATCTGCAACCACTTTACCACTTTGACAAGTAATTTCGAAAATTTTATGCAACTACTATAAATTTCGAAAATTTTTTGATGATAAAGTAATTGGTTTTATCCGGTTAGTATTGAATATAATTATTAAAAAATTCAATTTTCTTGTTACCACTTTAACAATTAATTTTGAAATTTCTTTAAATTTTTTTGCAATTGACGATAAAATTTAAAATTTTTTGATGATAAAATAATTCACTTTATCTGATTAGTGTTAAATACAACTAATTTTTTTTGAGTGATTATAAAAAAATTACAACTAATAATAATATTAAAAAATTTTTATCATTAATTTTTTTTTAATTATATGATGTTCGCCCAAATTGGGGCGAACACCCTTACGCGTGTTCGTCCTCGTCAACGCGAACAATTTTTTTTTTTTTTTTTTTTTTTGGAAATGTCGGATGAGGGTATATTTGTCTTTTGATTTTTTTTTTTTTAAGATGGGTGTATAAAGTAAAATTGTGGGTGCATTTAGACACAGCCAAATAATAAATACAAGGGAAATTGTTCATTTTACGCGATTTGTTCAAAATAAAAAAAACTTACTGGATTAATCCAAAAATGTTTTGCGTTTTCAAAAAAAAAAATCCAAAAAAGTTTTTGTGCTAAAATTAGTTATGGATTAAATAAAAATATATAAAAATAAAATACCAAATTATGTAATTCAATATAAATTTTGGATTAAAGTATACAAGTTTAAAACATTGGAACTCAATTGCAATTGCAAATTAGTTAACATAATGAAAATGACTAGAATGCCCTTGGAAAAAAGACAAAATAACCCAAACTAACATTAAAAATGAATGGATTCCGTCTATTAGAACTATTTTAGTACAAAAAATTTTTTTGGACTAATCTCTATATATTTTTTTGTTTTGGACCAATCGCGTAAAATGAATAATTAAACTGGATTATTTACGCCAATTTCCCTACATACAATTAGTCAGGTCAGGTCGATCGATTTGTAGGTTGCAAGTTTCCAACCGGGTTTTGAAAAAAAAAAAATTTAGGCATAAACCGCCAAACTATTGGTTCGGTTTCAGTTTCAATTTTCCCAAATTGATAAAAATCGGGTCAATTTCGATTTGGGCCAAAAACCGACCCAAACCAACCCATGTCCACCCCTAATCCAATATATGCTTTCCAATAAGTTTTGCGGCTTCAACGTTAGTAGGGTTTTGAGATGGCTCTTCAGAAGCCATTTTGGAGAAGGAGAAAAGATTGGGGATTGTGTAGGATGAGCACTGTAATAGCTCGATAAAGAGGACATTCATTGAGTCAAACGGAGTATAAAATCGTTTTGTTTATTTATTTTTTATTTTTTTATTTTTTGAAGCGAAATCATTTTGTTTTCAATTAACACGTTAAAAATTACTCTCTCCGTCCTGTGAAAATAGATTTGTATTTATTTTTTATCCATCCCAAATTATAATCTATTATCTTCATTCAATGTGCATTTATCTTTTAATTTCACAATATACTCTCATTTAATTGATTGATACTTTCTCTGTCCTATTTTAATAGGCTTATTGGTTTTTTCACAAGGATTAAGAAAATATCAATAATATTATTGGAAAAGTAAAATGTAAGAGTATTTTCCTAATATACCATTTAACTTACTAATTATTACACTTTAATAATTCTATTTTATTAATAATAATGTACATTAAATAAGGATATATAAAGAACTTAATATTTTAACTATTCTATCTAAGGAAAGTTGTTTATAATTTGGGACAAACCAAAATGAAAAACATGCCTATCGAAATGGGAGGATTGAGTATTATAACATTTTTTTATAATATTAAATGATTATAAAGGGTATATTGGTAAAATAGAGCAAAATTTAACTTTTCTAAGTGCATTAATTGATATTTCTTAATCTATGTGAAAATAGAAATAATGGTGTGTTTGATTGGAACTATTTTCCATGGCAAATGTCATTTTCTACTCAAATTTTCCATGTATCAATTAAACACCTTTTATTTTCCATGTTAGGCAAAAAAATGCTGTTTTTCTTTGAAATCAAGGAACTGGAATTCCTATGTAGAGTGGTGCGAAAATGAATTCCATGAAATTGAAATTCCATTCACTTTTTTACACTCCAATCAAACACACCCTAAGTTTATATTCACGAGATGAGGGAGTTTTTTTTTTATTATTTAAGAAAATTCTCTCAATAAACACTATCTAATGGTTATTTTTTCACAAGAAAAATTGAGGGTCACATGTTTTTCATTTACTATTTTACCCTCATTCAATTTGTATATTCAATTTGTATGTCTTGAAGTAATTTGAAAATTCTAACGATTTTTAATTTGAAAATTCTAACAATTTTTTATACTCACTGAGTAAGGGTAATTTGTATTCTTTACTCTCCCAATGACAATCTTAATCTCAGTGTGGAAGTATAAAAGGTGCTTGTATATTTGAGACAGATGGAGTAACTATTTTTCTACTATATGATCGATTTTATTGCTCTATCGACACCAGACTATTGGAATAACAAACGGTCCCATGTAGGTCCTGTTTCTTATAGTGTGTTTTTTATATTCTGTTTCCTAGCCAGTAGTCACCTTTAATTCCCAAGAGCATTTGGAAACCTTGATACAACTCCCACGCTCCATAGTTACCATACTCACACCAGACTGACTAATTTTACACTAATCCATGGCTAGTCCCAACATACATGGGTCGATGTCACGTCTCATCAATCGCAACCAAAAGATGTAGTGCCTACTCTATTACTATTGTGACAACATTTTGAGTAGATTTTTACTCTCAACAGCTAGCCTTGTTAATGGCAGGGGTCCCCCGAGACCAAGAGTTATAAGCCACACTTATGCTATGTGGGACAAGTGTCATAACTTGCAACAAAAATCATAACATTGATACAAAATAGAAAACGGCACGAAAAATTATAAAGCAAGCAAATGAAGCTACAAATTATTGTCTATTTTAGAATTAATTTGCATGGATTTTCATGCATATAATAGAAATGATATGAGCAAGGACAAATTTTCGAAACCACCAACCCCTATTCCCATAATCCCATCTATCAATTATATATACTGACACTATCAAATACCCTAAACAACCACTCAAGCTCAAACATTTCTTCCATCCACAATCTGTCTATAATCTGCTCATAAAATGGCCAATCCTCATTTAATTATTTTCGCAATGATGGCACTTATGACTCTTGCATCAATGGATTAATACTGTAAAACAGCTACAGCCTCGCGCCAGCTCCTCGATGTAGACTTGCCTGAGAGACCTCGGCTTGACTTGCCTGCTTTCTCGAGTTTCATATGCTGTTTTCTATATCTCCAAATTCTGTGTCTCATTTTTTCGTCAATCTCTTCAAATTAATCCCTTTTTAGAGCGTCAGAATCACTTGTAAACCCATGAATTTTATATCCACGTGTAACCGATATTGGTGGGCCCCTTCAATCGATAATTCATCCACATATATTTCATTAGACTAAAAGTATTTGTTCTATTAATGCACAAGTCTTTTACTCTGTCAACATCATAGCCTAATGTGTTCGCAATCAATTTAAACTTCTGGGCCGGTGATCTAACTTCAAGCCCACCTCATTCATTTGGTGGTAACTGAGATTGTCTTGTAAGTCTACATGGAAAATCTTGTATAATGTAGATATAAATTAAAGGTGCCTATAATTTTCCAACTATTACTTGATTAATACTAAATTCCACACGAGTATGTTGAATAGGACATTCTAGAGTGGAATATGAGGCAACAACATCCATAAGGGAATAACACAATGAGGATATAAAAGGGCTACTTGTACACCTATTCCCACGCTATAATTTAGGCATGTTGTTTTTAGATTAAATTTGGTACAGGATGTGTGACTGAAAATTAGAAATTAAGTATTAAAAAATATAAAATAATTATCAAATCAGTGGATGAATGGTTGAAAAGAATGAGAAAAAAAGTATATTTTATTTGGATAGAAAAGACCCTTATATAAGTGTCAGATTCTTATGGAAAGACGTTCTAAACCCTCATATATAAGTGCAATCGTTGATACATATGTAAATATGCGTGCATGGCAGGTCATATCTTTAGGGAGGAGAGACATCTATCTCAAGCGCCCATTTAAAGGGGACGACTTTTTGCAAACTCAAGGTTTAACTGGAGCAAAATAAATAATATCAGAGTTGCTTTTAATGTGATGATGATGTGGAATTGTTGTAAACACAAAATAGAATATGTCAAAAGATAAAATTATTTTGCATGGTAATTAGATCCTTTTTCAAAGACTTTCCTGTGAGCAGAGCAGATCAATGTTTAGAGGCGCTTAATTTGGATGTTGCATCAAGGTCTAAAAGTCATGAAACCGACACTTTATTTAGATGTGCATAAATGTCGTTACCCTTCTAGAATTTAGGGTCAATTTGTGCTTAAAACACACACCCATTGAATCACCTTCTACGTCCGTTTGCATAGTGGATTGCCGAATGCTAGGATACAAAGTACGAAAGAAAGAGAAATAAACTAAAAATGTTATTGACATACTTTCTAATACTGTCCTGTGTGTACCAACCATGGATTCATGGTGCATTTGGTAAACCATATTAAAATGTCAAAACTTTAGATACGCGTCAAAAATGTTTCGTAAGTAGAAAATTACATATAACTAAAACTCACTTATATTAAAGATGGCAAGTAACCAAGATCTGTTAAATAGCTTATCGTCCCAAAAAAATGAAGAAAACCCAACAGTTTGAACCCTTAATAAGTCGGACTATGCAATAACTTCACGAGATTGAGAATACATTTTAAAATTTTACTGATATATTCAGCAAATGTCGTTTTAGTTGAAAAAAAGCTCACCTTCTAGGTTGAACAGTGATATGAACCACTAAATTGCGTATATAATAATGAGTGATAATATAATATAATATATTATGTGGTTGATATTGATGTTTGACTTTGATTAGTAACAATATATTAAAGATTTGGATGGAAAAAAAATAAAACGAACAAACTTAATGTTATCGTCTAATCTGACCGCGTGACTTATGCCAAACCAGGTCTCAAAAGATTTGATCAAATGACAAATCTGTACACAGATAAATAATTGAAACAACTCTGGTGTTATACCTTGATTAGTTTGTCTACACTTGGCATTTGGCAAAAAAATTTCAAATCTACACAAAGAATAAGAAATTAGATAAGTAGAGGCAATAGTATCATGGTGAGTTGAACTAACAGGCTTATTCTTACCAACCTAACCAATTTTATGCTGTTTCTCCACATCCCATGTCTATATAAACTCTCTCACATAAATTTCCATGCATTGCACTCTGTCACGAACCAAAGATTGAAAACGAACACTTTACTTAAAATTATTCACACACACTCACTCACTCCATCAATGGCTTCCTATAATCGCTCACATGTTTTCCTCTTAGTGCTGACCACTTTATCTTCAATAAGTGGCAGCCGACTTCAAGCAGAGGCACGCCACATCCTAGAGACGACCCCGCCTGAGGTTCCTAAGCGTGACCTTTCTTTTCCGGAAATCCCAGGGATACCAAAGCCAGAGCTACCAAAATTTCCAAAACTTGAGATTCCAACCATTCCAAAACCGGAGATTCCTATCCTACCGAAACCAGAGATTCCGACATTGCCAAAGCTTGAGATTCCAACCATGCCAAAACCTGAGATTCCGACTCTGCCAAAACCCGAGATTCCTACCATGCCAAAGGTGGAAGTTCCTAAACTGCCTGAGCTACCAAAGATCCCAGAATTACCTAAACCAACGATATCAGAAATGCCGAAGTCCCCATAATTTGATTTTTCTCAGAGAAGCATATTTTGAATAATAGAAATATGTTAGTGTGTAAGCTTTATTTTCAAGTGATTTCATTGTCATTAATTCTATCTAATCCTTGTGGTGGTGTATTAGAGTTACCTACTTAATTGAGTGTGCAATTTTTTATTATTTTTATGTTTTTATCTGTGTTTGATACAATTATTTGTGCAAGTACTATAAAATTGAAATGCAAAATATCTAATAAACAACGAAAAAAGGTAGAGGACTCATAGGACAACTTGAAGTATAACAACTTAGTCATATTTCAAGTAAAAAATATTTATACGAAAGGCCTTCAACTAACACACACACACACACACTCTCTCTCTCTCTCTCTCTCTCTCTGACACACACAAAAAAAAGAATAATAATAACATAATAATAATAATAATAATAATACATAAATAAATGCATCCACCCAATACATATTATTCCTTTTCTTTTCGTCCATAACGCCCTCATGAGGGGGAAAAAATTAAAAAAAAAAAAAAGAGGCAGAAGAATTTATAGAGATGAAAACAAACCACCCAAAACCAAATCCATCAAATCTTGGGAAACTATGCAAATTAATGACAGAACTTGTCTTCCCCCTCACAATTAAAATCACCACTGGTGAACTGCAATCCCGTCGTCGCTCAATTTTCCATACAATGCCAAACATTGCCAATATGATCTCTTGCTCCCATTCTCTCCCCTTTTACATGTTGCAACCTTCTTATAATAAAAAATAAAAAATAAAAAAATTGTGTTGACACCAAATCAGCAACGATTTTGCTGATGTGACAACTCTATTTTTCCAACAGTTATTTACGTGTGACCCCCATCTCCACTTCCTTTAACTATTCTATTCTATTCTAAGGTAGGAGAGATTAACATCAGAAGAAAATTTTTACATACATGAGAAAAGGCGTAGCAATGTAGGTGGAAACTCCGCAATTATACCTCACTGACCAGTATCTATTAAGAATTAGATTATGAAAGAAAAAAAAAACACTGAATAGTTAAGTTGACAAGAGGCGTGTATATCTTGCCTTTGAGTTTTGTAATCGGCTAACTGAAATAATACCACAAAAATATAGGGGCAATGGAGTTGATCAACAATGTCACGGGGCAATCCTCTGTGGATCGCGTGGGAAAAGAGAGGCCTTGCGTATGTTGTTGAGCGCACAGAATAGCATCACCACGCGCTCCAAACCCACTCCGAACCCACCATGAGGTGGTGCGCCGTACCTTTATCAACCCAGTTAAAAACATCATATTTTACCCAACAATTGGAAAATAGCTGTAATTGAATACTACAAATGGAAAGCTGATCCTGTGCACCCTAGAATGCACATCATGGCGCACCATGAGGTGATGTGACACATCAGTCCAGATGCCACATCAGCTGGGGTGCGCCATAGTGCACAACAAGGCGCAACGAATCAGTTTCAATTGCAAGTGATGTAATCAAAATCATTTTCTTCTCAATCATTTTTGTAACAATAGCTTCATCAAGCAGGTTGTCTGGCACATTTTCTGGAAAATCATCATTTCCAACCACCAATTTCAGCCCTTTTATCCAACGTTTCAGTGTTTTCAAAATTTCTCCCACAAAAGCACCATTAAAACATCACAGCACTCATGGCAGTACAATCAGGCTCATCCCTTAAAATTCAGGGGAAGAAGGTAGCTCGAAAAAGCTTTAATAAGGATTTAAAATGTGATTGGCTAAAACCTAACCTTTTAGCTTGCATGTTTTAGACATTCACATTCGAGAAGTATTGATGATAATGAGCAATTGTTATGCAGTACAAGCTGTGGTGGTGGTGGTGGTGGTGGTGGTGGGGGTGGGGGGAGGGGTGGGGTGGACATTCAAAGCAGGACTGAGCAAGTGAAAAGATACCTGAAGGAATCAATATATGTTGATATAGTGTTTACATCAATTCCACATGCTTGTGCACGTTCTGTCAAGTACTGTGGCACATGGATACGTTGAGCTCCTGAAATAATTTCCTCGCCTATCAATCCAGAAAGACATTTGTATTAGTTATCATGTCAATGCCAGGAACTGTTATGAATAATAATTGAAGAATAATTATTAGGTGTTATGAATAATTGAGAATAATGTGGTGGTTATGAATTATGAAGAATAATTTGGTGGAGGAATAATTTGGTGGATGAATAATTTGGTAAAAGATGTAATTATTATATGTGAATGGCTATTATACCCTTGATGAAATTATGTAATTACGATTGTCATTCGAAGTTTTCCTATAAATAGAGTGAGTTATTAATGAAATTCATTCATGAGAATTCCTTAGAATTCATTCTCTCTAAATTCTCTCTATTGTTTCTATACTTTTATAACACGTTATCAGCACGAGTCTCTAGCCATTTGAGTAATAAGAAAGAAGTATGCTCTACAGTTGCATCTTATAGATGATCTTCTGTATCAGAAACTGGATTATTACGAATGAATTAATTCATCCTCATCAATCCTAAATAACTCTCTCTTTGCAAATACATCATTGAAACTTCCCTTTTGTTCATATTCCTCTCCCACAATTCCTCATTCTACACAACCTGCTTGGAGATGTCTGAAATCCAAAAATTGGAAGAATGGAGTCCAAAGAATTTTCCGATCACGTAAATGGATTGCAAGTAAATCTCATCCATGGAATAATTAGAGAAAGGAAAAAAGGTAAATCATATGATTTTATAATATAATAATATATTAAACTATAACATCTGTTTTATCGAGATATAAGGAGCATACATTATCAAAATCAAATTTTCTCGATTCCATTATACTCGATTTAACGAGAGCTTCAATTTGACACCAATATTGACAGGGTAATAACTCGTTTTGAAATATGTTATTATCAAACTTTCAAAATTTACAAATCAGTACACTAACTTTTGAAAAAGTTACAAAATAGTCCTTGAATATTTTGATATTGATAAATTGAAGTAGAAAGGAGATAATTTTCCAATCGTAAAACATTGATAAAATATTTTTGACAATTTTACCTTTACAATTGGAATGGACAATTTTACCCTTAGGGTAAACCGAGCCTAATTTTGACGACGATTGAAAAATGGATAGAATATTCATGAAGAAATTCTAAATCCATTGATTATATAAAATGGCTTGAAGTCCATTTGAGTTAAAAGATCGAATATTATTTTAACTCCCAAGAGTTCAATTACATAATGTACTTATTCTGAAGGATAAGTGTCTCTTCAGTAAGTAATGAGTATTTGTTCTAGAAGAACAAATTTGCTCCCGTAAAGCGATTCAATATTTAATTCTCGCACTTTATTTATCGCAATTTAATTCTTGCAATACCTCCTACTTGATGATGGGTTCAACCGCACTAAAGCGGAAGGTTTTATATATTTCTGCACTTTATATGCTAAGTGATGGGTAATACCTTATACTAAGCAGATCCTACTCCTGAAGAAGTAGTTAAATATTATGCAATTTAATTCTTGCTATTTAAATTAGTAAATTTATATTTATTGCAATAATTCCCATAAGGTAGGTTCGACCACCTATTGGAGGAAATTTAATTTTGCAATTTAAATTTATGCACTTTATAGTTTGAGTATATTTCCAATGTGGTGGGTAATACCACACGATTGGTGTGCATATTTCAATGTGGTGGGTTATACTACACGATTGGTTATAACGAATCCTACTCAGGAAGAAGTAGTTGATCAAATATTCTAATCATACTCTCGAAGTAGTAGGCGATGAGAATAAAATTACTTCCCCATATATACTAATATTAATGGAGAAAATTGAGTAAGTGGTACTTGAAGTCACCATTGGATAAATAGATGAAAATAAAATGCTCAATAGATCCCATGTTGATAAATCAAAGAAAATATATCGCATGGAGAGATTATATGAAGTAATCTCATCGATGATATGAGATTATATTAATATGAGAATAAAATGCTCTTGAAGAAGCATAATCACTAGATTTCTGTATTTGAATAAAGCCAATATGATATTATTATTACTCCGAAAGAAGACAAACAGTAGAAGTGGAACATATTGAGAATATCAAAGATGGCAATAAACACTCGAAAATATAGAAATACGAAAAGAAAATATATATTGAACCCATAAATGAGGGATGCATTTCGAGAGTATAAATACTCCGTAACTCTGCCACCATCAACATTAGGATTCATAATGAAATATTTAAAGGATCCAGATTTCTTTTTCGCTGACACCAGTGATGCATGATCGACGGACTGGGCTTCCACAGATTCTTGAACATATGCATGAAATTTGATGAGTAGTTCATCACTTGATCTTAGCGAGAAATAAGTATTTTTCTCATTGAATGAGATAAATTTATTATTTACACTCGATCTAGAAACGCTTAGTAAGCCATCAAAGAAATTATTAATATTCAACAAACCTATTGGTTTGACATGAAAATTCCATGTGCAACGAGGCTATATTGAATATTTCCTCCAGCTGTTGTAGCATCTGGAAGGACAATGAAAGCATCACTATTATTCATCATATACATCATGCGATTGTGGATGGATGGATTATGTAGCACCAACCCGCTTTGGACCTATGGTAGAAGCTCCAATTCGAGTATTAGATCCAACTAGATGGAAAGGTATTACACTCGAAACTCTTATTCCCCATGATTGTGCGGCCATTATAAGTCTAGCTAAAAGTTTGTTGTTGGTTCCTCCGTATAGTATATTGATTTCTTGTCTCCCTAACTCTTTTACGAGTCGGTTTGCCATATCCACATATTGGATATGGCCTACCAGTTTAGATCCACCAAGAATACATACGGTTTTAATGGCGAGGTAAAGGTGACTTGTATGAGATGATTCTAAAATCTCCATATCAATCTCTACTCCTATCTCTCTTTTTGCACTCTACTTTTAATGTATGAACATGAGAGATATATGAATCCCTCTATTTAAAGAAAAATTTTCAAACCAATAATTGAGTGCACTATTTACTTTTGGACAAATATGAAAGAGAAAAAAATCTGAGAAAATTTTTAAAGTGAAAATGACATATATCATCGGTGATTGAAAAATAATATATATATACATATATATATCTTAAAATCGAAAAATAATATTTACAATTACAAGAAAAACATTGATCTTCGTTATTACACCGAGCTTCCTTATATTAATATGAGAAAATTATTATACTAAAATTTTCTACTAAATTTACAAACAGGATCTTCTAAAGTAAGTTTTTCAAGACTGTAACTCGTTTGTTGATCTTTGAATTTGGCCCATAAGGCCATTAGCTCACCTCATGCGTGTCCACTAGGATGTGCCTCAAGAGCCATTGAATATCATCCAAAGGCTCCTTACTCAATCCATCCTTAATGAATGCTATTTTATCTTCTCGATTTACGGACAAGTACCACAGATTTACATCGAGTGTCACATGTCCACCGAGCACACTTGTAACATCCTCCTAATCTTTTTGCTCTCCGTTTCTTTGAAAAACTACTTTTACCCATACCAGGCATGTATTTAGAAGGAATTGAAACCTCACCAGATAATCGAACCTTTGCTTCAATCAAGCATCGGATATCTTGTGGGATACCCTTATTCATTAGCATCCTTAATCTTTCCAACCTACCTCGATAAATCCTTTTAGGATTTTAATCGATAGTGATGGATAGTATTTTCAAGATTTGAGAGCATATGATCCATTATAATGTATAGACCCTTGTTAGGATGAATTTTGCAATAATTTTAATGATTTATTTATAGAATAATACGACGCGTATGAAATAAGACTCAGATTTTAAATAAATAATATGAAACGTAAAAGCTACGATTTCGAATTAAATAATAGCCGGATGTGATGCGTATGAAATTTGTAACTCAGTGTTTGAATAGTGGTAGACAATAATGTCACCAAAAGATGATGGAATATGTCGGTGAATTATTTCTATGATAAATCATATTGAAGACTATCTGATACTAGTGAAATCGATATAAGAATTTCTTGAACTAGAAGTTCAATAATACTCGTTTGCAAAACCTGATGACCATCCGGTTTAAATAATTATTGAAATCAATATTTCAAGTGAAGAATTAAAAGAATTCTTCAATGATTGTTCTCGATAAATGATAAAATCATTACTAGCCAATATTGGGAATAAATCCCAAATATATCCGGAATAAAGGATGAGAAGTATGGGCCCTCATCCTACATGTGGACTACTAGATATTATGATATGGATCCACTAGATAGTCACATGTGTATATGATTCGTAATTTGAAATTTACGAAATATTTGCTCACTGAGTATGAGCATGATTTTCGATTTAATGATAAAGCTAGTAAATGTATATCCCAATACTTGAATAAATCACTCAAGGATTTGAGTATGCGATACAAGTGGGATATTATATGGCAAATTATTTAAAGTCCTCAAATAAATTGCCGATATCGAGAATAGAATGCAAACTGGTCTAAATTCCCATATTAAATTTGAATGATGAGAACATATATGATTAAAATCATACCAACTGTATGAGTTTTGGTGTTCTAAATTTTCTCAAGATGAGGGAGTATTAAAGGTTGAAAATAATATGTGAAATGCATCATGTTATATCCTCGAAATTGAAATCTGAACTTGAAGTTCAAAGATGCATGAAAGGCTATGAACAATCACATATATCACTACGATGCTTTGATAAGTTAGCACGCTCAAGCGTTGATATTTCCCCGAACATATATATCAAAGCGAATTATAAAGATGGTCTTAATAACGGAGGCATATGCTCTTGAAGAGTATATAGACATAACTATATTGTGTAATCCTACAAGAGGATTGATAATGAGATATCTCGATAAGTTATATCGATTTGGGGAAAGAAATGAAATTGAAAAGTGTCGACACGATATGAAAATGTAGCGCTACATATGATCAATTATAATGAAAATATTGAGATATATTGAAGATGATAAATGGTGAATGTGAAATCCTTAACTTATGAGATGATGGGATGATGATGACTAGTGCTCAAGTTTAAAGATAAGCATGGTGGTCATTATATGTTGCATGCTCATGAAAGTTAAATTACCGATCGTGTGTGTAGAAGACTCAAAAGGAAATTAAAGGATCGGATGAGCTAAACCCGTGTTTATGAGTACCCTAAAGGGTGAGCTAAGCCCCTGGAAATGAAATAACCTATTAAGTGAGTATTAAATGTTAAATGATATATTTTAAATGTTAGTTAGTTATGAAGGTTTACTTATATGTTTACATGTTTTTACGATGAATTTATATGCTTTAAATTGTGTGTTTGGAGACATGTGTTCATGGTGAATGTTTTGTAGTTGTGTCACGAAAATTGATGCACTCTAAATGAGCGAAGAGTATAAAACCAATGTATATGATACTCATACAAATGTATGAAAGATTTTGAAATGCTTGCAGATAATTGTATAAAATACAGCGTTGCACTCTTTTTCCTCGACCGAGGTTTTATCCCATTGGGTTTTCCTAGCAAGGTTTTTAATGAGGCAACTTTAAAAGCGTATTCACATGAATAATGTACTCTTTTCCTTCATTAGGGTTTTTCCCACCGGGTTTTTCCTAATAAGGTTTTAACGAGGCATATTCATGGTATATTGAGAACAATAGGAGAAATTGATACAGTGTATCTATTGGATCAAGTTATAATGGAGCTAATGCTTTAGATCCAAACGATGATGATATTGAAATCATTTACCGTGAAGTAAAGATATCGATTACCAAGATATGAAATCGAATCGAGCATTGTACTCTTTTCCTTCGATCAAGTTTTTTCCCACTTGGGTTTTCTTGACAAGGTTTTAACGAGGCAAAGACGTGAATACTCATATCGCCGATAGACATCGGGGAGCAATATTTTGATGAAGCGGTATAACCACTCCAAGCTATCCCGCAATCGATTTGGAAGTTTTTTCCCACCTGGGTTTTTCTCCAAACGGATCCGGAAGACATTTGTATTAATAGTCATTCAAGGGGGAGTGTTATGAATAATAATTGAAGAATAATTATTAGGTGTTATGAATAATTGAGAATAATGTGGTGGTTATGAATTATGAAGAATAATTTGGTGGAGGAATAATTTGGTGGAGGAATAATTTGGTAAAAGATTTAATTATTATATGTGAATGACTATTATACCCTTGATGAAATTATGTAATTACGATTGTGCCATTCGAAGTTTTCCTATAAATAGGGCTTCAGTTATTAATGAAATTCATTCATGAGAATTCCTTAGAATTCATTCTCTCTAAATTCTCTCTATTGTTTCTATACTTTTATAACAGGAACAAAATTTTCAGGCACTACTATAAACTGAGATTTTTTCTAGTTTCAAAGAAACACAACAAGATATATATTGCATATTCAAGATCAAGAAGTTTAAATATATGGCGTCTCATCATACTTCTCCAATTCATTGTCTCTCATGTTTTGGTTTTGGGGGAACACCAACCAACAACAGCAACATTATTGACACAAATATATCACAGGTGAGGTGCTAAAATTGATACCCCAATTAGTGTTTTAAAAACTATAGAAAAACCATAATGGTGCCAGATTGCCCGGAGTTTCATACTTATTGACCCAAACAAGCCAGGCGGTAACTTGGCCCAGAGTCACAATTTCCATAAAATAGTGGAACCCATCAATCCTACATTTAATATTATGTCATATTTGGACTGAGTACATGAGCAGGATGATCTTAAAAAAATGCTCCTAAAGCTTAAAACCCTGTCCTACTTGTGATTCCATGAATCCTTCTGTCCTGAGCACAGTTTTGGATCAGATTTTATAAATTTCGAATCCATGCCCCTAAACATTCATAATTTTCGCCGTCAAGTACAAAATACAAATTCTGCAAATTGAGTTCAAACTCGACAGATTTGTCGAGTCATAAGCTAGCATCTGATGGCAAAACATGTTACTTCGTCAGAATATGTCTAACAATGTACTAGAAAATATCTTGTGTTAAGTACATGTTACCTCGAATGAAAACATCAAATGAGTTGCTATAAAGCGGATTATCGTAACAAGGCATGGTGTAGAACGGTCTAACAGCCAAAGGATAGCGATGAAGAATGAAGAACTCTGTGCCATATCTGCAATAATAAAAGTTATATTAACATCCTCTCATGCAAGCGCTCTTCTTACTACTACCAACAGATGTGAAACTAAATTGCAAAATCAGAGAATATTAAAGAAAATATTGGTGAAATCAACATACTTCTCAAGAACAAGCTGACCCAGCTTTCTCTCAGATTCTGTGTTAAGATCTCCAAGAGGGTCAATTTCAATACCAGCTTCCTGTGAAAACGTAGTGCATAAGAACAATTAAAAGAGTGATTTTTCTCAAAATCTACATCTAAAATACGAGATGGGCATGGAAAATACTATCACATCTTATGCTAGGAACCAATGACATTATTTCAGTTCGCTGGTAGATGCTTGAGCTGAGAGTGATGGTTTAAAAAGGCGTAAATGGGTATTGAGGCGTTTTCCTTTCATGAGGCGAGGTGCAAGCCTCAAGGCACGTTGAGGCAGAATCCTCACCGTAAACCAAAAAATGTCATAACACAATTGAAATACAAAATAATCTCATAACACTACATAAACAATCTTTAAAATTCGCAATAAAAGAATAAAAAAGTGTGCAAAGAAACAAAAGAAAAATATATTATTTTTTGTTGGCGCGGCTAGTGAACTATTCCCACGTATCGTCTATGAGAAACACGTTTGATTAATGTTCTAGCAGAAAGTGAGCTATCGTCAAGGTAAGACTATTAGAATTTTTATGTATTCTAGGCCATAAGGCTTGAGGCAATGCTGTGAGGCGTATGCCTCACACAACTGAGACGTAGGCCTCAATAAACTGCCTCACAATATGAGCCTTGAGGCCTTTTTTGCACGCCTCACTCTAAGTCTGGCCTCAAGGCGGGTTTCGATTGGGTTTTTTTTAAACCATAGCTGAGACAAAAACAGTAAGTCAGTAACTATGCGTCTATTTCCTGATAGTAGTAAAACTAATATGGTCCCAACATTATGATCCTAGAGATACTATTATTACTTCCATTGTTATCATTTCTTATTTTTCATTTTATTTTCTACATCTTGTTTCACCTCTCTAGGTTTCTATCTTCTAAAGTCAAAGTAAGAAAGATTCTTTTCTTAAATAGTAGGTCCTTTATTTCAATTGCTTTGGTGTCATAACTCCACTGTGGAGTAATAATTCCTATCAGATAATTCCGCTAATTTTCATTTGTACTTTGTTAACCCACTTTTGAGAAAAACGTTGGGGCGTTCCCTATACCTACGATCCGACGTAGTTCTCATATAGTTCCATACAGCCGACCCCTATTTGTAGGGAATAAGGCTTAGTTTGTTGTTGTTGTTGTACTTTATTAACCCACTTTACGTCTCAAGTCAAGTTCCAAATTAGACTTTCAATTGCATTGAAATGGTTTCCTATGAATTTTATGATGGTTTATCATGGTACGGAAGAAACCTTTTGATTTATTGGATTGGTAATTAGTTCCAATGGAGGCTCATTCTGTAAAGTGCATTGATAGTTTCGACTTGCTTCATGAAGGAAAGGAACCTCAACAACCCTTTTAGCCTTTTTATACATTGGCCTAAAACTGTTGTATATTTTGTTGTGCACTTATTTAACACAAAGCAACAGAGTACAATAATAGAAATAGTGCTCTGCAGAAAAGGTAAATTTTAAAAAAGAACACGTTTCCTCCTCTTACCTTAAGCATTTGAACCCCTTCTTCAAAGGTAAGCCGCAAGGTCTGTGGACGATACTGTATGCCCAAATCAGAGACAAGCATTAATAATTCAATATAAGCATCATATTATTTGAACAGTATACGGATGGGGGTCCATAACTTCAACAGACAAATCAAGATGCAAATGATGTAAAATGACTAGCAATTACCTTCAGTGGCTCAAAACCATATTGTGCCTTGATGGCTTCAAGCTCCTTTTGACAAGTGCTATTCAGACTGTCGAACATGCTGACAAACAAGCGGTCAACAATATCCATTACCTGCATGAGTAAAGTCCAAAAGTCTTATACTTGTATTTAAAGTACTCGAAACTCCTAAAACAATTAGGCGTACCTCTGCATAGTGCTCTTTTATCTCCATTTCCACATCAAGACCGATGAACTCACACAAATGTCTGTGCGTGTATGAATCTTCTGCCCTGAAGACGGGACCAATCTCAAAAACGCGACCAAAATCACCACAAATTGCCATTTGTTTGTGAAGCTGAGGAGACTGTGCCAAACACGCAGGTGTCCCCTTGTAATCAAGTCTAAAAACCGCTGACCCACCTTCACTAGAACCTGCTATCAATTTTGGTGTGTGGATGCCAATAAAACCTTCAGACTGCAGAAACTGCCTAAATATCTGGAAGAACATGAAACGTAGTTAAGACTCAAATGCTCTTGAAATAATTAAATCAGTTTAATTTTAAGGTAAATTCAAAAACAGGACAGAAGCGAGAGAAAAGTGAAACACCATGAATAGGTAACATTTTACCAGTGGCAGACATTTCCACATAACACCAACTGCATATGAGACACACAGAGAGAGAGAGAGAGAGAGAGAGAAGAAAAAGAAGACAAAGTTCTTTCCAAAAGTTCAACATAAGTTAACACATGTCATTGGAAAGAGGCAAAAGTGATTATGCTATCCTTCCCAGCATTCACAACAATTGACAATGATGAGTATACTGTTAGTGCCATACCACATCAATTAAAAAAGGCTGCATTATATTGCTAGAAAGTTATTCTACTGCATTATGGTCAAGAGTAGGAAGTTCATAGGAAATTCAATTGTTTTAGAAGACATATGGACCCAGTCAAGAAGACCACAACTAAGGGTGCAAAGTGACGAAATAAAGCCATCCAACGAGCCTAGAGAAAATATACATACATTTTCTACTTGACAATGAATGCGAAAAATTCCTTGATTAGCAGGTGTGCGAATGTCAAGCACCCTGAAATTCAATCGTGTATCTTGATTTACACGAACAAGTTGCTCACCAGCCTGCAATAATAAAATAGAAAAGTTTATATGCCAAATGCAATAGAAGTCGTCCGTTAATTTCAGTAAGCTAAGTACTAAAAAGATACATGCAATTATTGGTATTGAATAGCTTAACTTGTTAAAGAATGACATGGAAAAATTACTTTTACCATAATTGGGAAATAAGCATTGTAAAAAGAAAAATGTTCTTCCATGTGCAAGAGTGAACATGTAAATACACAGCAAGAAAGCAAACCTCTTCAGCCTTTTTTATTTCCTCTTCACTTCTAGCAGCATCCTCAATATTAATAGGTAATGTAGGTATAGCCTTATTGACACAATAAATTTTTCTCACTTGCAGTTCCACCTACAGCAAACAAATACATTATGGTCAGCACTAAGCAACGCATCTTCATAAGCTTATAGATGCACCTTGGAGACGCGTTCTATTAATGATCGTTGCAAGCATTGCGTCATTGTGACTCAGACTCAGTATAAATATGACAATAAATATTTGAAAACTCACCAATCAACCATCCTTTAAAGTCCCATGAACTCTTTTCATCAAAAATCTTTCTACATCGATTGAAAATGTCTTGTAGCTTTACTAACAATCCAATTAGCTTTACTAACAAAGCAAGTCCTACATAGTAAAAAATAAAGAGATGAAAATACACGCACCTGTTGGGTGGTGCCTTTGATGGGAGTAGAAGGCACAGATATTACTCCTTCGACATCAATAATCGATTCCTTGCTCAAGCTGGTTGCAAATTTAACCATCTGAGCACTCACCACATCTGGCGTCACGGTCAAAACGCACTGCACGGTGAACCCCCTTTCCCTCACCACAATAAACGCAATCTTCTTCGCAACGGGTCTAATTGTCTGACACCGGCCACGGATCAGAACAACCTGGTCCTTTAACCCTACGTTCAATTCTTTCACTTCAGTCCACTTTCGGCCTGAAATTTCGTTTGATTTCAAATCATCCAGAGGAATTTCACCGTAATTTTCGGCCAATGGATCAGCAGCGTCAACTGTTAGAGCAGAGATATTGGCGGCTGCAGCTGCCGCCGCCGCTTCTTGACGCTTGCGCATGCGTTCAAGTTTTGCAGCTTCTTTCTTGGACAATTTCTTAGTACTGCCTTCTTCATTCTGTGATTGATCTTCAGGGTTAGTAGGGTTTTGAGATGGTTCTTCAGAAGCCATTTTGGACACGGAGAAAAGATTGGAAGATTATGTTATACGTAGGGTTTTGTTGATGAGAAACGGAATGGTGATTCGATAAAGAACAGACAGTCAACTAGAGCACCTATTGGTGGCCGCCACCGCAGACAATCTCTCTCTCTCCCAACATTTTTTGCCCAAAAATGTTGATAAAACTTTGACCGATGGTCATCGCGGCTGTTGTATCGTCGGAAAAAATTCAGAAAATTCCTGGAACTCCCCCTCGCCGTGTTGATTCCAAATCTGATCCCGAATTTCAAAATGGGGGTCGTATCGACCCCCCAAATGGATATCGATGGTGCCGTAATTACGGCACCATCGATAGTTTTGGAGAAGGATTGCCTGTAGTATATTCGCGGTGGACTCGAAAGAAGGATAAGAATTGAAAAAATATAAAATTTATCGGATCAATAAAATTAATAGGTGAAAATTGTTATAAAAGTATAGAAACAATAGAGAGAATTTAGAGAGAATGAATTAAGAATTCTCGTGAATGAATTCATTAATAACTGAAACCCTATTTATAGGAAAATTTGAATAAGACAATCGTAATTACATAATTTCATCAAGGGTATAATAGTCATTCACATATAATAATTACATCTTTTACCAAATTATTCCTCCACCAAATTATTCTTCATAATTCATAACCACCAAATTATTCTCAATTATTCATAACACCTAATAATTATTCTTCAATTATTATTCATAACACTCCCTTGAATGACTATTAATACAAATGTCTTACGGGACTTGTTTGGAGAAAATCCAGTGGGAAAAAACTTCCAAACCGATTGCGGGATAGCTTGGAGTGGTTATATCTTGCTTCATCAAAACATTGCTCACTTATGTCTACCAACAGTATAGGAGTATTCGTGTCTTTGCTCGTTAAAACCTCAAGAAAACCCAGGTGGGAAAAAACTTGATCGAAGGAAAAAAGTACAATTGCTCCATTTGATTTCATATCTTGAGAAGCGATATCTTTACTTACGGCAAATGATTTCAATATCATCATCGTTTTGATCTAAAGCATTAGCTCCATTATAACTTGATCCAATAAATACATTGTATCAATTTCTCCTATCGTTCTCAATATACCATGAATATGCCTCGTTAAAACCTTATTAGGAAAAACCCAGTAGGAAAAAACCCTAATGAAGGAAAAAGAGTACATTATTCATATGAATACGCCTTTAAAGTTGCCTCATTAAAAACCTTGTTAGGAAAACCCAATGGGATAAAACCTCAGTCGAGGAAAAGAGTGCAGCAGCGTATTTTATACAAGTATCTTTAAGCATTTCAAAATCTTTCATACATTTGTATGAGTATCATATACATTGGTTTTATACTCTTCGTTCATTTAGAGTGCATCAATTTTTAGTACACAACTACAAAACATTCACCATGAACACATGTCTCCAAACACACAATTTAAAGCATATAAATTCATCGTAAAACATGTAAACATATAAGTAAACCTTCATAATTAACTAACATTTAAAATATATCATTTAACATTTAATACTCACTTAATAGGTTATTTCATTCCCAGGGGCTTAGCTCACCCTTTAGGGTACTCATAAACATCGGCTTAGCTCACCCGATCCTTTAATTTCCTTTTGATTTTCTACACACACGATCGGTAATTTAACTTTCATGAGCATGCAACATATAATGACCATCATGCTTATCTTTAAACTTGAGCATTAGTCATCATCATCTCATCATCTCATAAGTTAAGGATTTCACATTCACCATTTATCATCTTCAATATATCTCAATATTTTCATTATCATTGATCATATGTAGCGCTACATTTTCATACCGTGTCGACACTTTTCAATTTCATTTCTTTCCCCATATCGACATAACTTATCGAGATATCTCATTATCAATCCTCTTGTAGGATTACACAATATAGTTATGTCTATATACTTTTCAAGACTATATGCCTCCGTTATTAAGACCATCTTTTATAATTTGCTTTAATATAGATGATTGGGAAAATATCAACGCTTCTGGCGTGCTAACTTATCAAAGCATCGTAACTGATATATGTGATTGTTCATAGCCTTTCATACATCTTTGAACTTCAAGTTTGTATTTCAATTTCGAGGATATAACATGATGCATTTCACATATTATTTTCAACCTTTAATACTCCCCCTCATGCTGAGAAAATTTAAAACACCAAAACTCATACAGTTGGTATGATTTTAATCATATATGTTCGCATCATTCAGCCTTAATATGGGAATTTAGACCGTTTGCATTCTATTCTCGATATCGGCAATTTATTTGAGGATTTTAAATAATTTGCCATATAATATCCCACTTGTATGCGCATACTCAATCCTTCAGGAATTTATTCAAGTATTGGGATATACATTTACTAGCTTTATCATTAAATCTGGAAATCATGCTCATACCGTGAGCAAATATTTAAATAAATTTCAAATTTGAATCATATACACATGTGACTATCTAGTGGATCCATATCATAATATCTAGTAGTTCACATGGAGGATGAAGTGGGCCCATACTTCTCATCCTTTATTCCGGATATATTTGGGATTTATTCCTAATATTGGCTAGCAATGATTTCATCATTTATCGAGAACAATCATTGAAGAATTCCTTTAACTCTTCACTTGAAATATTGATTTCAATAATTATTTAAAAGCGGGATGGTCGGTCAGGTTTGCAAGCAGTATTATTGAACTTCTAGTTCAAGAAATTCTTATATCGATTTCACTAGTATCGTATAGTGCTCAACATGATTTATCATAGAAACAATTCATAGACATATTCCATCATCTTTTGGTGACATTATTGTCTACTACTGTTCAAACAGAGTTCTGACTCATACGCATCACATCCGGCTATTATTTAATTCCAAATCGTAGCTCTTACGCTTCATATTATTTATTTAAAATCAAGTCTTATTTCATACGCGTCGTATTATTCTATAAATAAATCATCAAAATTATTGCAAAATTCATCCTAACAAGGGTCTATACATTATAATAGATCATATGCTCTCAAATCTTGAAAATACTATCCATCACTACCGATCAAAATCCTAAAAAGGATTTATCGATGTAAATTTGGAAAGATTAAGGATGCTAATGAATAAGGGTATCCCACAAGATATCCGATGCTTGATTGAAGTAAAGGTTCGATTATACCTGGTGAGGTTTCAATTCCTTCTAAATACATGTGCCGTATGGGTAAAAGTAGTTTTTCAAAGAAAGCGGAGAGCAAAAAGATTAGGAGGATGCTACAAGTGTGCTCGATGGACATGTGACACTCGATGTAAATCTGGGGTACTTGTCAGTAAATCGATAAGATAAAATAGCATTCATTAAGGATGGATTGAGTAAGGAGCCTTTGGATGATATTCAACAGGCTCTTGAGACACATCCTAGTGGACACGTACAAGGTGAGCTAATGGCCTTATGGGCCAAATTCAAAGATCAACAAACACGTTACAGTCTTTAAAAACTTACTTTAGAAGATCATGTTTGTAAATTTAGTAGAAAAATTTAGTATAATGATTTTTCCATATTTATGTAAGAAAGCTCGGTGTAATAACGAAGATCAATGTTTTTTTTGTAATTGTAAATATTTTTTTTCAATTTTAAAATATATATATGTATATATATATTATTTTTCAATCACCAACAGGTATATGTCATTTCACTAAAATTTTTCTACCATTTTCTCTTTCATATTTGTCAAAAAGTAAATAGTTCACTCAATTATTGGTTTGAAAATTTTTCCTTAAATAGAGGGATTCATATATCTCTCATGTTCATACATTAAAAGTATAGTGCAAAAAGAGAGATAGGAGTAGAGATGGATGTGGAGATTTTAGAATCATCTCATACAAGTCAGCTTTTACCTCGCCATATTAAAGCCGTATGTATTCTTGGTGGATCTAAAGCTGGTAGGCCATATCCAATATGTGGATATGGCAAACCGACTTCAGTAAAGAGTTAGGGAGACAAGAAATCAATATACTATATGGAGGAACCAACAACAAACTTTTAGCTAGACTTATAATGGCCGCACCATCATGGGAATAAGAGTTTGAGTGTAATACCTTTCCATCTAGTTGGATCTAATACTCGAATTGGGCAGTTCTACCATGGAGTCCAGCGGGGTTGGGGCTACAAGCGCAATCCATCCACAAGCTGCATGATGTATATGATGAATAATAGTGATGCTTTCATTATCCTTCCAGCGCTACAACACACCGGAGGAAATATTCAATATAGCCTCGTTGTACGATGGAATTTTCATGTCAAACCAATAGGTTTGTTGAATATTAATAATTTCTTTGATGGCTTACTAGCGTTTCTAGATCGAGTGTAAATAATAAGTTTATCTCTCATTCAACAGAAAAATACTTATCTCTGCTAAGATCTTGTTGATGAACTACTCATCAAATTTCATGCATATGTTCAAGAATGCATGGAAGCCAGTCCGTCGGTCATGGACCACTTGGTGTCAAGCGAAAAAGAAATTTGGATCCTTTAAATGTTTCATTATGAATCCTAATGTTGATGGTGGCAGAGTTACGGAGTATTTATACTCTCGAGACGCATCCCTCATTTATGGATTCAGTATGTATTTTCTTTTTGCATTTCAATATTTTCGAGTGTTTAATGTCATCTTTTGATATTCTCAATATGTTCCACTTCGACTGTTTTATACTTCTTCTGGAGTAATAATAATAATATCATATTGGCTTTATTCAAATACAGAAATCTAGTGATTTTGCTTCTTCAAGAGCATTTTATTCTCATATTAATACAATCTCATATCATCGATGAGATTACTTCATATAATCTCTCCATGCGATATATTTTCTTTGATTTATCAACATGGGATTTATGGAGCATTTTATTTTCATCTATTTATCTAATGGTGACTTCAAGTACCACTTACTCAATTTTTTCTCCATTAATATTCGGTAAATATGGAGAATAAATTTTATTCTTATTGTCTACTTCTTCAAGAGTAGGATTAGAATGTTTGATCAACTACTTCTTCAGGAGTAGGATTCGTTATAACTAATCGTGTAGTATAACCCACCACATTGGAAATATGCACACCAATCGTGTGGTATTACCTACCACATTGGAAATATACTCAAACTATAAAGTGCATAAATTTAAATTGTAGAAATTAAATTTCCTCCAATAGGTGGTCGAACCTACCTTATGGGAATTATTGCAATAAATATAAATTTACGGAATTTAAATAGCAACAATTAAATTGCATAATGTTTAACTACTTCTTCAGGAGTAGGATCTGCTTAGTAGAAGGTATTACCCATCACTTAGCATATAAAGTGCAGAAATATATAAAACCTTCCGTTTAGTGACGGTTGAACCCATCATCAAGTAGGAGGTATTGCAGTAATTAAATTGCAGTAAATAAAGTGCGAAAATTAAATATTGAATTGCTTCTGTATGCATTTGTTCTTCTAGAACAAATACTCATTCTCGCTTCTACAAGAGCACACTTATCCTTCTAGAATAAGTACATTATGTAATTGAACTCTTCTAGTTAAAATAATATTCGATCTTTTAACTCAAATGGACTTCAAGCCATTTTATATAATCAATGGATTTAGAATTTCTTCATGAATATTCTATCCATTTTTCACTGTCGTCAAAATTAGGTCGGTCATTCAATTTACAGTCCGCATGGGTAAAATTGTCCATTCCAGTCCGCAATGGTAAAATTATCAAAAATATTCTATCAATATTATACGATTGGAAAATCGTCTCCTTTTCACTTTCATTTATAAATATCAAAATATTTAAAGACTATTTTGTAACATTTCAAAAGTTGGTGTACTGATTTGTAAATTTTGAAAGTTTGATAATAACATATTTCAAAACGAGTTATTACCCTATCAATGTTGGTGTCAAATCGAAGCTCTCGTTAAATCGAGTATAATGGAGTCGAGAAAATTTGATTTTGATAATGTATACTCCTTATATCTCGATAAAACGAATGTTATAGTTTAATATATTATTATATTATAAAATCATATGATTTACCTTTTTCCCTTTCTCTAATTATTCCATGGATGAGATTTACTTGCAATCCATTTACGTGATCGGAAAATTCTTTGGACTCCATTCTTCCAATTTTGGGATTTCAGACATCTCCAAGCAGGTTGTGTAGAATGAGGAATTGTGGGAGAAGAATATGAACAAAATGGAATTTTCAATGATGTATTTGCAAAGAGAGAGTTATTTAGGATTGATGAGGATGAATTAATTCATTGGTAATAATCCAGTTTCTGATACAGAAGATCATCTATAAGATGCAACTGTAGAGCATACTTCTTTCATATTACTCAAAGGGTTAGAGACTCGTGCTGATAACATGTTATAAAAGTATAGAAACAATAGAGAGAATTTAGAGAGAATGAATTCTAAGGAATTCTCAGGAATGAATTTCATTAATAACTAAAACCCTATTTATAGGAAAACTTCGAATGGTACAATCGTAATTACACAATTTCATCAAGGGTATAATAGTCATTCACATATAATAATTACATCTTTTACCAAATTATTCCTCCACCAAATTATTCCTCATAATTCATAACCACCAAATTATTCTCAATTATTCATAACACCTAATAATTATTCTTCAATTATTATTCATAACAAAAATGATACTGACTGAAAAAGTGCGCATTTGTTATGCAAACAGTGTGTAACAAAGTTTACAAGTCATTAACCATGATAGGCTGTAATGACCCGCCCGAATTCGTCCCGGAAACGTATATGAATACGTATATGATTCCGTATATGTACCGTATATGATATGAAATGACGTAATGATGTTTCGGCAAGGTATACGTGTATATGTTATGTTCACAATCTGATTTAAAGTGTAGGATATGCCCCGGAATGCGAAACGGCCTTCGAAATGAGGAAATGGGAAAATTTCGAGGAAGATTACTACCGTAAGTCGGGTGTTCTACCAGAAAGGATGGTTACGGCCGTAAGGTATAGTTATTCTGGCCGTAAGGTATAGTTATTCTGGTAGTAAATTGTGAGCAGTGGAAAATGTCCAAAAGTTTCAGAGAGCAAATTACTGGTCAGATAGTTCAATGATACTACCAGATGGTCGAGGTTACTGCCGTAAGTAAAGAAGGATACGGCCGTAATGTCAAAGTAGGGCAAGAAGTGGTAGTTACAGAGAGTTTATTACGGCCGTATGAGAGTATGATACGGCCGTATTAATCGGGTTACGGCCGTAATATTGGGAGTTACGGCCGTAAATGTGCGAGTTACGGCCGTAATGTTAAGTCGGCAGAAACTGTTGGATAGGGTTTATACACGTTTGCTCGGCCATTTACCCTCATTTTTGACCCCCAACTTCCCAAAACTCTAGAGAGCATTTCCAAAGGTGATTCCAAGGATTTTACATGAGTTTTTGCTTATAGATCATTTGAGTATTTCTAGTTGTCATCTTGGAACCAACAAGAAGAAGGGAAGAGGAAAGGAAAGGGAGGAGAGGAAGTAGCCAACCAATTCATTTGCTTGCTTTCTTGTCTTTTGAGGTAGGTAATAGCTATATTTCATGGGTGTAATATGTGTTTATGAATCTATGATGAAATATGTGATGATATGGATTGGTAGAAGAAGTTATGTTATGCTATGTTGTGTGAGGAGATAGGTTTTATTATGGTAGGGTTTGCTATGCTATGTTATGTTGCTAGATGATATTATGTATATTATGCTATGTGACCATGGTAGATGCAAGATGAGCTACGATATAATGAAGAGCAGATGGGCTAGAGGGTAAGAGGATGAAGTATGTGTAACATGAAAGTATGATCATGCATATATGGGTTGTGGATTGTGTGCTTACAATATGTATGATGTTACGGGCGGTTTAAAGCGTAAAAGAACATTTAGACGACGGCCTAAGGCGCCCCAAAGCGTAAAAGAACCTTTGGGGGACGGCCATACGACGGCGCCGCAAAGCGTAAAAGAACCTTTGCTGTACGGCCAATGATGTTACGGCGCCTTGTAAGCACAGGATCTATAACCGGGCCCAAAGCATAAACATGACATGCATTAGCATTTGCATCTATTGCCTACTGAGTCCCCGTGGCTCATTGTGTTGTATATTGATGTTTTATGTGCAGGCGGTGGTGGAGGATCCTCCCGAGCGTGATGTGGGTTGTGAGGAAGAAGGGGGAAACCTAAACATCCTGCGGCCGCGTTTTGTTTGTTTATATTGCACTAGTCTAAGTGAACGAACAAAATCTGTTTTGATATGTATATATATATGTATATAAATGCTTCCGCTTTTGAAAGTATAAATGAAATGTGTTTCGTTCGGGTAAGAAAAGACGGGTCGTTACATAGGCAATCCATTTTATCAATTTTTACCATTTTTTACTATTTTTTTTATTCATTCTTTCTTTACTCTAAATCAATCATATCCACATATCACATCACATCCATAAATCTCCACCATTCAACTCCACTCATTATCTCTCTTCCTTTATATTAAAAATCTTTAAAAATCATTAAAAACCAAACCCTATCACCCTAATTGTTAAAAAAATGGAAAGTGACAGAAAAATATTGCATCGAAATAACATTGACAGAAATTTTGAAAGGCTTTTTATTTCTTCAATGTAACAGCATCCAAATGAGAGACTTGGGCAGATAAATCTAAATATCAAAGTTGGTAAAGATCCTATAACACTATCCATTGTTCAGATATGAATTGGTAAAAGTTAGAAATTTGACGAAATAAATTTAAATTCATACACAATGAAGCGAACAATGTAATAAAATAATGTCACGAATGACGACTTTATTTTGCCAAACTATCAAGATGGATTATACAATGCGATGTTCAAGCATCCCTGGTAAAACCCGGTGCTTAAAAACTCAGTATATGAATGTGAACGTAACATTACATTATCATAATTGAAAGGCGAATTGCAATAGATCGTAAAATTTAGTGTTTGCACAATCGTATCAATAAAACTGTAATAGAAATTTGACCACTCCATTTATCTTGATGCTACTGAAATCCATAAAGATGTGCACCGTCATTAACCTGGTTCAATCACCCAATTGATTAATATGAAGCACCATTATTTATAATCAAATGAAGTAAGTAGAAACGATAAAGTAAAGATACTTTTACTAGTAAATGACAATCAGAGCTTCAAAGTAGTCAGCATTTTATCCATTCAGTGGACTGTCCACAACATACATATGCCGATGTCACCATCTACCTAGATTACAACGAGGAGATATAGTGTTTACTGTATTATCATTGTGACAACATTTTGATTAGTGGATTTTACTCTCAAACGCTAGCACTATTAATGAGGGGTGTCCTGAGAGTTATAAACCATACTTGCGAAATCCATACAATGTGAGTCAAGCATCATAACTTGCAATAGAAACCGTAACATTAATACAAAATAGAAAACACACACGAAAACTCTCAAGTACTTTTAAGCAACAAATTGTTGGGTATTTTAGAATTAGTTAGCATGACTTTCTATGCATATAGAAATGAATCAATGATATGAACAAGAATTTGAACAACTCTTCAAAATTCCCTATCCACCAATCCTAGCTTACTCCCATGATCCCATCTATGAGATATATATATATAGACTCCCTAAAACTAGCACTCAAGCTTAAAACGACTCTTTTAGTTACAAATATTCAGTGTACAATCTGCTCATAAAATGGCTAATCCTCGTATAATTGTTTTTGGAACGATGGCATTTTATCACTCTTTCATCAATGGATTACTACAAAACATAAAGTGATGTGTTCTTTTGTACGTCTAAGATTGATGTCTGTCTTATTAAGAGCTTCTATTTTAGAGTCAAATACTGTATGATTGTGTAGGAAATACTATGGAAGGATTGGTTAACGCCACAACTTCTTCTCTGTTTAATTACTATCTTCTCTATATTTCCAAATCATTGGTTTCTCTCTCTTTTTTTCTTTTTCTTTTCACGAATCTCTACAATTTAATCCCTTTTTCTCTCTTAAATGAAAGAAACACTAGTTAAGTGGGGCATCAGAATCACTTGTAAACATATGAATTATCTACGTATAACTGATATTGGTGACCTCCTCAAATCATTCGTATATTTTTCATTAATCCAAATGTATTTGTTATATTAGGCTCAAGTCTTTTACAATGTTAACATTATCACAAAATGTGTTCGCAATCGCTATAAAGAGCTAGCCTCATGATCTACCTTCTAGCGGCCACCTCATTCATTTGGTGGTACGTAATTGGTATCGTTTGGTATGCTTACACCGGAAATCTTGGAAAAGATAGATATGAATCTTTATCTTTATATTATAAAGAGAGAAGTGTCACGTTAGCAGTAGTGTCAATGTGGCACTGCTGCCAGTGTGACACTCATTAATATTTTTTAAAAAATCATAAAAATCAGTTTTGTAGTTAAAAAAAAAGATAATTCTATTTTTGGAAATAAACTAACATTAATTGGTAGTTTTAAATTGGAAAATTCTTTAAATATAATTATTTTTTAATGAAACATAAATTTATAAATGTGATAAATAAAATTTAGTAAGAAAAAATTAGTTTTGGAAAAACTTTAAATGTAATTTCATTTTACAAACTTCTAATTAAAAACATTAAATAATAAGCATTTTATTTATTTATTTTCACCGTGTTAAAAAATGCTATAGTTTTAAATAGTTTTGATTTGTAATGTGCATTGGATTATACAAATGGGGGATTATTCTTAAATCAAATAGTGAGTGTTAAAATTATAATTGAATTTGCACTGAATAACTTATTTATTTTTAAATAAAGAGTAATTTATTAATCTTTATATTTATATTTTGAATTGTAATATTATCATATAATTAATCTTTATATTATAGTTTGTAAAGTGTCACGTAGGCAAAGAAGCCAACGTGTCACACATTAAATATTTTTAAAAATTAAAAATTAGTTTTGGAAATAAATCAACATTAATTAGTAGTAATTAAAAATATAATTGAAGATAAACCAATATTTAAAACAAATATTTAATGAGAAAAAAATTATTTTGGAAAGACTTTAATATAACTTTATTTTTTAAAAGTCAAATTCAAAATATTAAAAAATAAATATTTTTATTTTTAATTTAATTTTATCATGATAAAATTATAGGTTTTGATAATTTTGTGTTGTTACGTGAATTGGTTAGTTAAAAATAGTACGTATTTTTTACTTTTTTTCTTTTTAAAAATTAAATAGTGAGTAGTTAAAATTATAGCTGCATTTATGTTGAATAATTTTTTATTTTTAAGTAAAATAGTAATATATTAATCCTTAGATTATTATAATTGAAGTGTTACGTTTGGCGAATGCCTTATTGGCAATGCCAACATGGCACATAGTCTCTAATTAAAAAAATTAATTGATGTTTTTTCTTTTTAATACGGCTGATGTGATATGCTCACTAATTGGATTTTGCATTGTACCTTTTTTTCCCTTTTGTAAGTATATAAAATTAAAAATAAAAAGTTTGTCTTTGTACAATTAACATACAGTTTACGTAAATGAAAAAATCAAATGAATTATGTAGATGCGCAAAATTGTTGGTATTACTACAAATTAAAGTTACATAAAATTAACTATAATATTTCTTATACAATATAGCTACCATTAAGAAGCAATTATAGTTAATCACTAAAAGAACGCATAAAATCATAATATTTAGAGTGCATAATGTCCATTTCAGAAAGAAAAAATATGTTCAATATAAAATTGATATGTACCAATGAGAAAGACACGTTTTGATAATCAAAGAATTCTTATATATTCATTTCCAATGTCGTTTACAATTAATTAATCTCTACAAGCATTATTGTGCAATGCTATACACGGCAATTAGAATTAAAGTTATACGTTTTGATAAATTTTTTAATTATACGATACACGTAAATTTTTATAATTTACAATTGTAAATTTACTCCGCATTTTTTGCATTAACTATAATATACAATATTATAAATTTCAATAATTATTATTTACAGTTATACAATCTTCTATGCATAAATTACATCAATTATGTAAGTCAACATTTATATTTATAATTTTATATCAATTATTTATCATACATAAATTTAATTGTTCCCGTATATTGCACGGGCGTGATACTAGCTAGTTTAAGTAATTTCTCAACACTCACTTGATTAATGATAACTTCTGCACGAGAATGTTAAATATTTAAGGCATTCTAGAATGGAATATATTATTTGTACACACAAGTTACATCTATTTATCTATGTGATGTAACAAAATTTTATAACTGAAATAACAACAATGAAAACATCCCATTTCAGATAACCTTAACACTTAAAAGTAAATATAAACTCGTGCTTATAAATATCATCATATCTAGGGTGCGGCCAATTTGTGGTATGATGACTTGTCTCCATACGTGTAAGAATACTTACCCATGGGCGTACTGCCTCTGTATGACGGATTGCATATAATCTTAGAAGACACCAAGTACAAAACGAAAATCAGTGTGTTGAGATAAATTTTGATTTAACTAAAAATTACTATTATTATTATGATTTTTATTTTTTTTATGTCGAAGTGCTGTAGACCACGAAATGTATGGATTAAATGATGATGTGAAATGTATTAAGACTACATAAGATTGATATTTGAATTTGATTAATAATACAAGTTAGCTTGTACTAACCGTACATTTACGGTGCAGTACTTGGTAAACCATATCACACCAAAAAAGCTTCGAATACACGTCAAATATGTTCAAAGGTGAAAAATTACATATATAATATAACTATAACCTCGCTAATGTTAAAATTGGCAACTAACCAAAATTTGTAAAAACCACTTGTACAATAACGGGACATTATTAAGAAAAAATTTGAAAATTTTTTATGGTGTCGTTTAATCTTATGGAGTTCTTGTGCCAGACAAAAGATTTGATCAAATGAGTCATCTATATACAGATAACCAACTAGAACAACTATGGTGTGCCTTGATTAGTTTCCCTACACTCGGAAAAAATTCAAATATATAGAAAGAACGAGAAATTAGAAAGCTAGAAGCAATAGTATAATAGGTTGAACTAACAGAGACTTATTCTTACCAACCTAACCAAATTTGCTGCTGTTTCTCCACGTCCCAGGTCTATATAAGCGCTCTCGCATAAACTTTACATGCATCAATCACTCTATCAAGAATCAAAGATTGAAATAAACACTTGACATTAATCACAAAAAGCTTCATCAATGGCTAGTTATAGCAACTCAACTATTTTCCTTTTATTGCTGATCTATTTCTCTTCAATGAGCGGAGGACAAATACGGGCGGAGGCTCGCCACCTCTTGGAGACGACCCCGCCTGAGGTCCCTAAGCCCAGCCTTTCTTTTCCCGAAATCCCAGGGATACCAAAACCGGAGCTACCAAATTTTCCAAAGCCTGAGATTCCAACCATTCCAAAACCTGAGATTCCTACACTGCCGAAGCCAGAGATTCCGACAGTGCCAAAACCAGAGATTCCTAAACTGTCAAAGCCCGAGATTCCAGCAGTTCCAAAACCAGAAGTTCCTAAACCAGAAGTTCCTACACTGCCTAAGCCTGAAATTCCAGCCGTGCCAAAGCCTGAGATTCCAGCCGTCCCAAAACCCGAGATTCCAGCCGTCCCAAAACCCGAGATTCCGGTCGTGCCAAAGCCCGAGACTCCAAAGCCTGAGATTCCGGCCGTGCCAAAGCCCGAGATTCCGGCAGCGCCAAAGCCTGAGATCCCAGTTGTGCCAAAGCCAGAGAATACTAAATTGTCAACACCTGAGATTCCAGCCGTTCCAAAACCAGAAATTCCTACGCTACCAAAGCCTGAGATTCCAACTGTGCCAAAGCCTGAGATTCCAGTAATTCCAAAACCTGAGATTCCAGCTGTCCCAAAGCCCGAGATTCCGGCAGTGCCAAAGCCCGAGATTCCGACAATGCCAAAGCCCGAGATTCCTACTGTGCCAAAGATGGAAGTTCCTAAGCTACCCGAGCTGCCAAAGATCCCAGAACTGCCGCCTAAACCAACGACGCCAGTGTTGGGGAACTAGGCGCTGCTAATTCCGTCCAAGATCAGTGGGACGAATAAATGCGACTGAGAAAAATAATGGACGCTAAAATAAGCACAAAATAAAACACCGAGATTTAACGTGGTTCGGCAAAACCGCCACGCCCACTGACTCACACCAATATATTTCACTATCACAAAGGAGGAAAGACAAAAATACCACATGTATTTTCTCTGCCACGCAGGCTTTAACACTCCACTCACTTTTATCTCTCGTGTATAAAACCTACTGAAACTCTCTCTCTACAAGATCTCTCTCTTTTCTCTCGATTGGTGTTGTAGTTGTGGTGTGTTTGAGGGTGCAAAATGTGCCTCAATTTATAGGCAAACTTGAGGGGTAAAAATGGAAGAAAATTGGGACAACATCCACCTAATCCGCCTAAATTTGTGGCTTCATCTTCCATGCATCGTTGGTAAGAAATCCTCAAAATCTCCAACCATTTTGACTTTGAAAAATTGACAATTTGTCTCCACACTTTCTTTGACAATTGTGGGCATGTCTCCACAAGCTAACAATCTCCCACTTGGAGACAAATGGATCTCTACCTCAAGGCGTCTCATGTGCTTATAGTTCTTGTGAAATGTGGTGTGGGTCATCACCTCTATCTTCAATCTGAAGACCAAGCTGAAGCGGCACCTTGTTCAATTTCTCTTTAGTTACCGTCTTCGTCATCATGTCGAATTTGGGTTCTTGGTACCTTGAATCTTTTCAAGCTTTAATACTCCATCTTCCAAAAGTGATCGATGAAGTGATAACGGAGCCCAATGTGTTTGGTTCTTGAATGAAATCTTTGAATTCTTTGCGGATGTATCGCACTCGACTATCATGCAAGACATTCGCTCTGTTGAAACCACTCGCCAACAAACCTTGTAACCATATCATCTCTTTGCTAGCCTCGATTCTTGCCACGTGCTGCATACGTAGTTGATAACGCAACAATCTTCGTATCTGCGAAATCCAACTAAGCTGCGATGGCACCAAGCTATAAAGACATAACCGGTAGTGCTTCTTCTGCGATCTACCTCGCCAAAGAAAATCGCATCTGAAACCTCGTAGTGTCACGTCGCCTCGTCTAAAGCATAAGCATTTATCGATGGTTCCCGTAGATATCTCAATATCCACTTTCGCATCCCAATCTTTGCTTTCGAGGATTTTCCATATATCTGCTCACAACTCCCCTTTGCATGAGCAATATCCGTGCAGTACAAACCATGGCATACATCAAACTTCCAATGGTGAGGCATATGGAATTTTAGCCATGAAGTTTCTCTCCTCTTCGTCTTAGGAGGCTGGTCGCTGGATAGACGGAAATGATTCGCTAATGGCGTCTTTATTACGCTTTGCCTTGCTCATGTTGAACCTTTGCGGGATTTGATCAACATACTTGGCTGTGACAAGCTGCAAACACCCTTTTGCTTGTCTCTACAAATTCTCATCCCTAGAATTTGCTTTGCTTCTCCCAAGTCCTTCATTTCAAATTCCACCGATAGTTGCTTCTTCAACTTCTTGATCTCGCCCATGTCGAAGCCGGCTACTAACATGTCATCGACATAAAGTAGCAAATGATATATTGGACTCGAACCGTTTGAAGTAGCAACAATGGTCAGATTACACTTCATGTAGCCATTTTTACTGCATAAATCCACAAACTTCTTGTACCCTTTGTCTAGGCGCTTGCTTTAAGCCGTATAGGCTCTTCTTCAATTTGCATACCAGCTTCTCATTTCCTTTCACCGAGAAGCCTTCTGGTTGCTGCATATAGATTTCCTCCTCTAAGTCACCATGGAGGAAAGCAGTTTTCACGTCTAACTGCTCCAAGTGCAAGCCCTCCGCTGCAACAATGCTCAACACTGATCGAATTGTCGTCAGCTTCACAACTGGCGAAAATATCTCTGTGTAGTCAATTCCTTCTTTCTGCTGGAAACCTTTGACTACCAATCTCGCCTTGTATCTTTTCGAACCATCATGTTCTTCTTTGATTCTGTACACCCATTTATTGTTGAGAGCTTTCTTCCCTCTGGGCAACTTAGCTAGTTCCCACGTCTGGTTGGAGATGAGAGACTTTATCTCATCTTTCATTGCAAGCTCCCACTTAACAGAATCTCCCACCTGACATGCCTCGTCATAGCATTC
Source organism: Jasminum sambac (assembly GCA_018223645.1). Classification (NCBI taxonomy): domain Eukaryota; kingdom Viridiplantae; phylum Streptophyta; class Magnoliopsida; order Lamiales; family Oleaceae; genus Jasminum; species Jasminum sambac. Next base: position 19,103,123 of record CP073648.1, on the reverse strand, counting down.
AGGTTCACCGGCGTCAGTGAGCAACATGTAGTTCATGTACTTGGATTGAACATGAGGTCGACTTGACCTCCTCACAATGGGAATTGAGCCGAGATCGTGGTGAATCGGCCTGCGAGACGGGCTCCTCTGTCTGCGGACCCTCATCATGCCTTTGGCGTACTTCCTTACGGAGTGTCGTCCGAACAACATATGTTGGATCATCGTTTGTTGTGTCATTGGGTGAGCGCATTTACGTCATGTACATCACCTTTTCATTGAATATGACATCCCGAAGCCGATGAGCTTTTTGTTCTGATCATCCCAAAAGCGGTACCCGAACTCGTCTCCACCATATCCAACGAAAGTACACTTTAATGATTTGGAGTCTAACTTACTCCTGGCATTGTCACTAATGTGCACGTACGCGACACAACCGAATACTTTCAAATGAGAAAGTTTCACTTCTTTCCCACTCCAAACTTCTTCCAGATCCTGCAGATCCAATGGTACCGACGGTCCACGATTAACTAGGTATGCCAGTATTGGCCTTACGCCCAAATCGTTTTTGGCGGGCTGCATGTATTCTCATGCTTCTGGCTCTTTCTGTCAATGTCCGATTCATGCGTTCTGCAACTCCATTCTGTTGCGGTGTTCCTGGCAACGTTCTCTCCAACTTGATGCCATTTTGGTAACAAAATTTCTTGAACGCCAAATTTTCGTACTCTCCACCATTGTCAGATCTCAACTTCTTCACTGCAAACCGGTTCATTTTCCACCATGGCCTTCCACTTCTTGAACGCCTCGAACACATCGGATTTGTGTCTCAAGAAGTAAACCCACACCTTTCTCGAGTGGTCATCAATGAAAGTCACGAAGTATGACTTTCCGCCAATCGATGAAACTGCTGTTGGACCCCACACATCTGTGTGGACAAGTTCAAGCTTCTCTTTCTTTAGAGTTCTGCCACTTGTATTGAAACTCACCCGTTTCTGCTTCCCGAAAATACAACTTTCGCAAAAGTCTAAATCAATAGACTGAAGCCCTGGTAGTTTCCTTTTGCATGCATGTACTTGAGCCCTTTCTCGCTCATATGCCCAAGTCTTTGGTGCCACAAGTTCGCATCCTTGCTATCAAGAATCGCGATTGTCATACACGCGATTCGCCGTCGTGTATAGGGTGCCACTATCCTTGCCACGTCACGATTATCATGGCCCCTTGGTGATTTTCCAATTATCACCAGAGAAGCTTGTGTCACATCCTTCTCTCGACAACCGCTTGACGGAGATCAAATTTTTCCTCAATTACGGAATATGTCTCACGTCCTTCAATTTCCATACGCATCCATTAACATTGATCTGCTTTCTCCTATGCCCACCACGCCGCAAGGATGATCGTCTCGAGATATACTTCTCAAGTTTCCCGACACATAATTTGTAAAAAAGTGTCGATTTGCGGTGGCATGGAAAGATGCTCCAGAGTCTATTACCCAATAGTCGGCCTTCTTCTCCATGGAACATATCAACGCATCACGCAGCGTTTCTTGATCCGCGACATTGACCTCGGTCTTGTTCTCCATTTCCTTTGAGTGCCCTACACCGATTTTTGTAGTGCCCAACCTGACCGCAATTCCAACATTCAACAGACTTTGACTTGTTGGAATTTATGTGATTTTTGGATCTCGGTCTGCCATTCCTCGACTTGCTCCGTCCACGCCCGTGCCCTCTGTTTGAACTTCTGCCTCTGCTATCTACATTGAAAGCGGCCCCGGAAGTTGAAGCTGCATCGTCTCCGGATCTCCTCAGTCAAGATCATGCTCACAACGTCATCGAACTTCAATTTCGACTTACCGGCCGAGCTACTGATGGCCGTCGACTGTGCCATTCCAGCTCTCAGGCAACTGCCCAAGAATTAATAGAGCTCGAACCTCATCACTAAAAGTGATTTCCACCGTGGTCAATTGGTCTACTACCTCATTGAATTCGTTGAGGTGTTCTCCAAATCTCCCGCTTTCCATCATCTTCATATTGAATAATTTCTTGATCAAATGAACTTTATTTCGCAGGCAAGTTCATACATGCTGGATAGAGCTGCCATGAGAGACGCCGTTGTCTTCTCATTTTTAATATTGAAAGCGACCGACTTTGATAGGGTCAATCTAATTGCGCCGAGTGCTTTTCGATCAAGCACCTCCCACTCGTCGTCTTTCTCGCCTTCTGGCTTTTCTTTCAACGGCTTATATAGGTCCTTCTGATACAAATAGTCCTCCATTTGCATTTTCCAATATCCAAAATTTTTGCCATCAAATTTATCAATTTTGGAAATTCTCTCGTCTGTCGCCATTACTCCCACTCGAACAAAATGTGATTTTTCGAGAAATCGTTTCTGATGTGGAAGATCAGTCTACGCTGCAACCACAGAGCATACTAAGAATTTCAAGAGATATCACAAACAAAGCTCTGATACCAGTTGTTGGGGAACTAGGCGCTGCTAATTCCGCCCAAGATCAGTGGGACGAATAAATGCGACTGAGAAAAATAATGGACGCTAAAATAAGCACAAAATAAAACACCGAGATTTAACGTGGTTCGGCCAAACTGCCTACGTCCACGGACCCACACCAATATATTTCACTATCACAAAAGGAGGAGTACAAAAATACCACACTGTATTTTCTCCGCTTACTGTAGGCTTTAACACTCCACTCACTTTATCTCTCGTGTATAGCTTCTACACTGAAGCTCTCTCTCTACACAAGATCTCTCTCTTTTTCTCTCGATTGGTGTTGTAGTTGTGGTGTGTTTGAGGGTGCAAAATGTGCCTCAATTTATAGGCAAACTTGAGGGGTAAAAATGGAAGAAAATTGGGACAACATCCACCTAATCCGCCTAAATTTGTGGCTTCATCTTCCATGCATTGACTAAGAAATCCTACAAAATCTCCAACCATTTTTGACTTTGAAAAATTGGACAATTTGTCTTCACACTTTCTTTGACAATTGTGGGCATGTCTCCACAAGCTAACAGCCAGAAGTGCCAAAATATCCATAATTTGGTTGTTCTTAAAGAAGTTACTGAAATATAATAATTTGTGAGCTTTGTTTTCAAGTCATTTCATTATCATTTATTCTATATAATCCTTGTGGTGATGTATTAGAGATATTGTATTTGATTGTGTAAGTTTTTGTTTTCATCTGTGTTTGTATACTTATTTGTTCAAATAGCAAAATTAAAAGTTAAAACACAAAACGTTCGAAACATGAAAAAGCAGGGGACTCATAGGACAACCTAAACTAAAACAAACTTTGTCATATTTCTAGTAAAAAGTATTTATACAAAAGGCCTTAAACTAACACACAAATTCGCAGACACCACCCAATACATTTTATTCCTTTCTTTTTCGTCCATCATTCCATAGGAAGAAAAATAATAAAATTTAGGGAAATGAATAAAAATATTACTACTATTTATTACATAACACCCCATTCCCCATAGGGAGAAAAAAAAAAGAAATATTAAAAATGAAAACAAGTTACCAAAATCAATGCCACCAAATCTGAGGAAACCCAGCAAATTAATTAATGATAGAACTTGTCTTCCCTCTCTCACAATTAAAATCACCATTGGTGAACTGCAACCCCTTCATCTCTCAATTTTCCATACAATGCCAAACATTGCCAATATGCTCTCTTGCTCCCATTCTTCCCCCCTCCTTGCCATTGATTCTTACACTCTAGAAACAACTCATCCACAAGACATATAGTCTTCTCCTTCAACATTTCCTCGACCACTTGCGCCTCCGCCTTCAAGACGACATAGTCCTCATCCATCACGTTCTTTGTCAACCAATTCGACACTCCGGTGGTAGTAGTGGTGGTGGCGGTGATGGTCGTTTCTTGGGCCACCATCCCACTCGACAATGCTAATGATGATGATGCTGATGACAATGATGATGATAATGATTCGTCTGGCTTGAGCTCCATCTTGAAGATCTCGAACCGTTGATCTCTCATTGGATAGTGCTTGTAAAACCAATCCAATGCACTAGAATCATCGGCGATGAAAACGCGTCGAGGATAACTCTCCAAAGAGTCTTTCAATAAATCGGGGAGAAACTTGATTTTCCTTGACCGGAAGCTCGACTCAGCCAATACACGTCGTGGTGGCTCAAGATAGACGTCCTCTAGGCCCTTCAACACGTCTCTTTTTGCCTCGACAGTGGTCCCACAAGAGATCACCTTCGCCGGAGAATTGTTTTCTGACGACGACCTGCCGGATTTCCTCATAGCAACGACGGTGCTGTCGTACTTACGGAGATACACAATTCTATAATTCGTTCGAACGTGAAGCTCGTTCATCGGGTCGTTTCCTAACGGCGTTATCACAATGCCGTTATTTTTTATAACGCCGTATATTTCCTTGATTTCTTGGAAGTTTAAAGCGAAAACAAAATCAAACGTTGTCGGAATATTCTTTTTCTGATGACGAAGAAGATCAGATTCAGTGATCAAATCAATGCCAGTTTCTTTCAAGAAATCCAAATCGGGTTCAACGTAACCTGACCCGGCTCCGACGATAAAACCCTTATGGCCCACTTTTATCAGGCCTTCGTCGACCAAATCACGAAACAAAACCGGCAAGATTTTGAACCGGCCGGTGATATCCGAACCGGCGGAATACAGAGCATAAGAAGAAGCTCTCATGATTGAAGAAAGTGAAGGCAATGCGAGAAGCAAAATAGCCAAGAAAAATGACCTCGATAAAATCCGAAGAAGACGAGCATCCGGTAATCTGATTATCAAAAGGGTATCAGAATTTAAACCCGCTTCGTTGTTGATTTCTAATCCATTCTTGGCCCGGTTCGCACGAGCCAAATCGCCCATCCCTGTTTCAAGAAAAGAACGGGAGCAGAAAACGCAGATTGTTTGCAGAAAAAAGAAGCCGATTATGGGGAACTTATAATTATAATTATAATTAAGAATAAGCAATTTTTGGAAGAGAGAGGAGAGAGAAAAACAAGCTACAAAAGATAGACAAACACGACGATTGGGGAAATTTCAATTTCGTTTTAGCGACTACAGAATCTTGCTGCGGTGTGATTACCACCGACGAGAGCAACACGAAAGCTTCGAATTCTAGACCAGAGGAGTACCAATTGTTTGATTCTTGCAATTTCCATGACTTTCTCTGCTCTCTCCTCCAGATTAAACGACGACGTAATATCACATGATATGATGAAAAACGTGTGTTCTGATTATAAATGTGATCTCAACTCAACCACCATCAACCTGCAGAGTGAGACACGAAAACGAGATTTTGATGATGGCTGAGAAAGATGAAATAATAAAGAAAGAGAGAGAAAGGAGAGAGATATTGAGACAGAAGGGCAAATGTTACAGAATTAACGATGAATATGCAGGGTGTGATTTGATTGAGGAGCGTACGAAATTTAAAGGTTCATCAATGGAGTAGGTTTGTGTTTCTGTCGTTAATGTCTGTAAAATCTAGAATTAAGGAAAATAGAGGTGGTTTCTTTAACCCTGTGATGTGTTAATTGTGAATGATTGGTAAAGAACAAGTCACCCCCCACTCATACGTGTCCTTATTTGATTGGCTATGTTTAAAAATAAGTAAAAATTGTTTTGTCATGCATTCCATTGAATTTCCAATGGTTTTTAATTTTTATTGACATCAAAATTATGTTTTGTCAAATTATCTAGTTTAGTTGATCATCCAAAAATTTTTTGGATGGTAGGAGTGGTTTTTTACCATTTTTTTCTATTTTTCAATATATTTTTATTTATTCTTTCTTTTAGTCAAATTAATCACATTCACATATCTTGTAGGATCTACATATACTACACAAATCTCCACCATTCAACTTTACAAATTCTCTCTCCTCTCTTATATAAAAATTCATAAAAAATTTCAGTCCGACCATTTTAAATAGTCATTTTATTAAGGGAAATTTACGGAATACACCCGATGTTTATAGCTTATTTACAATTTACATATTATATTTTAATAAATTATATTTTACATATCTTACTTCATTTAGTATTAACAAAACATATCTTATGTTGAACAAAAATTTGAAAAAAATATGTAATTACTTATAAAGACGAAATGACCCCTTCTATGTGACTAACAAATTAATTACACCTCATATATTTTAGCATATAACACTTTACATACCATTACTGTTCTTCAAATATTAATAATTAACACTTATTTTATCAATTTTTTTACTTTTATTTTGAAATATTTTTTAAAAGGATGTTTCATTCAATAAACAACCAATATATTATTATTTTCAAAGTAAAAAAAATATATATAAGAAGTATTAAAAAAATATAAGAAGTATCTTGAAATTTCGGTAATTAAAATATTGACAAAATTTTGAACATAAAAAAATGCATCAAAAGCATTATATAACAAAATTTTTTAAGGTGTAATTTATTCTTTTTAAAGAAAAAAGTTGCAATTTATTAAATTTATCGAAGGGTATTTTAGTCTCTCCAATTTATTTGATTGCAGTTTTATGACTTTTTTTCTTTTTCTTTTTAGGTCAAAAGTGTTTTTAGTTTCCATAAAATAAAATACAATATGTTGCAGATAGTTTATTTGATATGTAAATTATAGATATGCCATAGATAAGGAGGTGTTTTCCACTAATTCCCAATTAATTAATATTTTGAAGAATAATAAAATAGTATGTAAAATGTCACATAACATAATTTATGAGATGTGATTTGTTAGTCAGAAACAAGGGTAATTTGGTCTAAATAAATAATTTTTAATTTTCCATTTTTTTCTTCAATAAAGGGTGCATTTTGTTAATGCTAAATCAAATACAATATGCAAATTGTAATTTCTAAAAACATGATATGAATATTGTAATTAGACTACAAATACATGGTGTATTTCGTAGATTCCCCTTTTATTAATCAACATCTAATATAAGAAGAGGTCATATAATAATAACATGAGTGTTTTTAAATTTGTAACCTACTGTCTACAAAAGTTCTAAAATTAATGAAAACCTACAAATATGTATCAAATACTTTCATTAACTCCAAACAAAATCATAAAACTCATCTAACATCTCAAGAAAATCTATTAAAGTTACCCAACTATAAATGTCCATACAAAATTTTAAAGTCCCAAACTCCCAATCGACCCTCCTTGATATTCCCTCACACTTATCTCGAACTTGTATCAAATATTGATAAAGGGTGCCTCTTACACTAAAACAAGTCCCAACCTAAATAGGGTTTAGGTGCTATTAGAGTTACAAAGAAAGGTTAGATTTTAATTTTATAGATATACTAGCATACTTCATTTTATATATGTTTTCGGAAGATATGCATTTGAAAAAGTCTTGGAAAAAAATGTAAGATGAAAAGTAATTGGATTAAACAAATATTATTTGAGAGTTGAGATCGACTAGCTGTAAGCATGTGTGAAAATTTTATTTTATTTTTTTAGAAAAAAAAAGTAATTCATGTTTAACCTTTTTTTAGCATTATATTCATTTTATTAATGAATATCTCCACAAATTGTCAAACCAATAAAGCAAGGAATACAATGAAACCAAGAACCTAAAAATGAATCTAGAAGGAAATGACGTTCAAACCAAAAGGTTATTTGAATTTTTAAGGGGAAAAAAAAAAAAAGCTTACGTGAGATTTTGAGACGGTCTAGTAAGGCTTTTGTGTTAAAAAGTAAAAAAAATATTGTGGACATACATGAATTTTTTTTTTTACGAGACCATATAATTAAAAATGTAAGAAAAAAAGTGAAAGAAAAGAAAGTTGTGAAATAAGCTCTCTATATAAAATACGTTACACAATTAAAGTCAATGTTTAGAATATCTATTAATACATTACATTAAAATTTAGTAATCCATAATTAAATATTCTCCAAATTTCTTTTATTACAGTTCATTTAAGACTCGCCAAGGTAAAAAAATGCAGTCAAAATCAAATCTATACGACTATATCAATCCGCAGTAGAAGCTTTGTAAGGTATAACTTCTTAAATTAATATTCAGTAAATTAGTGATCTGTAATATATATTCAAATTTTTTACAAATTAATTTCAACATTTATATGTTTATAAATGTAGATGAATGAATAGTAAAGACATGGCTTAAAATACGTAAAATTAAGTCACTCACTATTTAAGAAAAAATATATACTATATAGAGCAGTGTTTGGGTACCCACAATCCCAAAAAAAAAAAAAAAAAATTAGTGGGGGTCTTACCAGCCTCCCACCATAAGGAGCAGTTATATATAATTCATCTGACTTAATATAGATACTAAAAAAAATTTAAAATTTTTTTCTTTTAATGATATGATACCCTGTGAAAGAGCCACGTGGTGTGGGTTCAATACCCTCAACAATACCTATACCATATAAAGATGATCATGTTTTTAGAGTAAACATATAGTTAACCAGACGAGAAAAGAAACCAGACATGATTTATCCGTATTTGTGGAAAGTGTACTCTTTTTCATTTAGTAAGTTGTCCTTTGTGATGGATGCCATAAATCTGCAGCTCAGATATTGTCCTCATATTTATGATAGGATTCAACAAAGTTTGGCTGCTTAAAGGAACTTCCATAAAAGAAATAAATCCACCAGTTATTATTCAATAATGCTGGTTCACCATTTACTTGACACACGTACAAGGCACATGTCTTCCAATCGTGTAAAATGATAGTTCAATAATCAATAGTAATGATATGTCATTTTACAAGATTTGTGACACATAATTTCGACGTCAATTAAATGGTAAATCATAAGAAATTTATGTAACATTGCTCATTCTTGCACCTTTACTTTTGAAAATGATATCTTATTTGTAGAGGGTGGACGTTGTCTTCTTTTCTATATGGTTGTGAGTTTAACATAGAACGATTCATAGAGTTAATCGATAAGAAGTTAGAATGTAAGGGATACAATGTTAGATAGCACAATGGTATCCGAGCACAAAATTGCTATACAACAACAGTTGCTGCCAATGAAGTCGCCGGCAGTCATAAACTAGGGGGAAGGCCCCCTCGCCGTGTTACATAAGTGGGACTTGGTTTTTTACTCTTTTTTTTTTATTATTTGAAAGATGGTTTTTGACTTTTTGGGAGTGGGGGATGGGTGAAGGTTTATGGACTTGTGGCTTTCTGAATTTTTTTTTCCTACATTATTTTTTTATATTGATATATTTTGTTATGTAAGTAAATTGATACGTTGAAAGTATATTATTTGATATTGACATATTTTTAAGTGTATAAAACTACTTTTTCAAACAAACCATATAATAAAACTATAAATTTATGGAGATATAATAATAACATGAATTATTAATTATAGGTTAAAATGTGTACGTATTTAATGTAAAATAAAAATTTCAAAAGTTATAAATTTAATGCAAACACTTGTTAATTTATTAAAAAATTTTGAAACAAATTGTTTAATTAGGATCAAACTAGTTCAACAAATTTAATCAAGGGCCAAAATGAAAATATATAAAAAAATAAATAAAAGTTCAAAATGTGCAATTTAAATGCTTAAAAGTTATGCATTGAATTGTGAATATATTTGTAATTGGTGAGAAGAGTAATTTTGTCATTTTATAATAAATTTGACCAATTGCCGGTTAACCTAATAGATATTCCAACAGAAGGTTCTCTGGTACTAATGTTTTATAGATTAGAGACTCTAAGTGCGACACTTTGAAGATTGGGGACCCCATCATAACACCCTCAAAGGCTAAGGACCCTAATAGCAATTTCTCTACGATCTTGTCAGTTTCCGATTTTAGTTCTTTGAATTTGTAAATTCTGCAAAGTCTATTAATCATATTTTCATAGAATTTATTTTCTTTTTAAATAAACATGATCAATTCTATAACGGCCCGAACTTTTTTTTGAGCCTTTTAACCTGATTTTGTGGGTTGGTTTTGATTATATATGTTGGGGGAACCCCTTTGGTCATTTTTATGGAGTTTTGGGGCCTGTATAACTGTATTTGAAATTTACTAAAGTCAATATTTTACCTTAACTTTAAATACGAAAATTATAGATAAATTATAATTAGTTCAAGTCTTATATTGATTTTATGTAGATATATCAATGAGATAATTATGTAGTTGGTCAATTAAAGCTTTGATTTATCTTCACATATCTTCACATGTTAATTATATTTATGATAAGGAATTATGTAAAACATTTGAATTATCCTATTGGTTAAGTTTGAAATTATGAATGTAAAATGTTAATTATATGATTTAATCGATCCATGATTAAATCATATTTATTTTGAAGATTTATTAGTCAATTAAGATAAGTATTCAGATATGATTTAGCCTTATCATTAGATATGGTGATTATCCCTAAGTCTATTTGAACTCAACCTCTAATCCTCTAAATAGAGCTCTTCCCCCATTCATCGTACTCACACCAAGAAATCATTGTACAATTCTCAACGTTGACTGGCCATGGATTCATTGCTCGTGGCTCCACCTTTCGTAATACGGCAAGGCCGGAGAACAGTCAGGTGGTGGCCTTCGGCTGCAGCTCTCAGCGCTCCAGCTCTATCCTTGTAGCTTCAAAGGATACCATGGCATTCTGTACATCCACTCGAACATCCAATTCTACAAAAAATGCGGGACCATTGATTTCATCTTTGGAAATGCGGCTGTAGTACTACAAGACTGCAAGATATTACCGAGAAAGCCAATGCATCGATCTGGTTCTATCCATGCTTCGGCTTTCGTGGTAATATCTTGCCGTCTTGCAGTATTACAGCCGCATTTCCGAAGATGAAATCTATGATTATATGTTGCATTTGTTGTAGAACTGAACGTTGGAGTGGATGTACAATATGTATTGGTATCCTTTGAAGCTACAACGATAGAAGACGGAGCCTTGAGAGCTAGAGAGGAAGGCGACCACCTGGCCGTTCTCTAGCCCTGCCGTGTTATAGAAGGTGATGTCACGAGCAATGAATCCATGGCCAGTCACCATTGAGAATTGATCATGTTTATTTAAATAGAAAAATAAATTTTATGAAAATATGATTAATATACTTTGCAGAATTTACAAATTCAAAACCAAATCGGAAGTTAACAAGATTGAAGAGAATATAAAATATGACGAAAAATCATCACTTGATTTTTGGATCATTAAATATTTTTTTAGCAAAAAAAATATAAGAATTTAATTAAATTTTAATAATCTCAAATCAAATAGACAGATAAAATTATTGAATGTCTTTTATCATCATATTTAGTTGAAGTTTTTCCTCAGAGAATTCAACGAGATAATCCCAAAAAATAAACGCAGAAAATGAACTTAAAAATGTATGTTATGTGACATCAGCCAATTTGTCATTTTAAACTCTACGAGAATTTAGTGAGAAACTTAATTATAATCAACCAATTTTCTTATATCAAGGCTTGTCATAAATAACGTTTTTCAATTCGAAAAAGTAAAGGCCAAAGTGCCAAACAACTTTGAGATCATTTGATTACGAAAATGGATTGTGTATTCATTTTCATAACTGGCAAAAATTTTAATTTTAACTAAAAACCATATTTTAATTGCAAAATAAAAATAAGAATTATTCAATATTATATTAAATACATTATTTGATACTTTTAATTACGAAGTTCTATAAATAGAGGTGTATACATATACTGAACACATTACACAAAAAGCTGGATGGGGTGGATGAGCGGAATAATTAACTTACCAAAGGTTGTCAAATTGCAGGTGTCGTAGCCTGTTCGGTTGCTTCCACTACAGGTGATAAAACTGTGTTCTTTTCCATTACCAATCAACACTATTGTTCAACTTGAGTAGACAAATAATGCAACGTTTTAGGATCGATCAAGATCAATCTTTACTTCATCACATAATACATATTGACATGCAAGAATTTTCTCCTCCCCGCGCGGGGAGGAGCTTCTTTTGCCTGCACCACTCACAGCTTCCCTGAAGGCAGTGGGGGCCCAGGAAGGGGGGGTAGTGTTGCGGGTTGATACCCGCGCGGGGAGGAGAAGGAAGCTGTATTGACATGATAGTCAGTATATATGTTATTGCTGTTCAATTGTTTAGCTTGTAATTTCCTTTTCTTTCTCAAGTTCCGGTGCATGGTTCCAATTAATGATGCCAACTCTCATTTCTACCAAGAGAGAGGTATCTTTATGGGGGACAGTGGGAGTAATTAAGGTTACCCTTGTGAAGCTGCTGGGCAAAAGAGAGACCATAGTTCATAACAAAGATAAGTAACAAGAGAATTGAAACAATAAAGGTCATTACATAGTGATGTGACATGGCAAGTAAGACAAAGTAGATGCTCATGAGAAAAATGATAATTCGCCATCCAGTTTGCCACTAAGAAATGCATTAAGAGGTTTATCTTGCGAGATTAGGAATATCTAATTCTCCATTCACCTTACGTTACCATTAATTGCAAATATTATATGCCTACCCTAGGAGAGACTCACAACTTATGTAGTGACTCCCTTTTGCAACATTACCTAGCATTAAACTTTAATTACATAGGTTTATCTTCAAATGTCAATTCTTGATTAATTTTATGCCGCTCCTAATGGACGCTGATTTATTCTCACCCTAGATATTATACATCATTTTTCAACTTAAAAATGAATGCGTCAGATATTCTAAATTGGGCCACATAAAAATTGACTAATTGATAGTAAGACCATTGTTAAAAGAATTAATTGAGTCTTGAGTGTTCAGTAAATCACCTAAATGTCTCATGGTGTATTATATGCTATTCGTGAACTCTAAGCTCTTTGATATCATGATATGCTTATGAGAAATATCTATATGGAAGGAACAATACCTCAACATGTTGGTAATTCCACGAGTCTTTAGCATTGTAAAGAGAACCCATTTTCTTTTCAAAGTCAACAAAGTGAATCTATTGTATTCATTCTTGCACAATTATGAGTCTTTATATAGGTTACACAATTAGCTAGGTTTGTCACACCGTTCCCATGTGGAGGGTGCAAAGGTTGTGTGATATTTTTACAAATTGGATCATATGGATAACTAGTCACACTACCATTCCCATGTGGAGGGTACAAAGCTTGTGTGATATGTTTACACATTCGATAATATAGATAGTGATCCACATTTGACATTGAAAAATGCAAAATTGAAATAAGATAATTATCCTACTGATGATGATTGATCAATATCCAAAATAAATTGCAAATTTTAAATCTATCCACTACCAAATAACTCGTAAAATAAATTTTACTGCTACGTAAATTATGAATTTAATTTGTTTCATGTTGTGATCGATAATCATTAGCAAGAACTTTTAGTTGAAACCGAAGAAGAAAAAGACAAGCTCTCGGATTAATACACTAGTATATCGTTTTATCATGGTGGATTCGATCTCGGGATCTAGGGAAAATAAAAAGATATGATGAAGAAGTAGGAGTAATTTTAGTAAATTAATGGGAGATTTTGAAAAAAAAATTACAGATTTTCCAAACTCTGAGTTTTGGTAAAGACGGACAGTCGTATGATATTTTTATATTACAGAGAAACTCCCTTCGGCCGTGATAAGCTTCTATTTCCAGGTGAGATTGTTAAATTCATCATTTCCTTCGTACTAGGTGGTGTTGATGATATCCATTGTCACCGAAAGAACTAACACTCACACGGTGATCGGTGCTAATTAATTATAATGGAAAATTATTTGAAATTGAGACCTTCTTGTTGGTTCTTGTTGGACCCATCATAATGGGTAGACAGTAGTCATAGATAATTACACCTAAAAATATTGGTGCATGGTTTGGAAATTAAAAAGAAAAAATAAATTAAAAAAAGAAGTTTTTGATTTATCCAAACAATGGATATTCAAATTATTATGATTTTGAGACCTTATAGGCATGAAAAATAAAGTAAAGAAATTATTTAATTGCACGTGTCCTTTGCTTATTAATTGTTTATTTATATGTTGAAATGGGTTTTCATGTTATTTGCGTGTGATTATCACAATAATAATTAACAATAATCACGATTGTTAAAAAAAATTAACAATAATCACGTCAATAACACGGTAGTTAGACCTGCCATTCGTTACATAATTAAAGTTCTAATTCAAATTATGGAAATTGTGAATCTTGACTTGGGGACACTTTGATACAAATTTCTGTTGCAATAAGAGGCAATGGTTAGTTATCAAATTAATTAATTTTACAAAGCGAAAATGGCACTTGGATTTTATTGGTTTTCGTCAGGGCGATTTCATATATATACTTCAGTAAGGGTGTGTTTGATTCATCATTTTTTTTTTCAGGAAAACTCTTTTTCCAACTTTTTTTTCCACCTTTAGTTGTTTGATTGCATTTTTTTCCTAGAAAACGTTTTCCAACTTTTTCTCGATTTCCATTCTTTTCCTTGTTTTGAAGCAAAACGTTTTCCTTGGGGTGGAGGTGGTTTTTATTTTCCAAGAAAAGTTTGGCTTTTTTTTCCTTTTTTTTTAATGGACTATTTACTTTAACCATAAAGATAAGGAAAATAATCAAATTGCATTGGAAAAAAACACAAAAATAAGCAAAATAACATCATTTTCTAACTTTTAAATTAATCCAATCAAACACCTACAACTACTATTTTTTCCTGGAAAACCTTTTCCCGGAATTCATTTACCCGAAAAATATTTTCCTTCCAACCATTTTCGGGGTTTGCAATCAAAGACACCCTAAATGTATATTTAACATCTTTATATATCATTTCTAAAAGTTTACAAAGGAACTTTTATCCAAATATTTCACGCAACATACAAGTAGTCAAGTGCTATCTACTTTTCCCACCACTCATTTTTGTATTTATAAAAGACTTTTCAAACACATTGTAAAATATAAGGCAAGAAACCAAGAAGAAACATGTATAATTTCTATTGTGGAACGTGGTTGAAAAGTAAATCTACACAAAAGTGTGAAAAATAATATTCTTAAAATAATGAAGTCAAAAATAAAAAGATAAAAATAGTTATAAAACAAACACTTAGGTCTCAAGATATGTTTGATAGAGAAAAAAAATGATATGGTATCAGGCCAACAGATCGGTGGACCTAGACTAATTGTTCAGTGGGGATGAGATCGAAGAAAAAATATGGGGGTTGAACCGGAAAAAAAAAATCTAAATGAAATATTTATAATATGAATTTCATATTATTAGAAAAGATTTACTAATGTACTATATACTAGAACACCTTCAAATTAAATGATGCAAAATCATGAAAGAGTTGCAAAGTACAATATATTTGATTACAATTGCTCCCTACGAGTTCTCATACTTTGAAAATATCATATAATTGCATCATTTTCAATTTCATTCAATATATCCTTTTCGAGAAACACGGTTATACAACCATTCAACTATTGGTCTCCAATTTGATTAGGGCTAGAGGTTTTAATTGGATTGTGAGTTTTTTTGTCCAGGGGGCACGGGAGCTGTCGATGATGGCCAGATTATTATTATTATTATTATTATTATTATTATTATTATTATTATTTAATGGGCTTCAAATTGGCTTGCAAAAGTTGAGACCTTGGACTCAACACCCATGCAATATATTGGATACATTTTCAACTGGATACCATAATATAATTTTGATAGAAATTATTAAAATAATAATAATTTTTATATATGTGATTGAGAAATAAAAAATTGCATAAAAATATAAAAAAAATTATCAAACTAATATAATAAGTGATTGAAAATAATGATTAAAGAATGCTTTTTTCCCTAAATTATATATGAAAAATGCTCTTGATTATCATAAATTCATAACCATACCATTAATGCACCTCTTACCAACAACATAACCTGCGAATGCGATCCATAGAAGTTTGAAAATATAGATGCGAGAACAAGTAACAAGTCACAGAGACTTTCAGAAATGATTAAAATTTCGAATCTAGCAATGTATAATATATTTGAAAAATATTTATAGCATCAATGTTTTGACTTAACATATAATATTAGGGATGTATTCAGCATTCGTTACTATTAGATGGTGGAAATTTTTGGCCAAGAAAACAATTGTTTGGAGTAATTGCACAATAACGATCAAAGATGGGGGACCTTTTCAACAATTATCCAACAATAAGAGTAAATTCCTCGAAAATTAAGGGCAATATTGTCACAAAAATGCAAAACGGAAGGTTAAAATGGTCATTGAATTCTTATATAGCAGCTGCATCACTGAACTGCTTTCCCACTTTAGACTGCCTCCCAATCATCTGTTCATCTTCTCCTCCCTCGCTATTCGTTAAATTCTCACCATCTCAAAATCTCCACCGCAAAATCGAAAATTCTGCTCTTTAGGTCAATGATCTGTAAGTCCTCCGGATATCTTCTTCGGCTCTACGGAAATTTTCATTTTTTTGATTTTTTTTTCCGTTGCATTTCATTGATTTTTGCGGGTTCATTTGTTTCTATCTTCGCCTTCTAGGAGTGAAGTGTTCTCCTGAGGATTCTAATGTATGGATGATGAACGAAGTGAAATTTGATTATTGTCTGTTGATTGTCAGTTGATTTGACTTCACAAACTGAAGCGGCCTGTCTAATTTTGTACAAACAGAAGGGATATTCAACGCATAATGAAATTGGATTGAATTTTTTAGAACATATATTGTTTTCTATTAATTTTGTGCTTTGTTTACTTTATTTTGGTAAATCTGCTCATTTGAACGATTTATGTGTATTTGTGAGTGAATTATTGGCCTCTTTGAGACTCAGAAGTTTGCTCTTCTTCTTTAATTTCAGGTTCTCTGTGATATTGATTCGTGATAATTTCAGTTGGATATAGGAGTGACCAATATGCGGTGGCTGAGTCTGTCAATTGATGTTTTTCGTTGTGTTATCTCCTTGAATTTGTACTGCAGGGTTATTCTATAAGTTATCATTTCCTCCGCTGAATTCAACCTGACTTTTGTTTCCACTATCCTCTTATCTATAGCTATCAATGGGTTCCAGTCACGTTTCTTTCTTTAAGTGTTTCATCTTTATTCTGTAAGCTTAGAAAAGCGATAGCACCATTCAAATTTGCACTTTAAACAACTGTTTCTTTTATTTCTAACTCAAATTTGTGGGCTTTGTGTCTTTTTGAACTCTTCTTTCCATCAACTCGATTGCATTTCTTACACAGCAGATCTCTAGATTCTTCGCCCTTGTTTTTAGTTCGACCCTCCTAGTTTCCGATAAAACTTACATAGAATTTGAAGACCAGTCAAGAGTTGAAAGAAGTTATGGTGTGCCAAGCAGCTAGTCAGACACGATTTAAGGCATTGAAACATGAAAGTGGGATAGCTGGGAGAACAACCATCATAGTTAGAGTAATAGCATGCTTTCAACCTTTGCAAAATTGCCAGGTTTGTTTATACTTTTGATAGCATTGGTTATGCTTGTTGATGTTACATCTTTCTTGATGAATTGATTGTTATCTTATGTTGCTATCATGTTTCTCTATGTACTATAATCCTGAGGTTACTAAACTTTTTTCCTGTTCATCTGATATCAGGCTGAATATTTCCGTCACTTGCTAAAACCTGTTACTTAGTCTGGTTTAGAGTTTACGTCATCCAATCGAGCTAGCAATCTATAGTTTCCATCTTCTTTTGTTTAACACCTTTGAAAGTAAGCAGTTGCAGATTAACTACAGGCATTATCCTGGTATGATATCCTTATCTTTGTGGGACTTGCACTAATTCATTTCTAGAGCTTCTGAATGACCGTTGTAATTATGGATGCCAGGTTGTTGTTTTGACTGAATGTTTACGGCCAAAGAGTCTTGTCAGCAGTTTTCTGCATGGAATTTACCAACTGTGGACCACCTGCCACTTTTACATGCGAGGCAAAACCATAGTTCGCCATGTTACCCAAATTCTTCCACATTTACTGCAAATGTGGGGTTTCATGAACGATCAGTTTGTAATTTACAAGGTTCAGAAACTGGCCAAATAAACAGAGTTGATGGGTTCTTCTGTCATCTTCCTCCTCTCTGTGAGAGCTCATCTCCTACCACTAACCCATATCTGAAAGAATCTCAATTTGGGTTATCCCATGGGCTTCAAATGAATGTTAATCCTACTCGTTCCTCTTCCACTTCTCGGAAGAAGTTCCTCATTTTTGATCAATCTGGTAATCATACTAGATTTTTCTTCAGCCCATCATTCTCACCTTCTGGAAACCAAATTATTACCTCCAATGCTGCTGCTGGAAGTCACGGATTGTGTGGTGAAGTGGCTATTCAAATGAAGCAAGAACAACAGTTCTTGGTGAAGCCCATTGTTGAAGACAAATGGGACAAGAATCATTTTTTGGGAGGAAGTGAGATGCACGAAGATACCGAAGAAATCAATGCCTTACTCTACTCAAATAGCAATGATGAGTATGATGATGATGGTGAGAATGATGAAGTAACTAGCACGGGGCATACTCCAGTCGCTATTCAGGAGGGCCATGACAAGGACATTCAATTTGGGGAACTAGTTGAGGAAGTTGCCAGTTCTATTTGCTCAAATAAAAGGCAAAAACTGCTTGATGGTGGGTACAAGAAATCATCATTAGTGGAAATGGGAGGTCCATTGAAAATGGCTAGTACACAAAATTATGAGGTTGATGTGGAATCAAGCTGTGCTGGTAAGAACAACTCCTGTGATGATATTGGTTCCATTAAAAGAGTAAAGAAGATCAAGATTCGGCAGTCATTGAAAATCCTTGAAAGTATTATTCCTGGGTTAAAGAATAAGGATCCACTGGTTATAATTGATAAAGCGATTATTTACTTGAAATCATTGAAGCTGGAGGCCGAGACCTTGGGATTTAGCTACCTTTGATTGCATATCATCCTTTTACTCAACACAGGATGTTGGTTTGGAGATTTGTTGGTTGAGTAGGATCATTAGCAAGAAACTATTTACCATTTAGTGTGTGTTGAATAAAACTATTTATGCATTTGAAAGTGGTAAGGTTACTTTTGCTTTTGCAAAACCTTTACCACCTTGCTTTTCACTCTAATAGCGCAGCAGTATGTATTATGTGGGCCAATAAAGGAGGAGCTTAATGGGATGAAATTTGATCTTTACTCTCATTACCCTCAGGTGCAGAAGAAAAATGGGGATGTAATTGTTGACTTGAAATGATTATTCTTAAGCTTTTGGGGATTAAAGTAAGTACAGTAGATTTGAATGCATGGTGGTGGATAGTGGTATGCTGTGCTGTAAATGAAGACCCTTTTCCCGGGATTGTTGAGAAACTTCATGGATTAAGTGCATGCGCTTGGTTCTTTGGGTCCCGCTTTCCATTTTCACTTGCTTCCTTGGTTATTGGGGGTCCCACCTCCCATTCTCACTTTTTCTTGAATATCTCCATGGTATTGGTCTTATGGAACAGAGGGGACCCCTCCCCCCACAAAACCCCCCAAAAAATCCCACTGCATAGTCAACTACTGTTGTTTGTTTCCACTTGTGAGCTTTTGTATTGTAAAAATTGTGGCCTGAAGTGTCTAGTCTATATATGGACAAATGAATCTTGGTGTGTTTTGTTGTACTATTTGGCCGTGTGCATCTAATAAATAATTACTTGGTCAGTTGTGAATGAGATTAATTTCCTTTTAGTTTATTGATCTGTTTATATCTTCATATTATATTTTGAAGCTTTGTTGATAAGAAAATCATGTGCAGTGTGTGATTGCCTTCTTGATTGACTCTGATTATAAATAAACTTGGTGGAGTGTGGGGCCAATTCTTTTGAAGATTTGTTAGTTGAATTGGACTGTCAATTTTAATTTTGTATCTGTGATGCAAGGGTGAGATGTGGTTTTACAGAGAGGCAAACTTGGCATTTTGTTGTATTTAATTCTCATATTTTAATTTTCATTAATATGATAAATTAGGATTTGAATATGAGAATTGGGGCAGATGTTGTCAAATGTTAGGTTAGTGTTCATATTTTTCTTGCCTTGATGATGTAGGGTGGTTCAACAAATGACTAAACAATGTTTGTGATAAAAGAGGATAATAAGAGTCTCAATGCATTATTAGTATGGTAATGAAAGGGACTTCCACATTTTCATTCTTGTTATCACGATTCTTGTTTTGGAAGTAGTTGTTGACTTCAGAGAGAGCTCTCTCTCTCTCTCTCTCTCTCTCTCACAGCCATTCTGATGCCCATGCTAGAAATCGGTTTCTATTGTCCATGTGACTTGTGACAGTATATCAGTTGTGACAATATATCATTATCCATATTATCCATATAGAATAATCGTACAGTTTTAAGATCTCTACATGATATACAGGTAATGGCGTGATGTCACAATAACAGAGTATATATGATACATTATGCTCATCGTGGGCATTAATATGGAATTGAAAATGTGTACACATATATATTTTTACATATTTTCCAAGCAGAAGATCAAAATGATGACATGATTGGGATTCTGTAATCAAAATATTATTATTACTACTTTTTCCTTTTATATTTCATAACTTGATGGTATATTCCGTTTTTCAACAAATTATTGCATGTTCTGGAAGGGCAAGACAAACCCTCAAATTATGTGAAAGTGATACTCCTTAATTTATTGCTACTGGTTTTTCTTGGTGTAGACTGTAGAGCCCTCGATGTTGAAAATTGCATCTCAATCCCAACACATTTTTAGAGTAACAACTTGGTTCCAACCTTTCATTAAGGTCATAAGAAAGATCCGCTATAACAAAAACTATCTAAAACTTTAATTTCATAAGAAATATCTGCTATAACAAAAACTATCTAAAACTTTAATCGTAGTTAATATTCCTGTTCTCCTCCACATATGAGGAGTTTTCACTCTTCTCTTGATTGCCGTGACACTTAAATATTATTTTGAGAGAATAGGGCCTCCTCACGTGGAGAGATCCTATTAACCTATATCAATAATGTGAAGAATAAAATCAATTTAAATAGAGATGAGAACGGAATGTCATTAAACAATGACGTGACCTCATATTTCAACTTTATTAGAAGAGGACAAGAGGTTATGCTTCCCAATTATGATTAGGGTAATTGGCGCAATAAGGATCCAACATATTAAACCATTGCGCAACAAGGACCTATTCTATTTTTCTTCGCATTTTAGTCCTCAAACTCAAGTTTCGCTGCTCGATAAGGACTTCCATTAGTGCAACATTAAATTTCACCGTTAAAGGCTAATTGTGCGTAGATAATTGGTGCAAGAAGCACTCAACGTATTAAGTTGCTGCGCAACAAGGACCTATCTTTTTTTTGGTATTTTAAAAATATAAAATTGTTGAAATTTTCAAATGACACCGAATTCACTTCCAATTTTTTTAAATCCTTCAACGGTTTTATTTCTCTTTAATAAAAAACAATATTAAATTAAATCAAATAATAGTTATCATTAACTACAATACTTACTATTATTTATCACACTCAAAATATTTAATAATACTGATTTGAGGTTTTATTTGAGAAATAAAAAATTTGTAGGATAAAATAACAACATGTTCGTTTTTTAATAACAAAATATTTAATGATACAACTATTATTTGATTTAATTTAATATTTTTTTATTCAAGAGAAATAACCGTTGAAGGATTTTTTTAAAAAAAATGAAAGTGAATTTGGCGTCATTTGAAAATTTCAATGGTTTTATATTTTCAAAATGAAAAAAAAGGGATAGGTCTTGTTGCGCAACGACTTAATACGTTGAGTCCTTCTTGTGCCAATTATCTGCACATAATTAGCATTTAACGGTGAAATTTAACTTTACACTAACATAAGCCCTTATTGCGCAGCGAAATTTGAGTTTGAGGACTAAATGCCAAAGAAAAATAGGATATGTCCTTGTTTCATAGCAGGTTAATATGTTGGGTCCTTATTGCGCCAATGGCCTTATAATTATTGTCCTTAAAGATGCGTTTTTCTAAAGGATGGAATTCTTTTACTATTTTAAAATTATCAAACAGTGTCTATATTTATATATAAGGGATCACGTTATTTATTATATTGTAATACCTCAAAAGATTGCACACAAAACTAAGAGAAAAGGCACACGTGTTTGATAGTTTTGAAGTACTAGACATTAATACGGAGTACATTCTACAGTTAAGAATATGTGACGATAATGTAAAGGAGAGTTGCATGATTTTTGTTATTGGACAATTGTGGAACCATAATAGGAAGATTGGGAATCGAGTGGAAGAATAATTCACTAGTGCAAAATTTCATTAATGTTATGAATATAATAATAATATTAATATAATATAATTAATGAGGGAAGTGAGGGAAATAAATTATTATATTTTATTTATGTGAATGATTATTATACCCTTGATGAAATTATGTAATTACGATTGTGTTTCAAGTTTCCCTATAAATAGGGTTTTGATTATTAATGAAATTAAATTCCCGCATTCCAGAATTAATTCTCTACTATACTCTATTATTTCTATACTTTTATAACACGGTTATCAAAGACCCTCTAACCCTTGAGTAATATAGAAGTATGCTTCATACGATCTTATAGACGATCTGATCTTACAGATCAGACCTGATTATTACAATTTGAAATACTCAATTTTCTATAAAATCTCTCTCTGTCATTCTCTCTCTAAAGCAGACAAGACACCACTGCTATAAAATACATACTCCTACATATGAATCACAATACCAATGTCGATTAGTGGAATTTTCCAAACACGCGAATAATCTTGGTTTGAAAAAATTAAGCAAAATGGAAAAGGCGGAGAGAGGATACATTATATATATTATATTATTATTTTATAATATAATAATATATTAAACTATAACATTCGCTTTTCGAGATATAAAGGCATACATTATCAAAAACAAATTTTCTCGACTCCATTATACTCGATTTAACGAGATCTTCGATTTGATACCAATATTGATAAGCGAAACTTTCAAAAATTTACAAATCAAGACTCCCAACTTTTGAAAAAGTTACAAAAGGGTCCTTACACTTGTGAATATTTACGTATTAATGCTTATAATGCCAAAACTTTATAAAGAGATATGCGGTATACACGCATTTGCCCAGCCGCAACCAATGGGTGCTAAGTGGCGGCCAGTATGTATTAATGTTTTATAGAAATATGTGTGCGCCATCGCACTTTTTGCCAGCAAGATCGCCAAGAACCTGTGATTGTGACAAGAACAGATATTTCGATTTACGAACCGTTTATTTTGGCGATAATTATATTTTGAAGAAATAGTTAGAACAAATTTTCTTCTATAGATATTTAATTTTACACTTTTGTTATTGCGATTTAAATCTTTGCAATACTTCCTACCGATGATGGGTTCAACCATCACTAAACTGAAGATTTTATATATTTATGCACTTTATATGCTAAGTGAAGAGTAATACCTTCTACTAAGCGGACTCTACTCCTAAAGAAGTAGTTAAATGTTATGCAATTTAATTCTCGCGATTTAAATTAAAGCCGTAAATTTATATTTATTGCAATAATTCCCATAAGTGGGATTGACCACCTATTGGAGGAAATTTAATTCTGCAATTTAAATTTACGCACTTTAAATTCCGCATATATATTTCCAATGTGTGTGAGTTATATCACCACGATTGGTATGAATATTTTCAATGTGGTGAGATATACCACTGCGTTTAGAATACTTATTACAAATGTAGTTGGATTAAACCCCACAATTGGATAATCGATTTATATATGTTGATATGAATATTCTATTGATATTAAAGAAAGGGATTTGAGCAAGTGATGCCAGAATTTACCGTTGTATGTATTGATGAAATGAAATTGCTCAAAGAATCCCATTGTAATAAAAGAGAAAGAAAATATACTGTGGTGAAAAATCTCATTATGAGATTAGTATATTGTAATATGATGAGAAATGCTCTTAAAGAAGCATTTAATAAAGGAATGTTCACTTTCCACGCCTATTGAATATTGATGGAGAAAATTGAGTAAGTGGTCTCGAAGTTACCATTGGATAAATAAAATGCTCAATAGATTCCATGTTGATAAATCAAAGAAAATATATCATGGAGAGATTATATATGAAGTAATCTCATCGATGATATAAGATTGTATTAATATGAGAATAAAATGCTCTTGAAGAAGCATAATCACTAGATTTCTCATGTTGAATAAAGCGATATGATATTATTATTATTACTCCGTAATAAGTACAAAAACAAATAAGTGGGCATATTGAGAATATCGAAGATGGCATAAACACTAAAATATAAAATGCGAAAAGAAAATACATATTGAACCCATAAATGAAGAGTGCGTTTGAGAGTATAAATACCGTAATTTTGTCACCCTCAACATCGTGGTTCATAATGAGATATTTAAGGATCCGAATTTCTTTTTCGCTGACACCGGTAATTACGTGAGGACCGGGCTTCCATGCAGTTCTTGAACATATGCATGAAATTTGATAAGTAGTTCATCATGATTAGTAGAAATAAGTATTTTTCTGCGCTAAATGAGAGATAACTTATTATCTACACTCACGATCTAAGGCAGCTAGTAAGCTATCAAAGAAATTGTTAATATTCAACAAACCTATTAGTTTGACATGAAAGTTCCACCGTGCCAACAAGGCTATATTGAATATTTCCTCCAATGTGTTGTAGTCGCCGAAGGACAATGAAAGCATCACTATTATTCATCATACATCATGCAGTTGTGGATGGATTGCGCTATGCAACCCGCTGGACCCATGGTAGAACTCCACCCAATTGAGTATTAGATCCAACTAAATGGAAATGTATTACACTCAAACTCTTATTCCCCGATGATGCGGCCATTATAAGTCTAGCTAAAAGTTTGTTGTTGGTTCCTCCATATAGTATATTGATTTCTTGTCTCCTAACTCTTTATTTAGTCGATTTGCCATATCCACGTATTGGATATGACCTACCAATTTAGATCCACCAAGAATACATACGGTTTTAATCATGAGGTAAAGGCCGACTTGTATGAGATGATTCTAAAATCTCCATATCCATCTCTACTCCTATCTCTTTTTGCACTATACTTTAATGTATGAATATAGAGAGATATATGAATCCCTCTATTTAAAGTTAAAAATTTTCAAACCAATAAGTGATCAGACTATTTACTTTTTTGACAAATGAAAGAGAAAATGCGAGAAAAATTTTAGTGAAATGACATATACCTATCGGTGATTGAAAAATAATATATATACATATATATATCTTAAAATTGAAAAACAATATTTACAATTACAAGAAAAACATTGATCTTCGTTATTACAATCGAACTTCCTTACATTAATATGAGAAAATTATTATACTAAATTTTTCTACTAAATTTACAAACAGGATCTTCTAAAGTAAGGTTTTCAAGACTATAACGTGATTGGTCATCTTTGAATTTGGCCCATAAGGCCATCACCACCTTATGTACGTGTCCACTAGGATGTGTCTCAAGAGCCTGTTGAATATCATCCAAAGGCTCCTTACTCAATCCATCCTTAATGAATGCTATCTTATCTTCTCGATTAGACACGCACGTACCCCGCAGTTTACATCAAGTGTCACATGTCCACCGAGCACATTTGTAGCACCCTCCTAATCTTTTTGCTCTCCTGCTTCTTTGAAAAACTACTTTTACCCATACCTGCATGTATTTAGAAGAATCAAACCTCACCAGGATAATCGAACCTTTGCTTCAATTAAACATCAACATCTCCCTCGGGATGCTCCTTATTCATTAGCATCCTCAACCTTTTCGAAGTCTACCTCGATAAATTCTTTAGAATTTTGATCGGTAATGATGGATAGTATTTTCGAAGATTTGAGAGCATATGATCCATTATAAGATATGGACTCTTATTAGGATAAATTTTGCAATAATTTTGATGATCTATTTATAGAATAATACGACGGTATGAGATATGACTCAGCGTTAAAATAGTAACATGAAACGTGATGAGGTAACGACTACGTAAAGCGTAAGAGCTAAGACTCACCAAGGTAGCGAATAACAAGAGCGATATGATGCGTATGAACTGAATCCGTGTTTGTATAGTAGTAGACAATAATTCCACCGAAACATGATGGAATATGTCGCAGGTGAGCTATACATATGATGAAAGTAATAAATCATCGTAGAACTATACGATATCTAGTGAAATCGATATAAGAATTTATCAACTAAAAGTTCAATAATACTCGTTTGCGTAATCCCGATCGACCATCCCGGTTTAAATAATTATTGAAATCAATATTTCAAGTGAAGAATTAAAAGAATTCTTCAATGATTATTCTCGATAAATGATGAAATCATTACTAGCTAATATTGGGGAATAAATTTCAAATATCCTAATAAAGGATGAGAAATATGGGCCCACTCATCCTCCACACTACTAAATATTTATGATGTGGATCCACTAGATAGTCACATGTGTATACGATTCAGTAATTTGAAATTTACGTAAATATTTGCTCACTAGATGAGCATGATTTCCAGATTTAATGATAAAGCTAAGTAAACGATATCCCAATACTTGAATAAATCCTGAAGGATTGGTATGCGCATACAAGTGGGATATTGTGGCAAATTATTTAAAGTCCTCCAATAAATTGCCAATATCGAGAATAGAATGCAAACTATATAAATTCTCATATTAGTGAATGATGAGAACATATATGAGTTTTAGTGTTCTAAATTTTCTTAGCATGAGGGGAGTATTAAAAATTTAAAATGATATGTGAAATGCATCATACTATATCCTCACAATTAAAATATGAACTTGAAGTTCAAAGATGTACAAAAGATGCTATGAACAATCACATATATCGCTTAAGATGCTTTGATAAGTTAGCACAAGCGTTGATATTATGAGATTTCCCCAATCATATATATCGAAGCAAATTATTAAAGATGGTCTTAATAACGAGGCATATACTTGCGAAAGTATATAGACATAACTATATTGTGTAATCCTACAAGATGATTGATAATGAGATATCTCGATAAAGTTATGTCGATATGGAAAGGAAATAAAATTGAAAGTGTCGACACACTATGAAAAGATAGCGCTACATACTATCAATAATAGTGAGGATATTAAAATCCATCGAAAATGCCGATCTTTGAAATATATGCCCTTATGATTAAAGTGTTCATGCAGGTTTAATGAGAAATGAGAATGAAACTCTTGAAGAGGTTTCAAATGTATTATTGTATCGATTACAGATGCACAACGCTCAAAATATCTACATTGATATTGTTGAGAAATCATATGTCAGACTCTTTTCCTTGATTGATGTTTTTGTCCCAAAAACGGGTTTTTCTCAAACAAGCGTTTTTAATGAAGGCGACCCAATCTCAACTACTATGAAATCTCAGGTAAGAGATTTAGGTATATATCTCGATATAGTGAGAAAATGAGATCAGTCGTTGATTGCATATATACACTAAATACAATAACATGATATTGTATAACATCTAAAATTTCATTCACGTGAAATGAATGAAGAGTATGAACCAATGTATATGATACTCATACAAATCTATGAAATATTTTGAAATGCTTATGACATACTTGTATAAAATACGCCGTTGCACTCTTTTCCCTTGGTGAGGTTTTATCCCATTAGGTTTTCCTAGAGCGTTTTTAATGAATGCAACATTAGCGTATTCATACGAATAATGTGTATCTTTTTCCTTCATTAGGATTTTTCCACTCGGGTTTTTCCTAATAAGGTTTTAGCGAGCATGTTATTCGGTATATTCGAGACAACAAGAGAAATCGACACAACATTCATTGGATCGAGCTTATAATAGAGACGCTTTAGATCCAAACAATGATGATATTGAAATCCTTTACCGTAAGGATATCGGTGCTCAAGATATGAAATCGGATGGAGTAGTGTCTCTCTTTTTCCTTCGATCAAGTTTTTCCCACCTGGATTTTCTTGACAAGGTTTTAGCGAGCGACGCGTGAATACTCTTATCGCTGATAGATATCGGGGAAGCAATGTTTTGATGAGCGGTATATAACCACTCCAAGCTATCACTTGCACGGTTTGGAAGTTTTTTCCCACTCCGGGTTTTCTCCAAACAAGTTTAGAAGATATTTGTATTAATATTCATGAGTGTTATGAATATAATAATAATATTAATATAATATAATTAATGAGGGAAGTGAGGAAATAAATTATTATATTTTATTTATGTGAACCATATTATAACCCTTGATGAAATTACATGTAATTACGATTTATCACATTATTCAAGCTTTCATATAAATAGAGGCTCAGTTATTAATGAGGTAATTCATAATTCCTGATTCATTCTCTAAACTTCTACATTATTTCTATACTTTTATAACAATGAATATTTTTTATTTATCTTTGTAGGACATGTGGGACATGAAGTTATATACTCAAATCTGCAACGAAATTTAGGCAAACGTATATTACGATAATAATCCTAAATCCACCAATTGCTACCACCATTCTTCTAATAAATAAATTATTAATTTGCACAACGTAATTGATTACGCAGCGATAGCAAGTAGTTGGAAAATTAATCCATGAAATTAAAATTATATAACAACAGTTTTGTTCCAATGCCAACTGTTGGCATGCTCACACTCCTAAAAAAAATTCGTGGGGTTGACACGGATCCTCCGACTATTAGGAGGCAGTTATGTATTATTCATCTCACATCACGTAGATACCAAAAAAAAAATTAAAAAAAATTCCATCTGATCACGTGGCGCTCTGTTAGGGCGCCACGTGGGGGCGTGGGCATGCCCACAGTGGACAAGTGAACAAAGGCATATATAACAATATGTCAAATTCCGAAATAAAACAAGAATAATTCTATTTGTACAATTAATTATATAACAAATATGTAAAGTGTCATAATTCTGTAAGAATGTGATAGAATAACAGTGATATTCTATCATTTAGGATCGAGACACCCACTTAATTGTGCAACTAACACGATTCAATTAATCATGTAATATTTCACTTAAAAATTGATCGAATAGTTAATTATCAAAGAGCTTAAGTATTGTGTAACATCCTGTTTGGCAAGAGCCTCTTTGTTTTTAGGAGCTCTTCAATGGATTTGCTTGCAAATGCCTAATAAAATTACGATTTTGACAAAAAAAAGGTATTGTGTAACGTCCTTGAACATGTTTGTTATACTAATTAGTTTATTAACTTGTTCAGTTATGAATGAGTGACTAATATTTATTAATATGAGCGTCGACTTTTTAGAGCTACAAGAGTAACAATGTATACTATTTATGTATACACTCGTATTTATCGTTGGGAAAATACTAAATTTATCATCTTGTATCGGTACGAGTTAACTCTCCAGAGGAGTGTACATGAAAAGTAGAAAATGTGTACATATAGCATTGCCCAAGAAAAAGTTGTTAATGGTTGAAAATATATTTTTGAAAAGTCTCGAGCTTTAATATTCATGGTAAGTTTGAATCATTTCTGCGTACCAAATCTTGATTCTTGAACGGAATTGCCCAAAAAGGTGAAAAACAGATTGAAGTCCAAGAGTTGATAAAACTCAACCAGAGCCACAATCTCCAAGCAGAAATACACACAAGAATGAAGAATGCAATAAGAAATTACAAACAACCGAATCACCCAATACAACAACACCGATGATAAAATTATCATAAATTCCTGAAAAAAAAAAAAAAAAACCTTTATCGAACACGAAACTCATTGAATAATCTAAAATCAAGAAGAAAAAAACACATGATTTACGAAATAGAATTCCTCCACCTCCTAGGCATCTTCTTAGTCTGCTCTGCATTCGGTACTTGAGACCCCATATCATGATTCTCCGTCCCTTTACCAATCTTGCTCAGCTTTTTCCACCCCACAGTCCACGCAGACGTCTGTTTCGGCTTAGCCATTTTGTCAAATTGCCTTTGTAAAGTCGCCATTTCATTTTGGAGTTCCAAGTACTTAGCCTTTACACTCTCTAGTTCAAACTTGAGAGTGTTGATATCCTTCTTGGCCGTCACCCATCCTTCTTGGAATGATTGAGGTGTCCCTTCGAGTAATGTTTTGCGGTTTGATATCAATGGTTGGTAGTGGGACTCACCGGCTTCTTTGAGGGAGGAGTTGGCTATTGCGTTGCTTATCTTCACTTGCTCGGAGAAGAGGACTTGGACTACTACTCGTAGTGGGAGTCTTTCGTTTTGGGCGGCGTGCATACATGCGTCGATTGATAGCTTTTGGCAATCCATCACACGGCATAGTCTCTTCCTTTCATGCTCCGTTAACATTGGATGAGCCTATTGTCGAGGGATAAAGCACAAAAGTCAGTTTTGGAAAAGATAGTAGACAAAGAGAATAGTGATGCATATCATTTCTCAAGTGGTACCTCCTCATTCGCTGGTGCTAGAGTGTAGCGCACGGGCAGTGCTACAATAGCGAAAGAGGTGGTGCCACCTCAATGCTATTTGGGTGGTTCTTAGACATTAAGAACAATGCGATATATCATTAATGATGATTGATCAATATCTAAACAGTACGTATCTCATTTGCTAGTGTTAAGATGGTGAGTACTATCAACATTAACGATATATAGTATTATTCTAGAATTATTGATGCCAGTATACCTTAAGATAGGAATCAATTGCTCTATATAATCCATCATCACAAGTTCTGGCATATTCGGGCAAGGCCTCAGCCAAGACTTGAAATTTCGTCAACGAAAGATTTCTATCTCTCGCGACCTCTGTAAGATAGCTATCGAGGAGCCTAGCGACTCTCATCTTGGCATTATTATTCGTCCCCCTCTGAGCCGAATCATACATATTTTTCTCAGAAAACGATTGTCTCACAGGACTCGAACCATCCGATTGTTCTTGAACTAGAAAATGTTCCAAAAGTCTCTGGACAAGATCAACATCATACGTTGTCTCGGTTTTGTTATAACAAGGTATCAAAAGATCAGCCAACTGAGCCTGTTCTAATTGCATCCCAACCCTCTTCTCCAACTCAGTAAGCAAAGCCAGAGCCACTTTTAACATGTTTGCCATTCTTAACAATCGAAGAAGGAAACTACACGAGACGCTATCTCTTTGTGGCGGGATTATACTTATTAGGCTTTCTATTATCATCCGTTGGTCTTTTGCTTGAACATTTGGTATAATGTCCTCTTTACTACTAGCCACAATCATGTGCAGCCCACCTTTCCAACTACTACTACTGCCATTACTATTACTGCTGTTACTTCCATCATCGCCCGCTGTCGAGCTCGGCCCGAATCCTGGACCCACTCCTAAGCCGAAGCCCGAGCCCAAGCCCGGCCCATCTTTGATCAAGCCCGGGAGCCATTTATTAGCATAATGCATAATCACAGCCCCAATCAACTCATACCTCATCCCCTTCACCTTAATCGCGGTGATAACACGCACGAAATGGTCAATCCGAAGAATAGAAACATCCTCAAACCACCAGTCCGGCGGCACTTGTTGGGCCCTACTCGGGCTAGAATCTTTCATCTCATTCCACTTCGGGCTTGAAACTCCTCTCGCGGGCCTTCCTGTGTACTGCCATCTTATCCCTTTCGGGTTAGCGCAAGCTTTCCACGCTATAGACTCACTACACCTTCTCACTATTTGGAGATTTTCGGCCCATGGTGATAGCTTCTCACAACTCTTCAAAACTAGTATAGAGTCTCTCCATGATGATAACACCACATAACTAAGAAAAGCCTCGGTTTTGAATATCAAATTACCTTCTTCTAAATCTTCGGTCATTTCTAGATACTCGGCCGCACATCTTAGGCCCGAGATTACACTCGCCGTTAGATCAACTGCAATCCCATAACAAAACCTCGCCGCTAGTTCAAATGCCTCAGGACCTCCCGGAATGTCATCTAGTACCATCTTGTTTACTTCTCCATCCCGTGATTCGTATATTATTCTATTCAACTTTCCACTTCGCGAAAGAAGAGGATACTACAAAAAAAAAACACGCAGAAGCGCAAAATCTCATGATTAATTTGACCAAATTCTATTATGAATTAATAAAATTGATTGGCTAATTGTACAGTATGATTAGACTCGACTCGAAATGAAATTACCTTGTGCAAATGGAAACTAACATCTCCAATTTGAACTAAAAGATCACTTGGAATATCAGTTGCAACATACCTATTATAAACAAGAATTATTAAAGAACTGAAAATTTTAATTTCTTTAATGAAAGTTAATGCTCATAGATAGTTAGATACCAAGATTGGCCTCTTTGCTCAAAGCCATCAGTCTTAAGGCCATGTTTGGTTATTGAGATAACTCCATTACCCAAATCTCGACCACCAGCAGACTCAGTTTCAGAATCCCACATGGTGTCGAAGAAGAAACAGAGAAGTCAGAGTTTGAGTTGATAAGAGCAGAGGATGTGAGCTGAAGAGCAGAGGATAATAACTAATGGAGAAGATGAAGTGATGAGTAAAAAGGAAGAATCTCACATGGGTTGCTTGGAATTATCTCTAATTGTCGGCTTTCTCACAGAGTTTTTCAAGGCTAAAACAGGCTGTGAAGTAATGGACATACTAACACTGTTTTTGGATCTTTCATAAATAACACCTTTTCTTTCAGTAATAAATGACATGCCTTAGCAGAAATGGGTGTTTCACTGTTCATGTTTTAGCAGAACTTAAGCTTGGTCGTAACGTGGTATGCTCGTCCAATGAGGAGACGCCACCGCGATAACGGTCCATTCGGTTGAATTTTTCAAACGGTCGAGAATTTAATTTGAATGTGAAAAATAACCACTCAGACTTTTAGACGAGTGATCAACGCGGATACAATCTTAACAGTATAACAAAACATTCTCATATAGAATGAAAGAATTATGAATAGCTGGTGCAGTAGGTGGAGACGTGGAGTATATAATGCACCTTACATTTTTACAAGCTAAGTCCATGGTTTATGATTGGAGCATGGACCACACTTAAGTCCAAACTGATTTTGATGTTTTGGGAAATGTAGGTATTTACTAATCACTAACTTGGCTGTGGATAATTTAGTTAAGACTCTAATTCAATATTTTTTGCGGCGATATCGCATTGCATTATTTGATCTGATAGTTTGAACAACTCGATCTGTTCTCATATTTCTTGTTAATTAAAACTCAGTACTTTGTACAAGAATAGTGAAATCTCGAATATTTGACGAAAAATGGGGGTCTGCATGGAACCTTCCTTGCAAAGAGAATTTAGTTATAGGAGGGGTACCAAAATAGGATGTTTGATATTACTAGCCAAGGTTCTGTGGCGTAAAAATTGTACCTCATAAAAATTAGTTGTACCATATGGTCCATATCTTTCCTACATACTCAGTGATAAAGTTGGAGATATGGGGCCTCGCGTTTAATTATTTGTCTTTGTACCCGGTCCACCCTCTGATTTGGGATGGTAAATTTGTGGAGGAATTAACATTACAGTTTTAGATATATATATATATATTTTAATGAATTAACATGACAGTTGTTATGTAGGCATTGTTCTATTTGGTGTTAATCAAATCCGCACGCAATTCCGTATACCTCATACTCATTTTCAACCACACACGCATTTCCCAAAATAATATTAACCACACATTTTTACACGGAATACCGCGCGGAACAACTAAACCCCCAATCAAACAAGGCCGTAATATCTTATATTCTTATTCTGTCTCTTTGGCTGTCACAACTTATCGAAGAGATATATATACCATTGAGGAAATTGATTCCAATAATATGGATTGTATTGATTGAATGAGATTGTGAAGTTTCACGCATGTTAGTGTATGTATTTTAACAATTTTTTTTATATATTTTTATATATTCTTTTCAACTCCACTTATTCTTTTTCATATTTCACATCCATATATCTTGTGGAACTTATCTATATTATACAAATCTCTACCATTCAACTCCATTCATTCTCTCTCCTATATCACATTAAAATTTATTTTTACACATATACTAACACGCACTAGACACCAAAGATTTGAATACGTTTGCATATAATTGAAGCAACTCAAAGTGGGCTCCTATTCTTGTAAGGAGCATTGAATAATTCCAGTGGTGAATCTGTTAATTAGAAATATAATTTGAGAAGGCAAGATTTATTGTCTCATTCAATTGAAATAGTGAATAGTCCATCCACAGACATAACCAAATATATTAATTCAATATTTATATGATTTTAATTAGATATAAGACATCATATAATAAAAAATAAAATAGTAAATCTGGACTCACGTGAATAAAGATAAAACTCAATAATTTGTCGAAAAGCTAATTACCTGTAGTCATTGAATTTTCTGCTATATAAATTAATTGCTGTTTTAAGTGGGATAAGGACAGTTTGGTTTTGGTTTCCATCTGTGGGTCCACCTCTACATGAATGGGTTCATAATCCAATAGCATATTCAGAACTGATGGACCATACGGCCCATGCCTTCATCTGCATGCTAGCTGTAGTAATCAGCACGCTCTGCGGTTATATACGTAAAATATGATAAAGTGATAATATCAGTTTTTAATTTTAAGTTGGTGTAAATATATATTGTATGAAATAAAAGCGTAATATATATATATATATATATATATATATATATATATATAAAACATGCAAAACAGCAATGTACTCAGGCTTTGAATTTAAACCTATAGTATACTATTTTTAAGATTTTGTTGAAACAAAAAATCTTCCTAAACGAGGATTGAGGATCAGGTTTATCTGGTGTTATAGCAACTCAGATTTGACTTGTAATAGCTTCATCATTAATTAATTACATGTGTCCCCACTAACTAGTAAGGTTCATTCTTTGCCCCGCTCTTTTGATCTATTATTGACATTAGTTTTTTAACATTTAACACCTAAATTTTGTGGCTTACAAGTGACACACGAGGAATTTGCGATGACTGATAAAGATGATGTTGATCAAGTTAGTTGGATCGAATTTCACTAATAAAAACAATGCTTATTGGGCCCCGACCTAGCCTATGTCTACGAGAGCTTCACCGTTCATTGTGCACGAATGAGTATAAGCGAAACTTGCGGAGAATTTATTAACGACATAATCTTGCTAGATTTTGCGATTGATAAGGACAATATCAAAATCAAGAAAAATGAATAAATAAATGATGAAAAATCATCAATACGATATTTCCAAAAGTCCTAAATATATACTCCTTCCGTCCCAATTATATCGATTTATTGACTTTTTCACAAAGATTAAGAAAAATTATTGGAAAGGTAAATTTTATAATTAGTTTCCTAATCTGCTATGATTTAATAAACAATATTAAAAAATAATGGTTATCACTATGTAAATTAAATAAGATTGTTTTGGTAAATGAACAAAAAAATATTTCTTAGTGTAAAAACAAGACTATATATTTGGGACATTCTAAAAAGAAAAATAAGCATATATTTGTAGGACAGAAAAAGTGTGATTTTTCCTTTTTTTTTTTTTTTTTTTAAAGGAAAATCACTGAACCTAGAATGCCTAAATACTTTTCAGGTAGGCCAAAAGTGTGAAATTTGATTCCGACGTGAAGAGACGGTCAATACAGATGTTAGATAGGGATGGCAAAAAAAATTGTGAAAACCGAAAACCGTGGTTACCGGAATCGAACGGGGTGAAAAAAACCGAACCGATGGGTCGATGGGGCAAATATGATTTGCTATTTTCTTGACCCGAACCAGGGCGGATCGGTTATGGTTCAGGGAAAAAAACCGAACCGAATCGTTTACCCGCTAACATGGACGAAGCTATAGGTGTAAAGTCATAATAATTACTAAATCGTGCAATTATATTCACAGGTTGATAGTTAGTTGAGTTGGTTAGTGGCGGCGTCTTGCAATTGAGGAGCCCGAGTTCGAACCCTCCTCCATGCACTTGGTTTAATTATATAGAATTTTTTTAAAAAAAAAAACCGTTCGAAAACGGTTCGGAATTTCGAACCGAATAGAACCGAAAACCGAATCGAACTAAACCGAACCAAAACACCAACGGTTCGGTTCGGTTATGGTTACGTTTAAAAATCGCTGGTTCGGTTCGTGGTTCGGCCCGAACCGTTCCCGAACCGACCCGTTGCCATCCCTAATGTTAGAGGACGGAATATAGTGGGCGAAAATATTGGCACGAAAAGGTGTCTGAAGACTTGGGCCACGTGCAGTTGAACAAGTCTTGTTGGGGTTTTGCGAGACATGATGGGTTGAGTCCATTGGAGGCAAACTAGAAGTGGGCCTTGGTCCGAATCGGATATGACAATGATTACTTGATGATAGAGGCTAAGATTGACATTTGACACCACAACCTACCTATATCATTATAGGGATTAGGTGGCCGGATGATTGGCTAGATCCTTAATCGAGGCTAACAATAATGGAGGTCGACATTTGCCATCTCAAATTGTTGCAATTAATAAAATATAACAAATTTGAGCTCGATAATAGAAACATTAATGTATATATATCGATCTTTCCTCGTCTCAAGACTCTTAGATAATATATAGAAACTTTGCAAGTTAAGTAGTATCAAGTTTAACAGTACTTATTCAAATAAGGGGTAATGATCCAACACACTTGGGTGTGTCAAAATTATAGCATTTTCGAATGTTTTTCGTTCACATACGATATTCGTTAGGAAAATCGAAATCCGATTCAGAACCAATTGAGCGAGATGAAACTCCAGTAGCACAGAAAATTTTTCTAAGAGCCATTGGCTGCCGGTCAAAGTTCGATCACTTTTTAGTCAAATCTTTAATAAGTTCTTCGCCGTGCTTATTCTATATCTGATCTTGATTTTTCCAACGAATGTAGTATGTAACTGGAAAACACTCATGAGTGCTATAACTATAACACACCCAAATGTATTGGATCATTAGCCTTCAATCAATATAGTGTCACACAATAGGGACTTTAAATAAATAAATGCAAAGATGTATTGATACTCCACTAAATGTCATTACAAAATTTAAAAGAGCAATCTCTGTTATAAAAGTATAGAAACAATAGAGAGAATTTAGAGAAAATGAATTCCAAGGAATTCTCAGGAATGAATTTCATTAATAACTGAAGCCCTATTTATAGGAAAACTTCGAATGGTACAACCGTAATTACATAATTTCATCAAGGGTATAATAGTCATTCACATATAATAATTGCATCTTTTACCAAATTATTCCTCCACCAAATTATTCCTCCACCAAATTATTCCTCATAATTCATAACCACCAAATTATTCTCAATTATTCATAACACTCCCCCTTGAATGACTATTAATACAAATGTCTTCTGGACTTGTTTGGAGAAAAACCCAGTGGGAAAAAAACTTCCAAACCGATTGCAGGATAGCTTGGAGTGGTTATATCTTGCTTCATCAAAAATTGCTCCCCACGATGTCTTCCATGATATAGGAGTATTCATGTCTTTGCCTCGTTAAAACCTTGTCAAGAAAACCCGGTGGGAAAAAACTTGATCGAAGGAAAAAGTGCAATTTGCTCAGTTTGATTTCATATCTTGAGAAGCGATATCTTTACTTACGGTAAATGATTTCAATATCATCATCGTTTGGATCTAAAGCATTAGCTCCATTATAACTTGATCCAATAGATACATGTATCAATTTCTCCTATCGTTCTCAATATACCATGAATATGCCTCGTTAAAACCTTATTAGGAAAAACCCGAGGAAAAACCCTAATTAAGGAAAAGAGTACATTATTCATGTGAATACCTTTAAAGTTGCCTCATTAAAAACCTTGCTAGGAAAACCCAATGGGATAAAACCTCAGTCAAGGGAAAAAGAGTGCAACGCGTATTTTATACAAGTATCTTTTAAGCATTTCAAAATCTTTCATACATTTGTATGAGTATCATATACATTGGTTTTATACTCTTCGTTCATTTAGAGTGCATCAATTTTCGTACACAACTACAAAACATTCACCATGAACACATGTCTCCAAACACACAATTTAAAGCATATAAATTCATCGTAAAAACATGTAAACATATAAGTAAACCTTCATAACTAATTAACACTTAAAATATATCATTTAACATTTAATACTCACTTAATAGGTTATTTCATTCCCAGTGGCTTAGCTCACCCTTTAGGGTACTCATAAACATCGGCTTAGCTCACCCGATCCTTTAATTTCCTTTTCGGTACTACACACACGATCGGTAATTTAACTTTCATGAGCATGCAACATATAATGACCACCATGCTCATCTTTAAACTTGAGCACTAGTCATCATCATCTCATCATCTCATAAGATAAAGATTTCGCATTCACCATTTATCATCTTCAATATATCTCAATTTTTCATTATCATTGATCATATGTAGCGCTACATTTTCATATCGTGTCGACACTTTTCAATTTCATTTCTTTCCCCATATCGACATAACTTATCGAGATATCTCATTATCGATCCTCTTGTAGGATTACACAATATAGTTATGTCTATATACTCTTCAAGAGCATATGCCTCCGTTATTAAGACCATCTTTTATAATTTGCTTTGATATATATGTTTGGGGAAATCTCATAATATCAACGCTTACAGTGCTAACTTATCAAAGCATCTTAAGCGATATATGTGATTGTTCATAGCATCTTTTATGCATCTTTGAACTTCAAGTTCATATTTTAATTTTGAGGATATATCATGATGCATTTCACATATCATTTTCAATCTTTAATACTCCCCCTCATGCTGAGAAAATTTAGAACACCAAAACTCATATAGTTGGTATGATTTTAATCATATATGTTCTCATCATTCAGCCTTAATATGGGAATTTAGACCGTTTGCATTCTATTCTCGATATCGGCAATTTATTTGAGGACTTTAAATAATTTGCCATATAATATCCCATTTGTATCAGCATACTCAAATCCTTGAGGATTTATTCAAGTATTGGAATATACATTTACTAGCTTTATCATTAAATTGAAAATCATGCTCATCTGGTGAGCAAATATTTAAATAAATTTCAAATTACGAATCATATACACATGTGACTATCTAGTGGATCCATATCATAATATCTAGTAGTCCACATGGAGGATGAGTGGGCCCATACTTCTCATCATTTATTCCAGGATATATTTGGGATTTATTTCAATATTGGCTAGTAATGATTTCATCATTTATCGAGAACAATCATTGAAGAATTCCTTTAATTCTTCACTTGAAATATTGATTTCAATAATTATTTAAGCGGGATGGTCAATCCGGTTTTGCAAACGAGTATTATTGAACTTCTAGTTGATAAATTCTTATATCGATTTCACTAGTATCTGTATAGTGCTCAACATGATTTATCATAGAAACAATTCACCGACATATTCCATCATCTTTTGGTGACATTATTGTCTACTCTTGTTCAAACACGGATTCTGACTCATACGCATCACATCCGGCTATTATTTAATTCAAATCGTAGCTCTTACGCTTTATTTAAAATCGAGTCTTATTTTATACGTGTCGTATTATTCTATAAATAAATCATCAAAATTATTGCAAAATTCATCCTAACAAGGGTCTATACATTATAATGGATCATATGCTCTCAAATCTTGAAAATACTATCCATCACTCTGACCAAAATCCTAAAAAGGATTTATCGATGTAAATTTGGAAAGATTAAGGATGCTAATGAATAAGGGTATCCCACAAGATATCCGATGCTTGATTGAAGCAAAGGTTCGATTATCTGGTGAGGTTTCAATTCCTTCTAAATACATGCCTGGTATGGGTAAAAGTAGTTTTTCAAGGAAACGGAGAGCAAAAAGATTAGGAGGATGTTACAAGTGTGCTCGGTGGACATGTGACACTCGATGTAAATCTGTGGGGTACTTGTCCAGAAACCGAGAAGATAAAATAGCATTCATTAAGGATGGATTGAGTAAGGAACCTTTGGATGATATTCAACAGGCTCTTGAGACACATCCTAGTGGACACGTGCAAGGTGAGCTAATGGCCTTATGGGCCAAATTCAAAGATCAACAAGCACTTTATAGTCTTGAAATACTTACTTTAAAAGATCCAGTTTGTAAATTTAGTAGAATAACTTAGTATAATGATTTTCCCATATTTATGTAAGACAAATTTATGTAATATAGAATATCAATATTTTTCTTTTATTTGTAAATATCGTTTTTCGATTTTTGATTTTTTTTCGTTTATTTTCTATCACCGACAGATATATGTCATTTTCACTTAAATTTTTCTGCCTTTTTCTCTTTCATATTTGTCAAAAAGTAAATAGTGCACTCAATTATTGGTTTGAAAATTTTTCTTTAAATAGAGGGATTCATATATCTATCATTCATTCGTTGAAAGAGAAAAATAGAGGTGGAGATGGAGATGGAGATATCAAAATCATCTCATGTAAGTCAATCTTTACCTCGCCATATTAAAACCGTATGTATTCTTGGTGGATCTAAACTGGTAGGCCATATCCAATATGTGGATATGGCAAACCGACTTGTAAAAGAGTTAGGGAGACAAGAAATCAATATACTATACGGAGGAACCAACAATAAACTTTTAGCTAGACTTATAATGGCCGCACAATCATGGGGAATAAGAGTTTCGAGCGTAATACCTTTCCATCTAGTTGGATCTAATACTCGGGTGGAGCCAGTTCTACCATGGAGTCCCAGGTTGGGGCTACAAGCGCAATCCATCCACAACTGCATGATGTATATGATGAATAATAGTGATGCTTTCATTGTCCTTCCAGGCGGCTACAACACACTGGAGGAAATATTCAATATAGCCTCGTTGGCACAGTGGAATTTTCATGTCAAACCAATAGGTTTGTTGAATATTAATAATTTCTTTGATGGCTTACTAGCGTTTCTAGATCAGGGTGTAAATAATAAGTTTATCTCTCATTCGTGAGAAAAATACTTATTTCTGCTAATCTTTGATGAACTACTCATCAAATTTCATGCATATGTTCAAGAATCTGTGGAAGCCAGTCCGCTTCAGTCACGCACCACCGGTGTCAAGCGAAAAGAAATTCGGATCCTTTAAATATTTCATTATGAATCCTAATGTTGATGGTGGCAGAGTTACGGAGTATTTATACTCTCGAGACGCATCCCTCATTTATGGATTCAATATGTATATTTTTTTTGCATTTCTATATTTTCGAATGTTTAATGCCATCTTTTGATATTCTCAATATATTCCACTTCGACTGTTTTGTACTTCTTCTGGAGTAATAATAATAATATCATATTGGCTTTATTCAAATACATATATCTAGTGATTTTGCTTCTTCAAGAGCATTTTATTCTCATATTAATACAATCTCATATCATCGATGAGATTACTTCATATAAGCTTTCCATGCGATATATTTTCTTTGATTTATCAACATGGGATCTATTCAGCATTTTACTTTCGTCTATTTATCCAATGGTAACTTCAAGTACCACTTGCTCAATTTTCTCCATTCATATTCGGTATATATGAAGAAGTAATTTTATTCTCATCGTCTACTTCTTCGAGAGCATGATTAGAATATTTGATCAACTACTTTCTTACGGAGTAGGATTCGTTATAACCAATCGTGTAGTATAACCCACCACATTGGAAATATGCACACCAATCGTGTGGTATTACCCACCACATTGGAAATATACTCAAACTATAAAGTGCATAAATTTAAATTGTAGAAATTAAATTTCCTCCAATAGGTGGTCGAACCTACCTTATGGGAATTATTGCAATAAATATAAATTTACGAATTTAAATAGCAAGAATTAAATTGCATAATGTTTAACTACTTCTTGAGAGTAGGATGCAACTAGTATAAGGTATTACCCATCACTTAGCATATAAAGTGCGAAATATATAAAACCTTCCGTTTAGTGACGGTTGAACTCATCATCAAGTAGGAGGTATTGCGATAATTAAATTGCGAGTAAATAAAGTGCGAGAATTAAATATTGAGCTGCTTCTCACGGGAGCAAATTTGTTCTTCTAGAACAAATACTCATTACTTCTACAAGAAAGACATTTATCCTTTTAGAATAAGTATATTATGTAATTAAACTCTTGAGTTAAAATAATATTCCGATCTTTTAACTCAAATGGACTTCAAGCCATTTTATATAATCAATGGATTTAGAATTTCTTCATGAATATTCTATCCATTTTCCTTGTCGTCAAAATTAGGTCGGTTTTACCCTAATGGTAAAATTGTCAATTCCAATTCGTAAAGGTAAAATTGTCAAAAATATTTTATCAATATTTTACGATTGAAAATTATCTCCTTTCTATTTCAATTTATCAATATCAAAATGTTCAAGGACTATTTTGTAACTTTTTCAAAAGTTGGTGTCTTGATTTGTAAATTTTGAAAGTTTGATAATAACATATTTCAAAAGCGAGTTATTACCCTATCAATGTTGGTGTCAAATCGAAGCTTTCGTTAAATCGAGTATAATGGAGTCGAGAAAATTTGATTTTGATAATGTATACTCTTATATCTCGATAAAGCGAATCTTATAGTTTAATATATTATTATATTATAAAATCATATGATTTACCTTTTTCCTTTTCTCTAATTATTCCATGGATGAGATTTACTTGCAATCCATTTACGTGATCGGAAAATTCTTTGACTCCATTCTTCCAATTTTGGGATTTGCACATCTCCAATAGGTTGTGTAGAATGAGGAATTGTGGGAGAAGAATATGAACAAAAGGGAATTTTCAATGATGTATTTGCAAAGAGAGAGTTATTTAGGATTGATGAGGATGAATTAATTCATTGGTAATAATCCAGGTTTACGATCTGAGAAGATCATCTATAAGATCTGTTGTAGAAAGATACTTCTTTCATATTACTCAAAGGGTTAGAGGCTCGTCTTTGATAACGTGTTATAAAAGTATAGAAACAATAGAGAGAATTTAGAGAATGAATTCGGAATTACCGAGGAATGAATTTCATTAATAACTGAGCACTGTTATAGGAAAAGCTTCGAATGAATCTGGCCAGTAATTACATAATTTAAATCAGGTATAATAGTCATTCACATATAATAATTGCATCTTTTACCAAATTATTCCTCCACCAAATTATTCCTCATAATTCATAACCACCAAATTATTCTCAATTATTCATAACAATCTCTAGAATTTTAACATTTCAAAATGAGACCACAAATCTACAATGTCAAGATTTTCTTGTGAAAATTGCACATCATACCCCTTTTAAAGCCTCTGCACCTCAACTCCCAAACATTTAATTATCTCCATTCGAATCCGCATTTTGTATCAAACTTGGCATACGACAAATTATAAGCAAAATGAAAACATCTTATTGTCACTAACCATACAAGCAAACATGTACACAGTATACATATTGCGATTAATTAG
Organism: Jasminum sambac; assembly: GCA_018223645.1. NCBI lineage: Eukaryota > Viridiplantae > Streptophyta > Magnoliopsida > Lamiales > Oleaceae > Jasminum > Jasminum sambac. The sequence continues at coordinate 19,059,642 of CP073648.1, read as the reverse complement.
GAGCAACCACAAGATGGTGAAATACCATGTTTATCCTTCTTTGAGACCAACTCCTCTTCCTTCCTAATCTTGACTTCAGTGAGCACATTTGCTGCCCATTCGGTAAAGAAACTCTCATTGTGCCCAATTTTTCCACCTTTATAAACCGCCATGCACCGGCGGTCATCGTCGGGATACTGGCAGTGATCCCCGTCTGGATCACGCCATGCACCCTGGTGCACCATCCCCGACCAACTTGCTATCCACCGGTACACATATTGGCCGACTCCCGCCAGTTTTAACCACCCCTTGGGGAAGAATTCCATTACACTGCTATTTCTATCCATGAAAAACATGTTGGTCAGTTGCGCCCCATGTGGAGAGATCAAAATGTCTGTTGAACTCATCAATTTCACCTGTCAAAGTATGTATATAGAAAGTGTTAAAAATGCACATTATGGGTCAAGCCCAGAAGGAGCCCGGTCCGGCCAAGACCCAATCAACTTGGGCCATTTTGGAAAAATGCATTCTTTCTCAACATTAATGAATATTTGTCCTGCATGTTACCGGCAAATATGTTGTCCGTCACAGGCAAGTGTGAAGTATAACGTAAATGTATATACATAAGGAAGAGTATACCTGTTCACAAAAGGTGAGGTTATTAGAATAAGCCACCGTCAACCGGCAACCCTCCACCTCCCCGCAAGCCTTGTTGAAGATGCCAATCACGGCCGAGTCATTCTTGAACGACCTTGCCCCGGTCCTCATGAACATTGTCATTCTGATCACCGGCGTTCCTTTGTCATTAACCTCGGCAATCCTACCCTTCAAGCTCACATTACAATAAACCCTAGCCTTACACCTCAACAAATCATAAACCTCAATTCTCCTTTCTCTAGACATACCCCCTTCATTGTGCCTCATCACCACCGCCTCCTCGAAGCAAGATGTAGTGCTCTCATCATTCCTATCCTTAATCCAATCAAACTTTTCGATGTTTAAGGTTTCTCCATACGTTGCCTCCATTAACATCGTCAACCAAGGCCCCATTCTCGTCCTTAACTCACCCCAATGGTACAAAATCCATCTTCTTGGAACTACTTTACATTGGTTCTTGATATGCCATGCTACAAAGGGCACCATAGCTGATAAACCATGCCATATGTTGTCATAATTGTAATGGTTATATGAGACATAAGTGAGGCCTTTCACAAGGGTGGCATTTTCAGGTAGGGTTTCGGGCCATGCGAGTGCATATGAATTCCATGAACCATCATGAGTATCATTTCCTTTAAGGCATAAAATCCTACCTTTTGAGGCTAGTGATGGGAATTTTTGGTATTGGACTTCACCTTCTTCTTGTGTGTCATACAAGGAGCTCATGAACCATGTGTGTCCTTGTTGAGCAGTGCTAGAGAAACGGTGGTCTTTTAGTGGGAGAAAAGTCACCGAGCTTCTAAGTTTCGAGGCCATGGTTTTGAGATCTTGAGTACAATCGGCTTTGGTGGTCGAGTTTATGGCCTTTCGCCATTGGTGCATTAAGTTCCATGGAAGAGATGGTGATGGGGCGTGGAGAGACTGGATTTGGAAGATGATTAGAAGTACGACACAAATGGCAAGGAGGTAGATTGAGAGTTTTGGCGAATAACGAGAAATAGTTGAAGTTTTACGGGGAGGAGTTTTTGAGCTTCTTTCTGAATCTGTAACTGCCATGGATAAGTGGAAGATGGGGTTGATGATTGAAGGGGTTTGGGTTGAAGAAATGATTGAGTAGTAATTGGGTAATTGGGAACTCTTTTGAGTAGCGTGATATGAGGATCCTGCTCGTTTACTTTTTGAAGCTCAAGCTACCTTTTCTTGATATTCTAAAGGGTTTTCTTTTCATGTGAACAAGTTGGAAGAAACAATTAAGCTTTTATAGCTCCTATTATTTAATTGATCATTGCCAAACGAACAAAAATATGCAGGTGGGATTTTGGTGTGTGGGTTCGGGGGATGTGCAATCGGAAAATACTGTCAATGTCACATAACTGATGACAAATAAAGTAAGAAAATGTAAACTTCTTACGTCACATGTTATTATATAAACCATTATACACATATAGCATGATTCATTTCTATTAAATCTCTACTTTGCTTTCAACAACACTTAACCTGAGAAATGGGAAGGGCTAGGCTTTGCTCGGCCCGATACATAACCCGGCCCAGCAAAGCCAACCAGACTGGGTGATCCACATCTCATCTCTCATCATCCATGTACCAGGCGGCTAAAGCTACTGTACAAAACATTAGAGGCTTAGCAAGCAAATCGTCACACAGACGAACAATCAGATTACGAAATCTCATATCAGCTTCAACATTAGTTAGATCAGATTAATATTTGAACATAGCACAACCATCAAACTGATAACAATATAATGGTCAGCATTCTATGTACATAAAACTCAGGTGATTAATCGCACCTTCTAGTCTAGACCAAGGAACTTCTTCTTCTTCAGTCACTGTCTCGTAAAAGCTTCAGCTAGTATTAAGTTATGTTTTCCAACATGGGTATGCATGTTAAAATGCTGCACAGAGGTTGGTTTGCAAGTTAGACGAACACTCCTGCTCAATGGGCCTAGCTGGGCTACATAACCTGCTTCTCTTAGGTTCAGATATTCTAACGCGTGAAATTGCCACGGCAAGAACATCAACCAGACCACTGTCGTCTTCTTCAGTCGAACCATCAGATACTAAAGTTGGACTAGAGTCTTCACTGAGAGTGTTACGGGATATTAGCCTGTTTCTCTCCGACTCTGCCACTGGTAGAGAAGTTGTCTGTTTCAAAGTGTTCTGTGCCTTCGGTTTCACAGTTATGGTCTTCAATGTGGAGTCGGTGTAGAATGAAATCCATGGATGCTCTGTAAAAAAAGCCCAATAAGATAGTACTATAAAGGACCAACATTAAGATATCATAATTCAAAAATAAGATGAAATTAACTTAATTAGAAATATTTCGTAATGCGTTACTGATATCTTGTAATTTATTAAATATTGTTTGAAATGAATTACAAATTCTTTGTAATTCATTACAAGACCATTAGACACTCTTTGCAATAGAGTTCAAAAATAAGAAAGAACAATTTTAAATAAATTAGGTTAAGGCCTTCAACGTGAGGTCAGTGTGGAATGAAATGCATGGATGCTCCATAAAAAAAATAAAAAATAAAAAATAAAAGCCCAATTAGATAGTTTTATGAACTAGGTTTTCTGAACTCTATAAAACCAACACAAATCAACTCTCCTGTCAACACAATGCTCAATGATATCTACTTACCAAGCAAACAAGCATCAATTATAATCATAGCCCATAACAAAAGGATCTAAATGGAGGAGGGAAAATGGAGATTACTCACTTAAAACATCATTTGCAGTGAGCCTTGTTGAGACGCTCCTAGTCAACATCCTAGAGAGTAGATCACGAGCAGGCTGTGAAACCGAGTCCCATACATCGCCGCTAAAATCGAGCTTTTCTTTCTTAATAGCCTCAAATACAGCTTCCAAAGAATCGCCTTGAAATGGGAGCGTACCAACTAGAAGTGCGTGCAGTAGGACACCAGCACTCCAGATATCCACTTTCTCAGAATAATTGCCAGACAGAACTTCTGGAGCCACGTATGCTGGACTTCCAACTATGCCAGTCAACGTCTGACCTGTAGTGAAGATAATTATTATCACAGGAGGCAGATAGAAAAACTGACTAATATAAAGTGAAATAGCAAGCGTCTCTCTTTGAAGCATATGAAGGCAGCATGATCTGGGTAGTGTTTTCCTAGTTGACTCCTGTGTCCTAGATTACAGATGTTTCATCTGCTTTTGGTAGGTAACATGACAATTTCTTAAGGATTCAAGCCTCTTGTAGATAACTTTCAAAGTAGCAAGTCAGTCCATGTTAAAAGTTAAACATGGCATCATAGTTTCTTCAGGTTCTCCTCCTTGCACTTGTCAATTTCTCAAAAAGACAAATCCTCCCCCTCCCAACATCCCATCCCCCACCATCTGCAGGGTCTTACAATAGCAGACACCTCTTGCCTTCTTTTGAGAGATTTTAGTAAAGTTGGAACCTAAAGAAATAAAGCAATTTCTGCATCCACCAAATTAAGGATATTATTAACAAATTTCTACATCCACCAAATTAAGCATATTATCAGCATTTCTTGTAGGTATGCTTGTTTCCCCTAACTGAATAAATAATGCTTCTTAACATTGGCTGTTAATAAATATCGAGACACTCAAACAGTAGCCAAGTTAACAACAAATCAAGACAAGATGCAACAATTTGAGGACATTCACCATTTCTATGTAGGTATGCTTGTTGCCCCTAACTGAATAAATAATTCTTCTTAACATTGGATGTTCATAAATATCGAGGCACTCAAACAGTAGACAAGTGAACGACAAATCAAGACAAGATGCAACAATTTGAGGACATACATCAGAGTATTTAGCACACCAAGGCACCTCAAGGGTCCCCTGTCTCCCTCAAAACCCAAACCTACCATAATGTAGTATAAACATGGAACAAATAGCATCAATGTCCTTCACTTGTCAACTTAATAAAGTTGACACCAATAAGATAAACATTAGCCGCCACCAGGTAGACAACTTCTCAGCCTAATAGCAACTCAGTTATGATTTAGACTAAGTCGACTGTTTGTTGAAGCCTTTTGGTGGTCAGGTAACTAAATCAGTCAGCAATTCATCAGCCAATAAGAGAAACAGATAATGGTTTTTATATGAAAATGCTAAACATACATTTATTCCCCATACAAGTAAGCAGGGGATTCAGTGCCTATATGATGTGTAGAGCAATGCAAGCTTGATTAACTAAGAAAAGCTAAGAAAACTCTAGCAAGAAGTGACTAAACATTATACCCACCATCTAAAATCCTCACAGCCAAACCAAAGTCAGCAAGCTTCATCTGTCCAGAAGTCGCAAGAAGAATATTCTCAGGCTTCACATCACGATGAACAACGCCCATCTCATGGCAGTATCTGATGGCCAGCATTAGTTCCTTAATGATGTTAGCAGCCTGCCGTTCCCCATACTGGCCTTCTCTAGCCATCTGATCAAGCAATCGTCCCCCCGAACAAAGCTCCATCACAAGATGAAAAGACTCAGCATCCTCATACACTGCCTTCAGCAACACAACACCTGGATGACCTGATAGGTGTTGCATTATCTCCACTTCCCTGTGCACAATCTCCTCCCCTTTCCTCAGCGTCTTGCAAGCAAATTCTTGTCCACTCGCTTTACACCGACAGTGAACGACTGACCCAAATTTCCCTCGCCCTATAGTTTCACCTAACTCATACTCTTGTTCTATCTTCTTCTTCCTACCCAAACGAGTCGCCACATCAATGCATCCAATTTTCCTCTTAAGACCTCTGGTGGGCAAGTTTAAACACGCGGAGCCACACGGTGGGGCAGTGACAACTCCAGTTACTAAACTTCTACAGGAATCAGCATTTTTTACGGCTGCTACTTCCCTGCATTTCTTCTTCCTCCTTGAATAATCTTCCAATGATAAATGTGACCATAATATTACCAATGAGCTGTGTTCCTGAATTTCTTTTTGACATACTTCTGAAATCTCCACCCCCTTCCTCTTCTTCCTTAAGCACTCCATTGACAATCAAAAAGTGAAATCCGACCCAAGTATTTGAGACCGTCAGCAACATAAAACTAAAATCCGCATAAAAGCTCTACAACCCTAATTTGCCAATACCGAAAATCAAATCATTTCAACGAAGTTCCCAAATTCAACCTAAAACATCAATTAACCTACAATCTAACCAATAGATCATGAAAACGCATCTGCGAAAATCTCTGATTTGTGGTAAATCCTGCAATCGGAGATGGAATCGATCAAAACCGTCGTGTAATTCACCATTTCTCTTCAATAAAACGCAACGAGAGAAAAGAACGAAAAAGAAAGAGAGAAAGGGCCGAGATTTGGTACCCTCGCATGCTAAGGGTTCTTGATCTTTTTCTTGCGATCCATTGGGTATAGAAATCCATTCACCACAAAAATCTGCAATCATATCAAATTTAATTAATTAATACCTTCTAGAAATCATCTAAATAAATCCCAAAAGAATCAAAACTGAAATCCACAAATCCTTGAAAGAGGAACCCTCGAAGAGAAATATAGAGAGAGTAATCGGTAGAATTCGACGTACCCCCACTGAAGCAATCTAGAGCGAACAGCAGTAAACAGGAGTCCTATTTGGAGGGTAGAAGAAGAAAAAGGCGAAGATGTTTGTTTTGCACGGCTGTACATACACAAAGCGCACTATGTACACACACGTGACGCCAATAACTGTGTTGCGCGAGTCCACTAAGATCTAGCGGCGGGGACCTGCCATATCATTGATTTTCAACGGTGCAGATCGGATCTCCGTGTGGGACCAACTAGTCGATTGCACACTTGGACAAGTAAGTATACAACTAGACTTCTTCTCAAGATAAAAATGTGTCCTTATTTAGACTCCTGATTTATTGTCACAAATCTTGTCCTCTTAGATATTTCATCTAACAAAAGCACATCGCACAAAAATATAAAAATTCGTTCACGTGGTTATTTTTGTGGAACGAGACAATTAATGAAATAAAATTCAAAATTATAGATATGAAAGAAAATTTGAAATTTTAGGTATATAAGCCCCTCCCTTATTTAATGAACGCTGTTATTAATTATATATCATGCTTAAAGCAATATCCAAATTGGGGCAAAAAAAGCCAAAGTGAAAATTAAGGGGCAAAAACCTATCTAGAAAAGAGAAGAAAAATCAAGGAGGAAAAATTCAACATTGAGGGTGGATTCTTAAACATGAAGGGGAAAAAAACATTCACCATGTTTGGCAATAGTAAATGGATATGAATGAATACTGGACAAATGAATGACATCCGTAAATCCTAAGAAATATGTTGACAAAAATCAGCTGCGACAACAAAATACGTCAGTCAACCAACATTGCCAAATTAAACCCAAATACAAAATCAGAAACAAGTTAAAATGCCCAATGCAAAAAACTTCATCTTTATTGGTACAAAAATTTAGCTTCTCTGTGTCATCATTCATTCTACTACTTCACAAGAAACCCAGACCTACATCTCGTCTGCAAGTTCACGGCCCTTCTCGCTGAGCAGCACACGGAAACTCGCCGCACTATCCTCCAATCCAGCTTCCTTGAAAGCCTTCAAAACTCTAAGGCAAATAGACCTATCAAACTCTGATGTTGCAGATTGCTTCCACTGGTCAATTATTTCCCCAACCTCTCTCAAGTCCTCTACCATCAGATACGAAGAAAGTATGCATGCATAGTTTCGCCCTGTCAGTTTTTGCCTAGTCCCCCTCAAAGATTTCCATATCTGGTCAATCTTTTCTTTATTTGCCAAAGCTCCGTACAGAATAACAAGAAAGTCATATGTGATCAATTCTCTCTGTGTAACATCCTTCTCATGTTCAACTACAGAGGCAGGTTCTGAATGCACGAGGTGACTAGAACTGATATATATCTCAGCAAGTTTGATATATCTAACCCAACTTTCATTACAGCTAGAATCTTGACTCATTTCATCAAGAATCCTTCTCACCTCATTGACGTTCAGAGTTGCAGCACAAGAACTGACCCATAGATTGTAGGTGAAGAGATCTGGTGTAACATTGTGATGTTTTAGGTCCTCGACTATGGAAATTACCTTTTCAGGTTGCCTGACTGACATGTATAAGGTCATTAGCTCGTTGTAAGTGATGGCGGTTAAGGAAAGATTCGATTCTTTGATTCTTTGGTAAAGGTTTTCTGCTTTTTCTGTTAGTTTGAGACGAGCATAGGAATGCAGGAGAGATGTGTAGGTTTCACTTGTTTTTGCTGAGGTGGGAAGTGCTTCAAAGTAGCGCTCGGCAGAATCAATGCCGAAGACTTTGGTCATCAGGTCTATACGGACTGCATAGTCAGAGTCGGATAAGTCATACTCGTCGTGGCTGATCATCCACTCGGATATCTGCAAGTTTGTTACTGTTATACATCAATAAATACTCTGGATAATCAATGGGGATCAAATAAGCAACATCAAAGAAAAATAATTAGACTCTAGCCTTCAAAATGTAAATAAGGCTAGTTTGGAACAATAAAACTTTGCAGCCACAGAGAGTCGTGTGTCGGTAACTAGTTCTTGTAAACATAAACAATCAAATCAGGAGTTTGTAGTGCATATACATGAATTAGATGAGTATAACTGTAGGTGGGCACAATTTATGGTGTCCACTACTTATTTGACAGTGTATCATTGCTTACGTGGGGCCTTTGAAGAGCTTCTGAACACCCCACATGAGTAATAATATTTTGCAATGTGGGCAGTATGCTTCATAAATTGTTCCAAATGTGGACATCTGTTTCATCAAGAAGAGTTTGACACCTTTTCTATTTTCATAATTGTAAATTAACAGATAAAAATCAACAGGGGAACCTTAATATTGAATTATTATTCAGACCAATCACGACTGTGTTACTATATATATTACCCTAAAATTTGACAATATGATGTAGGAATCAAGGTGCTTTTTGAATGGCTAGTGTGCCCAACAACAATGATATAGGTCACAAAATATTGTCTTTCAGACAGTTCTAAATACTGTAACAAGAGTTTGAAAATGCTTCACACAATCAATAAAAACGCACGCTGCACTTTAACCCCACTAGACCTACAAGGATTCAAATTCTAATTGCAAACTTACTAATTACATATAAACTACTAGTAGAGCCTTGAAGGCTTGAACCAAACAAAGGCATACACCCCACCCCCTAAAATATGCTATTTCTATCAAACATTGAAAGAACTCGTCACCATAATGTTACTTTTATTGAATTAATACAGTCCTAAAACTTAAACAGCAAATTGATTTTCTACTGAATAATGACTAGTTAAGTGTTCTTGTCCCTTTTCTAACGTATAAACGAGCTCGCACTATCCATAGTCACTGATTGTAACAAACCCCATGGAAGGAAAAACACGTACATATCTGCTTCTCTGGTCTAGTTCTTCCAAATCCCCTCCTTTTTTCTGACATTACTCCCCTTTTCAATCTAATTTCTTATCCTATCCATGACTACATAAAGGACTTTCCAGATTGGCTATATTGGTATACGTCACAAGCTTAAGAAGTTTTCTCTGCCAGGGAGCAAAAAGGCAAAATTTCAGGTTTCTTAACTCTAATTTCACCATTCAACTCACTCTCCTGAGCTGTCCACCAATTGAAATCTGCAGCCACAGATTCTATGACCACAATTGTTACAATTTCGACTTAATCTGTTCCTATTCGTGTAGATTAAACTATGGATAATGCAAATACAACCTGCAATTTGTACACGAGACCCTTCTATACAAATTCAAGTAATTGGCATCCCTTTCCAAGCAGCAAACCAGAATGCATAACCACTTAATATCCAAATCAATTTTTACCCTATTCCAAGTCAAATGTAACAATCAAGAAATTTTCATTATGAAGAAAGGAAATGTAAATCTTTTAGTCAAGTAAACACTCTGAAAAGCTGAACAACACTAGAAGAATCCCAAATTAATCAACGGACCTCAAGAGCGTGTTTGTAACGGTGTGATCTCCTCAGGTCTCTGGAGATGCTACGGAGGTCAGAGATGGTAATTTTGTGGCCTTCGCCGACCCATTTCTGTAAAATATTAGTGGCGCTCCTCTTTGGGAGTCTGAGTCTGAAAATTCTGCTCTTCAGATCATCTCCCGGTGTTGTTTCTTCTGGATTATAATCTGTGTATTCTTCGTGGATGGTTGCGGAGGGTTCTTGAATCGGATGTGCAGCTTGATCAGTTGAAAATAAGAATCGGAATAAACTTTTATCCTCCCTGCGCGCATTTCTTCACAAATCGAGAGATATTTCAGTATGTAAATAGGCCAGAGAATAGATAAATTCGTATACATTTGTGGAGGGGAGAGGACAATACCGGGTGAGAGCGAAGAAGAGGGAGCGAGCTGCCATTGTCGCCGGATTCCTGGAGCTTTTCCGACGATTATTGAATTATTATGCTTTAAAAGCGATTTCCGACTGAAAATGAAACAACGAGCCAAACAGGGCACAACAATGAATTTTAAAGGGGAAAAAAAAAAAACAAAAAAGGAAATAGTAGAAAGGGGACCAACGAGGCAAACAGGGTACAGGGAACAAGAACAAAAAAAAAAAAAAAAAAAAGGAAAATGTCAGAAGTGGGATTTGAACCCACGCCCTCTCACGAGGACCAGAACTTGAGTCTGGCGCCTTAGACCACTCGGCCATCCTGACTCATTATTACAAAACTTATAAAAAACATTTATATCTAAGAGCATCTCCATTGGTAGTGGGTGTGAGATGAATGTTAAGGGATAATGTGGAGGAAAGAGATAGAGAGAAGATGATTATTTTAATGGAAAATAGAATAGAGGATGTGTAGTGGAAAAAAGAGGGAAAAGTGAAAAAGTAGGAGAGATGTAGAAACAAATTCAAAAATAATGATAAAATAATAGTGGAGGATGTGGGGGTGGACTTCTAGATGTAGAGGGGGCACGGGAATTCATGGTGAAAAAGTGGGGAAAAGTAGGAAAAACGTAGGGAAAGTAAGAAAAAGAGAGAAAAATATGGGACCCACAAATTTTTTTTTTGTCTATATCTCTCCGCCAACTGGGACGTCCAAGCCACGGTTGCAATGGAGATGCTCTAAGATGAAAAACGAGTTGAAAGCAATCAGTATTCAGTAAATATACTAAAATTAGTTCACGAGTATTGCCTAGGCACCCAAAACTAACCATTTGATATGAGTTATTTATCAAACTTAATGCACTTCGAATATAATAATTATTACAGTGATAACAATTACAAAGAAACTTAGTTGTCTAGCACTCTTACACGATCCAAATTGGATTTCCAATCAAGCGAATTGTTTTGCTGTGAAAACAAATATTCCTTGTACTTCATCGGAGTGTATGCAGGCAAACAACCTTCTCTTTCTAGCAACTTAGGCTCTGGGTAAACAATAGTGTCCATCGATGGCCCATTGCCCATGGCAATAGAAATTCTTGTATTCTTGTTATTCACAACCACTCTGTGCAACACGCTCTTGTATTTCCCATTACTAAATATCTGTCAAACCCAAAAGGAAATTACAAAAAATAAATAAATAAATAAATCCTAACAGAGGTCATAACATGGGCTCAATAATATCAGTATTGAACAATATTAGCAAAAGATGTACCTCGAGATGATCCCCGGTGTTGACCAAAATAGAGTTGGGAAGAGCATTGACATTGACCCACTCTCCTTTGTGTTGTATTTGGAGACCACCCACTTGGTTTTGTATGAGAAGAGTGAGTAGGCCATGATCTGAATGTGGTGGCATGCCAAGTGCGAGCTCAGGCTGAGGGCAAGGTGGATAATAATTTGCAACAAATATCCGAAAACCTGAGTCCAAGTTTAATGTCTTCTCCATTTCCTTCTCTTCGAGTCCAAGACTTTCAGATATTCCTCTTATCAATATCCTCACAAGGTTTCGAGTTCTTTCAGCATATTCTAATAAAAGCTCTCTACAATTGTTTAGAGTGAAAATAGAGTCATTATTACCAATAGTATACAATATTACAGTTGATATATATTATCTCATCAATTTTTGTGTCTTAAACTATCTCTTCGAATCAAAATTAGATTGTTTTGACTTTTTATTCATGAATGTGAAATATCCAAAGACACATAAATTAAAACAAGAAGTGGACTCATGCTATTACAAACCTAAAGGATATATTCAAGAAACCTCATGCTACATTCATGATTCATGAATGTGATACTGGGGGTTCTCTTTCACAAATAGGGAGAGCAAAATATTTATTTTTAATGTTTGGACTTTATTTGGTGTCAACACAAAGCATTTCCACACAAATTCCACACCCTCATAGGGGTGTGGGCCCCCCCACTTTCAGGAGGGTATAATGGTAATTTACTATACCTCCATTAGGGTGTGGTAATAATTCTTGTGTGTACACCAAGAATTATCCTTAATGTTTATCTTGAAAATCTTGAAACCGGCCCTTGTTTTTGGGGCCACGTTTTTAGATCAATACACATAATTGTCCAAAAAATAAAGATTTATTACTTGAGTTATGATATTTGTACAATTTTAATTGATAATTTATTGCCAAAACAATGTGATAAAATCATGTAAAGTTCAAGCATGTTGCCATCATTCAACCATTACCATACAAAATTTTGCCACCATCAGTACCTGTTAATATCCAACTTAAATAAATAAATAAATAAATAATACTGAAATGTAGTAATTAAGCATATACCTGAGAGGATTGGGCTTATCAGGAGAGTGAAAATCGGGATGTAGAATAACTTTCAAGAAATCCCTCCAGCAGAATACTTTCTCTTTTGCTGTATTAAAGCTGGTTCCATACCTGATCGGCTCCAAAACATCTTTCGGCTGGAATTCTGGCTTATCTTCCTCAGCCAGATTGAAGAATTCATTGGTCACATCCAACATCGCCTTCATAAGTGATTCTGGTATTCCATGATTTATAATCTGCAAACGCAAAAGTAAAAAAATCCCACAATTTACAAACTTAATTTATAGCAATTAACAAACCGTAATTGCGTATGTATAATATACCATGAAGAAGCCCCAATCCTGACAGGCTTTGTTGAGATTGTCGATGGCTTTGGACTTGAGATCGGGGTTTTCGGAAGTGAGAAGAGAAAAATCAACGGTGGGGATTGAATCTTGAGGCTCTGAAGCAGAGGTTTCGTGTGGACTGTTGAAATAAGCGTAGTTTGAAGGGATGGAGTTGAGATTGGGAGACTCGGCTAGTTGTTTTATGGGTGTAGGTTTTGATGTTTCATGATTAGAAGCTGCTATGTGAAAGTGTGAGAATACTGGAGCTGTTGAAGCCATTTCTGTTTGCCTTTTGGAGGGAGGAGAGAGGACTCAATAATGCAGATGATTTATCAATGTGAACACACAAGAATGATGAAGTGTTAGCGCTAGCGCGGTAGTTATAGCATTAGCGCTAGCATTTTCGGCTGCATACGATCTCCATTTGAAATTGAAATTCGATTTGTGCTCAACACACCAAATCAGTAGTATAAAACTTTGAATCCAGCCACCTACAGATACTGTCGCTAAAAATTTTCAAATTGCTAGAGCTTCCTCTCGCCGTGTTGAACCTATATCTGATTTCGAATTTTAAAATCAAAAATACTAGCTCTAGCACCTTAACTAGTAGTAGCACTTGATCATTCTTGTGTGAAGATATGGTAAAAGTTCCTCATTTTTTTGGTATTTATTTGCATTTTTGTCTCCAACTTTTACATCTGGATTAAAGAGACCTCTAACTTTGGAAAAATTTGTGCTAATCATTCAAATGGATGAATTTTATTATTAAATTGTTAGGTTCTGTTTGGCAGCCTAGTGACATTAGATCCTATAATAATCGAAATTAACTTTCGTATTTATATTATGTGAGGATATATAAAAGTGATGTGTGTACATAATGAAAAAAAAAAGTGGTGTGAAACTTAATTTGAAATATTTTTCTTTCCACACACATCTCGTTTTTCTATGGACATGTATGAGTCTGACTTTATATTTCCTTATGTGACGTGAATTTGAAATTTATTTTTAATTACAACAGTGTTCGAATTAATTGGTTGCCAAAGCAAACCTAAACGTTTAATGATAAGATTGTCCTTTTGGAAGACCAGTGCCAATTTTCTACTAATTGGGGCCATTGTAGTCTACATTTAAAGGTTAGAGAGGAATGTACAAATGAATATAAAAATGAGAGATCTTTCTTACACTTTACCCTCTGTGATATTGATAAAATAAACTTATTATCTTCTACTAAATGCTACTCCCTCCGTCTCACAAAGATAGGCTTGATTATTATTTTCGTTTGTCCCACAAAGATAATTCTATTTCCTTGTAAATTATTAATTTTTTATATGCCTTTATTTAATGTTCATTGTTATTAATAAAATAAAATTATTAAAGTGTAATAATTAGTGAATTAAATGGTATTTTAGGAAAACGGCCTTAAATTTTACTTTCCCAACAACAATAATTGATGCTTTCTTAAATTGTGTGAAAAAATCAACAAATCTATCTTTGTGGGACAGAGGGAGTACATCTTTGATTAACGTCACTAAAAGATAAAAAAAATAAGAAAGAGCAATAATAATAAATATCAGTATTCTTTTTGCAAGTGGAGCCGTGGAGGTACTTATAGGGATTACTGAAAAATTAACTTTTCGATGTGTGATTGATATATAAGGATAATATATTAGAAAAAGAAAACTTATATAAGTAATGTGATGAGTGGTTGAAAATTTTAAGAGATAAAAAAAAATTGTTAAAAGTCATATCAAGAAAACCCTATATTTGGAGACTGAGAGACACGACACGCTTAGATTAATATTACTGGACATAGAATGAGACATGCGATGATGATAAATATCAACTACATGCTGAACACAACGTTTATGATACGCAATTTATAATGAGTAATTGAAAGCAAATACTTTGCATTATTTTCTCAGTAATGTATAATAGAAATCTTTTAATAAGAAAAAGTTATTTTTCTACAAATCATGCAATAAAGATAAATTTATTTTTATCGATAAAATATATATATAAATTTAAAAATTCACACAGTAAGTTGGTCGTTGATATAGCTTTTATATATTGATGTAAGACTAGAGACGCACATATTACATTCTCATGTGTTATTTAATTACTGATCAAGTGATGTATTACGTTACAATAGAGTGCACATCATCAGTGCATCATCACTCTTAATATGACAATATTCCACCGGATGCTGGATTAATGGGAAACGAGAACTTCTCTATGCGGTGAACCCCATTAATGGAGAATTAAACTTTAAAGGTCATTTTCGGTGATCAATACCTATCATCTCCATTTCATATTCTTTTATATATCTATCATATAACTAAAGTTACTTACACTATCGTATTACTATGCTCGATTATATAGATCTCTTTTTCTTTTTTTACATCGATGTTATTAGAAAAATAAATAATACAAATAATTTTCTTTAATCTTATTCAACAAGTCTAAAAAGTTGTTATAATGATCAAATGATTTTAAAATATATTTAAAAAGAAAAGGTATAATCACCCGACCCGAAAGAGGATTATGTGGTCTAAAACCAAAAACTCTATCAACATATATTCTTCAAAATCTCTCGAAATTACTAAATAAATCCCTAAGATCTTATCTTTTGCATCATCCTCAAAGTCAAATTTAAGTTTCTCATAGGTTAATTGGCGCAATAAGGACCCAACATTTCATTTTGCTGCTTGTTCAGGACCCATGATTTTTTCTTGGCATTTCAAAACTTAAAATCAACTTTCTTTGCATAGTCAGGACTTATGTTAATGTTCTGCAAAATTTCGCGTTAATTCCAGATATGAGCATCACGTGATGTACTCATTAGGGATAAAAATGTCTTCACAACCACATGTTCACTAATTTCAAATTGGGTAAATATATTCATACCACAATTTCAATTTTTTATTATTTACTAAAATAGATATAAGGAAAATTGCTTAAATAATTGCTTTTTCTATTTTATTATTTTTTATATTTGGTAAATTTTTTATATTGATATATTCCCACTAAAATTTTATGTAGATACAATAATTAAAATGTAGGTGTATTTTTTTGAATTAAAAAATGTCCACATATTAATATAAAAGAAAATTTTCAAAAATTATAGGGTTAACGCAAACGTGTGCTAATATGTGGAAAATTTTCAATAAAAACTGTATAATTAAAATAAATTTATTTTGATATATAAATTTTTTTGTATTTTATTTTATTATTTTTATACATCCGGTACATATTTTTATATTGATATAATCCTACTAAAATTTTATGGAAATAAAATACAACAATTATATTTATTATTAATTATCGATTAAAATTAAAATGTATGCATCTGTAATGCTAAAAAATTTTGAAACGTTACGATATGATATGAATGTGAACAAGTGCTAGTGTGTTGAAAATTTTCAATAAAAAATATTTAATTGCTATCAAATTAATTCGATAAAATTAAATATGGCCCAAATAACATATAGAAAAAAATAAATGGTAAAATTATTCATTTAACTTAAAATTTGGACTAACCAATATATATTTCAAACTTTGGGATCTAATTGTGATAACCCCCAAAGATTTGAACCTTTTGTGCAATTTATCTCAAGTTAAATGACCAAAATGCACGTCGAGAAAATGACAAAATAGCAAAATTTGAGGTAATTAATGGAAAATTTTGACAAAATCTATCCAAAAGGACCAAATTCGCACCTCAAACCTTTTTTGGCTCGATCAAATTGCATTTTTTAATTTTGCACCAATCTTGCAGTTCGCATACTTTTTTTCGACCATTTGTGCCAATTTCCGAGTTACACTGTCTTGCATGCTTTTAACAACTTTTGTTAGCATTAAAACTAGTCATATCTACTTTCAAAAACAAAAAAAAAAAAAAAAAAACAAAAAACAAAAACAAAAACCAAAAAAAAAAAAAACCTGTCATATCTAAGATAGAAAACAAGTTGAAAGTAATCAATATTCAATAAATATACTAAAAAATTGGTTCACGACAAGTATCCACGCACAAAAAACTAACCATTTGACATGAGTTATTTATCAAACTTAATGCACTTCGAATATAATAATTATTACAGTAATAACAATTACAAGGAAACTTAGTTGTCTCGCACTTTTACACGATCCAAATTGGATTTCCAAACAAGCGAATTGTTTTGCTGTGAAAACAAATATTCCTTGTACTTCATCGGAGTGTATGCAGACAAACAACCTTCTCTCTCTAGTAACTTAGGCTCTGGGCAAACAATAGTGTCCATCGATGGACCGTTGGCCATGGCAATAGAAATTCTTTCATTCTTGTTATTCACAACCACTCTGTGCAACACGCTCTTGTATTTACCATTACTAAATATCTGTCAAACCCAAAAAGAAATTACAAAAAATAAACAAATAAATAAATCCTGACAGTGGTCATAACATAGGCTCGATAATATCAGTATTGAACAATATTAAAAAAGGATGTACCTCGAGATGATCCCCGGTGTTGACCAAAATAGAGTTGGGAAGAGCATTGACATTGAGCCACTCTCCTTTGTGTTGTATTTGGAGACCACCCGCTCGGTTTTGTATGAGAATAGTGAGTAGGCCATGATCTGAATGTGCTGGCATGCCAAGTGCAAGCTCAGACCGAGGGCAAGGTGGATAATAATTTGCAGCTATTATCTGTAAACTTGAGTCCAAGTTTAATGTCTTCTCCATTTCCTTCTCTTCTAGTCCAAGACTTTGAGATATTCCTCTTATCAATATCCTCACAAGGTTTCGAGTTCTTTCAGTGTATTCTAGTAAAAGCTCTCTACAATTATGAAGAGTAAAAATAAAGTCATTATTACCAACAGTATAAAATATTACAATTGATACATATATTATCTCATCAATTTTTGTGTCTTAAACTATCTCTTCGAATCAAAATTAGACTCTTTCGACGTTTTATTCAAGAATGTGAAATATCCAAACAGACATAAATTAAAACAAGAAGTAGACTCATGCTATTACAAACCTAAAGAATATATTCAAGAAACTTCATGCTACATTCATGAATGTGATACCGGAGGGGGTTGTGGGGTTGTTTTAGGGTCCACCATTTTTAGATCAATACTCACAATCATCCAAAACAATGTGATAAAATCATGCATGTTGCTGTCATTCTACCATTACCATACAAAATTTTGCCACATCTGTACCTGTCATTATCTCACTTAAAAAATAAAAATAAAAATAAAAATAAATAATACTGGAATGTACGTAGTAAGCATATACCTGAGAGGATTGGGCTTATCAGGAGAGTGAAAATCAGGATGTACAAAAACTTTCAAGAAATCCCTCCGGCAGAATACTTTGTCTTTTGCTGTATTAAAGCTGGTTCCATACCTGATCGGCTCCAAAACATCTTTCGGCTCGAATTTTGGCTTATCTTCCTCAGCCAGATTAAAGAATTCATTGCTCATATCCAACATTGCCTTCATAAGCGATTCTGGTATTCCATGATTTATAATCTGCAAACGCAAAAGTAAAAAAATCCCACAATTTACAAACTTAATTGGTAGCAATTAACAAACCGTAATTGCGTATGTATAATCTACCATGAAGAAGCCCCAATCCTGACAGGCTTTGTTGAGATCGTCGATGGCTTTGGACTTGAGATTGGGGTTTTCGGAAGTGAGAAGAGAAAAATCAATGGTGGGGATTGAATCTTGAGGCTCTGAAGCAGAGGTTTCGTGTGGACTGGTGAAATAAGCGTAGTTTGAAGGGATGGAGTTGAGATTGGGAGATTCAGCTAGTTGTTTTATGGATGATGTAGGTTTTGATGCTTGATGATTAGAACCTGCTATGTGAGAGTGTGAGAATACAGGAACTGTTGAAGCCATTTCTGTTAGCCTTTTGGAGGGGCAGAGAGACAGAGGACTCAATTAAGGACCGTGCTAGGTCTACATAGGTGGTTACATAATGATTAATATAATGGACACATGGCATGATTTTGTTATTTTATTAATTATATCACTTTTATATCAACCACCAAAATCATGCCATATATCAATTATGTCAACCATTATGTAACTCATTATGTACATCTAGCATTTTCCCTCTCAATTAATTCAGACAAATTGGACCTATTATATAATGATTGGGTAAAACTTCCTCAATTTTTTGTATTTATTATTTGCATTTTTTTCTCCAACTTTTATACCTGGATTAAGAGACCTCCAACTTTGGAAAAAGTTGTGCCGATCATCCAAATGAATGAATTTTATTATTAAATTGTTAGGCTCTGTTTGGCAGCCAAATAAAATTAGATCTTATAATAATTGAAATTAAATTTCGTGTTTATGTTATGTCTGGATACATAAAAGTGACATGTGTGCATAATGAAAAAAGTGGTGTGAAACTTAATTTGAAATATGTTTCTTTGCACACGCATATCGTTTTTCTATGGACATGTCTGACTTTATGTTTTCCTATGTGACGTGAATTTGAAATTTCCTTTTAATTAGAGCAGGGTTCGAATTAATTGGTTGCCAAATGAAACCTAAAGGTTTAATAATAAAATTATCCTTTTGGATGACCAATGCCAATTTTTTACTGATTGGGCCATTGTAGTCTAGATTTATAGGTTAGAGAGGAATGTGCAAATGAATCTAAAAGTTAGGGACCATTCTCGCAATTTACCCTATGTGATATTATTGATAAAATAAACTAATTATCTTCTACTAAAATGCTACATCTTTGTTTAACGGCACAAAAAAAAGGTCAAAAAGAGCAATAATGATAAATATCACTATTCTTTTTGCAAGTAGAGGTACTTATAGGAATTAGTGAGAAATTAACTTTTTGATGTGTGATCGATATAAAAGGATAATGTATTAGAAAAAGAAAAATTATGTAAGTAATGTGATGAGTGATTGAAAATTTGAAAGATAAAAAATATTCTTTTGTTAAAAGTCGTGTCAAGTTTGGAGCACTAGGGACACCACATACTTGGATTAATATTATTGGACACAGAACTTGACATGCGATGATGATAAATATCAACCACATGTTCAACACAATGTTTATGATACGCAATTCATAATGAGTCATTGAAAGCAAATATTTTGCATTATTTTCTCTATAATGTATATAATAGAAATATTGCAATAAGAAAAAGTTACTTTTCTACAAATCATCATACAATAAAGATAAAGTTATTTGTGCCAATAAAATATATATAAATTTAAAAATTCGCACTGTAAGTTGGTCATGTTGTGAACGAGAGAGTTTTTCATTTCAATTCTCGTTATTGAATTCAATTCCAAATGCCCCTATTTATAGAAAAATATTGGGGCATATCGTATTACAAATATTGATCTAATATACAATAGTCATTCACACAATAAAAACATAATCATTACATTACTATCATTACTATTCCTTTCTCCACTTTACTTTCGGTGGGTTTTCTCACTTGAATATTTATTTATCTGAATGTACAGTTAATCTTGTTTGGAGAAAAACTTCCAAACTTATTGTAGGAGAGAACTTAAGAGATCATATACCGCAAGAAGAAAACCTCGTGGGGCAAAACCTAAGCCAAAAAGTAAGTTGCTCCCCTGATGACGATCATTCTTATAGAAATATTAAATTGTCTTTGCGCCGTTAAAAACCTTCATCAAGAAAACCCAATGGGGAAAAACGATCGAAGGAAAAGAGTGACAATACTCCATTTGGCTACGAAACTTGGTAGGTGATACATTCATTTTCTTGTGATTTCAATATCATCATCAGATTGATTCCAAGTAATCTCTTCGTTATCATTTGATCCAATAGACTCATTGAGTCGATTTCTCATTATTTGTGTGAATATGTCATAAACGTTGCCTCGTTAAAAACCTTACTGTAGGAAAACCGATGGGATAAAACCTTACCAGGAAAAAGAGTGCCAGCGATTTTTGTGCTTATATCAAAAATCCTTCGTAAGTATCATATTTATCATTTGTCATAATCACCCTTATTTGCAATCGACAATCTCGATTTTACATTCTCAATCAGATCGAGATATATATATCAAAATCTTCTCTCGAGATCTTCTATTAGTTGTGATTAGCCATTAAAAACCTTATTTAGGAAAAACCCTTTGGGATAAAAACCCCAAATAAGGAAAAGAAATCTGACGTCTGACAATATCATTGCTTTTAAGCTATTACAAATAATATTATCCCGTTAATAGTTCTATATTCAATTTTCTTATCAAGCGCATATTTCAATATTATTCTTCGATATATCTCAATATCCTCATTATCGTTGATCGTATGTAGCGCTACATTTTCATATTGTGTCGACACTTTCCATTTCCATTTCTTTCCCCATAACAATATAACTTATTGAGATATCTCATTTTCGATCCTCTTTTAGGATTGCACAATATACTTGAGTTTATATACTCTTCAATTTGTATGCCTCCTTTAATAAGACCATCCTTTATCATTTGCTATATATTTTTGGGGAATCAAATAATATCAATTCTTCGGGCTCGTCAATTTATCAAAACATGTATAGTTGGTATATGAGATCGTTTGATTCATATTTGAATTTCAAATTCATGATACATTTCATATATTATTTCCAAACTATTAATACTCCCCCTTATGCTAACAACTAAACTCAACACAATTTGTATACTTTTCATCATATATATTCTCAATATTTGATTTTAATGAATTTTTCATTCTATATTTTGTTCTCGATTTTGGCAAATCGATTGGAGGACTTTAAATATTTTGCCAATTCTATCCCACTCGTATCTGCGCATATCCAATTATTCTACGACCTTGTTCAAATTATTTGGGATATACACTCACTATCTTTTTCGATCACGGAACTCGTGCTCATATTATGAGCAAATCACTTCAGAAATTTTCTATTACGATATACACACACGTACTGCCACAATGATCCATATCATATTATATAGTAGTCAACATGAAGGGTGAGTGGGCCCATATATTTCATCCCATATATATGTTCCAAATATATTTTAAATTTATTCCAATCATTGGCTAGTAATGATTTCATCATTTATCGAGAACAATCATTTGAAAAATTCTTCCTGCTTGATTTCAATAAATTATTTACATCAATCGAACCGGGATCTATATAGTGCTCAACATGATTTATCACTTTTATCATATCTATGGCTTACCGACATATCCCATCATCTTTCGGTGCCATTATTACCCGCATTACTGTTCAAGCGTTGAATCTTAACCCATACGTTTCATATCATGGTACTGTTCAAACACGGAATCGTACCTCATACGGGTTTATAAGTCATCCGCACGCTTATAATATTCACCCCAACAAGGGTCCGAGTATTATAATGGATCATCTGCTCTCAAATCTTGAAAATACTATCCCTCACTGCCGATCAAAATTCTAAAGAGAATTTATCTATGTAGACTCGAAAGATTAAGGATACTAATGAATAAGGGCATACCACAAGATATTCGGTGGTTGATTGAAGCAAAGGTCCGATTATCTGGTGAGATTTCGATTCCTTCTAAATACATGCCTGGAATGGGTAAAAGTAGTTTTTCGAAGAAACGGAGAGCAAAAAGGTTAGGAGGATGTTATAAATGTGCTCGGTGGACTTGTGACACTTTCGATGTAAATCTGGGGTACTTGTCCAAAACCGAGAGGATAAAATAGCATTCATTAAGGATGGATTGAGTAAAGAGTCTTTGGACGATATTCAACAGGCTCTTGAGACACATCCTAGTGGACACGTACAAGGTGAGCTTATGGCCTTATGGGCCAAATTTAGAGATGAACAAGAACGATATAGTCTCGAAAAACTTACTTTAAAAGATCCTGTTTGTAAATTTAGTAGAAAAGTTTAGTATCATGATTTTCTCAAAGCAAATCGACGTAAATTGATGTATTTCGCGTAATTGTAAATATCGTGTTTTATTTGTTGTTTTTTTTTTCGAAATATATATATGTATATATATATATATATATATATAGATTTCAATCACCGAAAGTGTACGTCGTTTCACTGATATTTTTATACTGTTTTCTTTTTCAAATTGTCAAAAGGTAAATAGTAAAACCACTTATTAGTTTGACAATTTATCTTTAAATAGAGGGATTCACGTATCTCTCATTCATACATTGAAACTTTAGTGTAAAGAGAAAGATGGAGATGGAGATGGCGATGGGAATTTTAGAATCATCTCATGCAAATCAATCTTCACATCACCTGATTAAGACTGTATGTGTTCTTGGTGGATCTAGACTGATAGGTGATATCCAATATATAGATATGGCAAACCAACTTATAAAGGAATTGGGGAAACAAAACATCAATATCTTTGTATGGAGGGACCAATACCAAGCTTTTAAAAAGTCTTACAATGGCCGCACAATTATGGGGGATAAGAGTGTCAAGCGTATTACCTTTTCATCAAGTTGGAGCTAGCAATCGTATTGGATCCAAGATAATCATGGGTTCACCGATCGATCTTTAAAACGCAATCTATTCATGACGCATGATGTACATGATGAACAATAGTGATGCTTTTATTGTCCTTCCAGCGCTTATCACACACCTGGAGGAAATATTCAATATAGCATCATGGGCACAAGTGGAATTTTCATACCAAACCCATAGGTTTGTTGAATATTAATTATTTCTTTGATGGTTTGCTAGCATTTCTAGATCAGGGTGTAGATTATAAATTTATTTCTCGTTCAGCGAGAAATATACTTGTTTCTGCTAATACGGTTACTGATCTACTCATCAAGATTCAATCATATGTTCAAGAATCATGCGGAAGTGAAACCCGTCGACATGCACATTGGTGTCAGCGGAAAAGAGATCCTTTGGATCTTTCATTTATGAACTGAATGTTAGGGATGGCAGAGTTACGGAGTATTTATACTCTCGAGACGCATCCCTCATTTAAGGGTTCAATACGTATTTTCTTTTATATTTCTATATTTTCGAGTGTTTATTGCCGCCTTTTGATATTGTCAATGTATTCCAATTTAATTTATTTGGTACTTCTTCTAAAATAACAATAATATCATATTTTGTTCGAATATAAAAGTCTATTGTACCATTAGCATAACATATGCTTCTTCAGTATCGTTTTCTTCTCATATCAATACGATCTCATATCATCAATAGGATTATTTCAAATGATCCCACCATATGATTCATTTCATTTGATTTGTCAATTGGGATCTATTGAGCATTTCTCTTTTATATATTTATTCAACGGTAACTTTTGGTATCTCTTGCTCAATTTTCTCCATCAATATGCAATAGGCATGGAGAATGAATATTTCTTTATTGAATACTGCTTTGAGAGCATTTCTCTTTGTATCGATATATCATGATGAAATTTTCACCACGGTATATTTTCTTATTGATATATCACAATAAACTAATCTCATAATGAAATTTTTACCATGGTATATTTTCTTTCACTTTCATTACCATGGGATTCTTTGAGCAATTTATCAACACATATATCATCATTGGCTCAAATCTCTTTGTTAATATCAATATAACATTCTTGTCAACTATATGTAAATCGGTCACTATTATTTAGTACCAATCGTGGGGTTTAATCCAACCACATTGGTAATATATATTCTAACTGTGTGGTATAACCCACCACATTTGAAGTATAAAAACATAAATAATAGAAATTAAATTCTCCCCAATAGGTGGTAGAACCTACCGTATGGGAATTATCGCAATAAATATAAATTTAAATTTCAATAGGCGGTATAACCGACCATATGGAAATTATAGTAATAACTAATAAATGTAAATTTAGATTCCAATAGGTGGTAGAACCTACCATATGGAAATTGTCCCTTCCAGTCCGCATAGGTAAAATTATCCACTCCAGTCCGCAAAGGTAAAATTGTCCATTCCAATCCGCAAATGTAAAATTGTCGAAAATATTCTAGCGATATTATCCTATCGGGAAATTATCTCATTTCCACTTCAATTTATTTATAATAATTACCATCACAAACTTATTATTTGGCCAAATATTAGTTAAAATCCTATCTATGAAACTCTCAAAGTTTTAGGTTCCAATACTAGCAGCCATCGTAAATTTATTTAATTGCTTACTAACTAATCAATTGCTAAAAGCCGATATAAACAATAAAAAAATCTCTATTCATTATAGTGAGGATCCAACTGTGGATGAGTCAAAGATTTGGCAAAAGGGAATAAGAATACGAGTAACCTACGCCATTACGTGCATTACTAACTTTCGGCTTCATCCATTTGAAACAAAGCATCTTTTTCTCTTTAAGTATGCAATAGCTTAATCTTAGGTTAATTAGTCTATTAACACATCTTTAATGATTTTAGTTTCTAGCCACACGTCAATCGCACATGGTATGAATTGGAGATATTGTCTATTACTTAGTTGGCTTCCATTTTTACCCAATTGAAAGAAGTATTGGATATGCGCTAGATTACACTAATAAGAAAAATGACCCCATCTACAAATTCGTCTTAGCCATAAGTTGAGGTTTGGTGAGAATGTTTGACTAAGCTTATAAATTTTCACTTAGAAGTAAATAAAATAAGAAAATATTAAAATGAATTAGAGTCATGAACCCGTGTGGGGATCGGATCCATCAATTGCCAACCGCCCTCACAAAACCACTTTCTTAAGGATAGCAGCCTCGATCCTCCATTAATCTGTCATTAACTTCTTCATCTACACCGGTTTCCCTCTGTGAACCATCATTCATCTTCCCTTGGATTTTGATTGAGACTCCTTTATTCTCTGATGTGCTTCAATCCCATTTGTTTTATCCCATCATCGGAGATAGGGACTGAGAATCTACAACGGGGGAGATGACGATGGTCGAGAAGTGGACGCCAATCGATTGCCGAGTTGACGAGTTGTTGATGTGGTGAAAATCTCATTGGTGGCTATATAGAGTTAAATTTCAAGGTTGACATTTTGGGTTTCCATTGATTTATTATGGTTAATGACAGATGAGAGCTTGAAGTAATTGGCATATGACTATTGCGTTTGGAATTTGAATTTAATTGCAGCTTTGGACTTGAAATACAAACGGGAGGAGATGGAGAGAATTTTAGATTTGGTTAAGAAGAGAAAAGTAGAGCTTTCGTGCTGATAACGTGTTGTGAACGAGAGAGTTTTTCATTTCAATTCTCGTTATTGAATTCATTACAAATGACCCCTATTTATAGAAAAATATTGTGGCACATCGTATTACAAATATTGATCTAATATACAATAGTCATTCACACAATAAAAACATAATCATTACATTACTATCATTACTATTCCTTTCTCCCTTACTTTCGGTGGGTTTTACAACAGGTCATTGATATATATAGCTTTTATATATTGATGTAAGACTTGTGATGCGCATATTGCATTCTCATCCCTTATTTAATTAATGTTCAAGTGATGTATCACATTACAATATTAATAGAGCGAACGTCGTAATTGAATCATCACTCTTTTTTTTTTAATTGAATTGTATAATCACTCTTAAAATGATGATATTCGACCGGATGCTGGATTAATGGGAAACGAGAACTTCTCTATGGGGTGAACCCATTAATGGAGTATTAAACTTTTAAGGTCATTTCTAGTGATCAATACCAGTCATCTCCATTTCATATTCTTTTATCTATCATATAATTAAAGTAACTTACACTATCATATTGTTATGCTCAATTATATGGATCTCTTTTTTTTTTTTTTTACATCAGTGTTATTATAAAAATATAAAATATAAATAATTTTTTATTTTAATTAAGGGTAATTCTAAATGCACCCATGCTTTTTGCTGAGTACACCCCCTTTACCTAAATCTCCCCATTTTACCTTCCCCCCAGGGAATAAAATAAAAATAAAAAGGCAGAAGAAGAAGAAGAAGCTATGGAAAAGAAGAACTTTGCTACTTTGCTGCAACTTCCTTCGATGAATTGATGAATTGAGGAATTTCATAATTCATTTGATGATACATTAATGGCAAGATGAGATTTAGTTCGTTGTGAACACTTTTTTTTTTTTTTTTTAATTGTGTTCTGCCTGTGCAAGCCGAACACGGCGGAACAGCCTTTGAGTTATTTGGCCTACACAAGCCCAACCAAAAAAAAAAAAGAAAAAAGAAAAAGGGAAAAGAAAGAAAGAAAGTTGGTTCATTTAGAATGGATAAAAATGTCATTTTCTTTTAAATGGGTGTACTCAACAAAAGGAATGAGCGCATTTAGAATTATCTTTTAATTAATTTTGTTCAACGAGTCTAAAAAAATCGTTATAACTATCAAATTGTTATGAACTCGCGAGCCACGAGGAAATAATTTATATATATTTTAATGATGTGAATGACTATTATGTCCCTGATGAAATTATGTAATTACGATTGTACCATTCGAAGTTTCCCTATAAATAGGGCTTCAGTTATTAATGAAATTCATTCCTGTGAATTCCTTAGAATTCATTCTCTCTAAACTCTCTATATTATTTCTATACTTTTATAACACGTTATCAGCACGAGTCTCTAGCCTTTTGAGTAATATGAAAGAAGTATGCTCTAGTTGCATCTTATAGATGATCTTCTCAGATCGTAAACCTGGATTATTACAATTTGAAATACTCAATTTTCTATAAAATCTCTCTCTGTCCCATTCTCTCTAAAGCATGACAAGACACCACACCTCCGTTATAAAATACATACTCCTACAGAGCTACAATACCAATGTCAATTAGTGGAATTTTCCAAACCAAACACGACGAATACTTGGTTTCAAAAATTAAGTGACAAAATGGAAGCAAAAGGACGGAGAGGTATATATTATATATATTATTTTATTATTTTATAATATAATAATATATAAAACTATAACATTCGCTTTCTCGAGATATAAGGAGCATATATTATCAAAATCAAATTTTCTCGACTCCATTATACTCGATTCAACGAGATCTTTGATTTGACACCAATATTGATAAGGTAAATTTTCAAAATTTACAAATCAAGACTCCCAACTTTTGAAAAAGTTACAAAAGGGTCCTTGGACTTGTGAATATTTACGTATTAGTGCTTATAATGTCAAAACTTTATAAAGAGACATGTGTGTGCACACGCACTTGCCGAGCGGCATCACGCTTGAACCGATTAGCGGCGGTAGTATGTATTAATGTTTTATAAAGAAATATGTGTAGCGCCACGCACTTTGCCAGACGCCATGGCTAACCGTAGCGGTTGGCGGCAGATATTTCGATTTACTGACCGCTTACTTTGACAATAATTATATTTTAAAGAAATAGTTAGAACAAATTTGATTCTATAGATATTTAAGTCGTGACTTTATTTATTATAATTTAAATATCAAGAACACTTCTCCTACCCGATGATGGGTCCAACCATCACTAAGCGGAAGATTTTATATATTTATGCAATTTATATGCTAAGTGAAGGGTAATACCTTCTACTATGCACTTACTCCCGAAGAAGTAGTTAATTATTATGCATTTTAATTCTACGCAATTTAAATTCGTAAATTTATATTTATTGCAATAATTCCCATAAGGTAGGTTCGACCACCTATTGGAGGAAATTTAATTTCGCAATTTAAATTTACGCACTTTAAATTTCATATATTTCCAATGTGGTGAGTTATATCACACAATTGGTATGCATATTTTCAATGTGATGGGTTATACCACACGTTTAGAATACTTATTACAAATGTGGTTGGATTAAACCCCACAATTGGATAACTGATTTATATGTTCGATATGAATATTCTATTGATATTAAAGAAGGGATTTGAGCAAGTGATGCGGAATTTACCGTTGTATGTATTGATGAAATGAAATTGCTCAAAGAATCCCATTGTGATAAAAGAGAAAGAAAATATACCGTGGTAAAAAATCTCATTCTGAGATTAGTATATTGTGATATGATGAGAAATGCTCTTAAAGAAGCATTTAATAAAGGAATGTGCATTTTCCACGCCTATTGAATATTGATGGAGAAAATTGAGTAAGTGGTACCCGGGTTACCATTGGATAAATAGATGAAAGTAAAATGCTCAATAGATCCCATGTTGATAAATCAAAGAAAATATATCGCATAGAGAGATTATATGAAGTAATCTCATCGATGATATGAGATTGTATTAATATGAGAACAAAATGCTCTTGAAGAAGCATAATCACTAAGATTTACGTATTTGAATAAAGCCAATATGATATTATTATTATTACTCCGTAAGAAGTACAAAACAAATTAAATGGAACATATTGAGAATATCAAAGATGGCAATAAACACTTTCGAAAATATAAAAATGCAAAAGAAAATACATATTGAACCCATAAATGAAGGGTGCGTTTGAGAGTATAAATACTCCGTAATTACCGCCACCCTCAACATCGTGGTTCATAATGAGATATTTAAAGGATCCTAATTTCTTTTTCGCTGACACCGGGTCTGCAGACCGACTTGACCTGGGCTTCCACAGATTCTTGAACATATGCATGAAATTTGATAAGTAGTTCATCAACGTATTTCAGCGTAAATAAGTATTTTTCTCGCTAAATGAGAGATAAACTTATTATCTACACTCTACGATCTAGGAACGCTTAGTAAGCCATCAAAGAAATTGTTAATATTCAACAAACCTATTGGTTTGACATGAAAGTTCCACTGCGAAACGAGGCTATATTGAATATTTCCTCCAAAGTGTGTTGTAGCCGCTGGAAGGACAATGAAAGCATCACTATTATTCATCATATACATCATGCGGTTGTGGATGGATTGCGCTTGTAGCACCAACCTCTTGGACCCATGGTAGAACTGCTCCAATTCGAGTATTAGATCCAACTAAATGGAAAGGTATTACACTCGAAACTCTTATTCCCCATGATGATGCGGCCATTATAAGTCTAGCTAAAGTTTGTTGTTGGTTCCTCCATATAGTATATTGATTTCTTGTCTCCCTAACTCTTTATTTAGTCGGTTTGCCATATCCACGTATTGGATATGACCTACCAATTTAGATCCACCAAGAATACATACGGTTTTAATCAAGCGAGGTAAAGGCCGACTTGTATGAGATGATTCTAAAATCTCCATATCCATCTCTACTCCTATCTCTTTTTGCACTATACTTTTAATGTATGAATATGAGAGATATATGAATCCTCTATTTAAAGAAAAATTTTCAAACCAATAATTGATTGTACTATTTACTTTTTGACAAATATGAAAGAGAAAAAGCGAGAAAAATTTTAGTGAAATGACATATACTTATCATGATTGAAAAATAATATATATATATACATATATATATCTTAAAAATTGAAAAACAATATTTACAATTACAAGAAAAACATTGATCTTCGTTATTACAATCTAACTTCCTTATATTAATATAAGAAAATTATTATACTAAATTTTTCTACTAAATTTACAAACAGGATCTTCTAAAGTAAGTTTTTCAAGACTATAACGTGATTGTTCATCTTTGAATTTGGCCCATAAGGCCATCAGCTCACCTTATACATGTCCACTAAGATGTGTCTCAAGAGCCTGTTGAATATCATCCAAAGGCTCCTTACTCAATCCATCCTTAATGAATGCTATCTTATCTTCTCTACATTAGACACGCATCCCACAGATTTACATCGAGTGTCACATGTCCACCGAGCACATTTGTAGCACCCTCCTAATCTTTTTGCTCTCCGTTTCTTTGAAAAACTACTTTTACCCATACCAGGCATGTATTTAGAAGGAATCGAAACCTCATCAGATAATCGAACCTTTGCTTCAATTAAACATCAAACATCTCCTGGGATGCCCTTATTCATTAGCATCCTCAACCTTTCAAGCCTACTTCGATAAATCCTTTTTAGGATTTTGATCGGTAGTGATGGATAGTATTTTCGAAGATTTGAGAGCAAATTATCCATTATTATATATGGACCATTATTATGGTGAATACTGTAAGTGCCCGGATAATTTATAAACGCGTATGAGGTAAGGCTCCGCGTTGGAACAGTATCGAAACATGAAGCGTATGTGCTAAGATTCCACGCTTGAACAGTGATGTGTAATAATGCTACCGAAACATGATGGAATATGTCGGTGAGCTATACATATGATGAAAGTAATAAATCATGTTGAGCACTATACAGATACTAGTGAAATCGATATAA
Organism: Jasminum sambac; assembly: GCA_018223645.1. Taxonomy (NCBI): domain Eukaryota; kingdom Viridiplantae; phylum Streptophyta; class Magnoliopsida; order Lamiales; family Oleaceae; genus Jasminum; species Jasminum sambac. The sequence goes on along the minus strand of CP073648.1, from coordinate 19,028,714 downwards.
GAATTTACTGAACTAAAAGTTCAATAATACTCGTTTGCAGAACCGGACTGACCATCCCGGTTTAAATAATTATTGAAATCAATATTTCAAGTGAAGAATTAAAAGAATTCTTCAATGATTGTTCTCGATAAATGATGAAATCATTACTAGCCAATATTGGGAATAAATCCCAAATATATCTGGAATAAAGGATGAGAAATATGGGCCCACTCATCCTCCATGTGGACTACTAGATATTATGATATGGATCCACTAGATAGTCACATGTGTATATGATTCGTAATTTGAAATTTATGAAATATTTGCTCACTAGATGAGCATGATTTCCAGATTTAATGATAAAGCTAGTAAATGTATATCCCAATACTTGAATAAATCACGAAGGATTGAGTATCTGCTTGCATACAAGTGGGATATTATGTGGCAAATTATTCAAAGTCCTCCAATAAATTGCCAATATCGAGAATAGAATGCAAACTATATAAATTCTCATATTAAAATTTGAATGATGAGAACATATATGAGTTTTAGTGTTCTAAATTTTCTTAGCATGAGGGGAGTATTAAAGGTGAAAATGATATGTGAAATGCATCATACTATATCCTCACAATTAAAATATGAACTTGAAGTTCAAAGATGTATAAAAGATGCTATGAACAATCACATATATCAGTTAAGATGCTTTGATAAGTTAGCACGCTTGAGCGTTGATATTATGAGATTTCCCCAATCATATATATCAAGCAAATTATTAAAGATGGTCTTAATAACGAGGCATATACTCTTGAAGAGTATATAGACATAACTATATTATGTAATCCTACAAGAGGATTGATAATGAGATATCTCGATAAGTTATGTCGATATGGGGAAAGAAATAAAATTGAAAGTGTCGACACACTATGAAAAGATAGCGCTACATACTATCAATAACGGTGAGGATATTAAAATCCATCTAAAAATGCCGATCTTTGAAATATATGCCCTTATGATTAAAGTGTTCATGCACGGGTTTAATGAGAAATGAGAATGAAACTCTTGAAGAGGTTTCAAATGTATTGTATGTCAGTGCATGCAACGGCTCAAAATATCTACATTGATATTGTTGAGAAATTCATATCTTTGTACTCTTTTCCTTGATTGATGTTTTTGTCCCAAAAGGGTTTTCTCAAACAAGGTTTTTAATGAGGCGACCCAATCTCGATTAATATGAAATCTCCGTAAGAGATTTAGGTATATATCTCGATATAGTGAGAAAATGAGATCAAGTTTGTTGATTGCATATATGCTGAATATAACATGATATTGTATAACATTTAAAATTTCATTCACGTGGAGATGAATGAAGAGTATGAACCAATGTATATGATACTCATACAAATCTATGAAAGATTTTGAAATGCTTATGCATACTTGTATAAAATACGCGTTGCACTCTTTTTTCCCTTGAGTGAGGTTTTATCCCATTGGGTTTCCTAGCAAGGTTTTTAATGAGGCAACATTAAAGCGTGATTCACATGAATAATGTACTCTTTTTCCTTCATTAGTGATTTTTCCCACCGGTTTTTCCTAATAAGGTTTTAACGAGGCATATTCATGGTATATTGAGGACGACAAGAGAAATCGACACAATGTATCTATTGGATCAAGTTATAATAGAGACAATAATTTAGATCCAAATAATGATGATATTAAAATCCTTTACTGTAAGTAAGGATATCCGTTCTCAAGATATTAAATCAGATAGAGTAGCTATACTCTTTTTCCTTCGATCAAGTTTTTTCCCATTTGGGTTTTCTTGACAAGGTTTTAATGAGGCGACACGTGAATACTCATATCTGGTGATAGACATCGGGGAGCAATGTTTTGATGAAGCAAAGATACAACCACTCAAGCTTTTCTACAATCAATTTGGAAGTTTTTTCCCATTGGGTTTTTCTCAAACAAGTTTAGAAGACATTTGTATTAATAGTCATTCAAGGAGTGTTATGAACTCATGAGCCACAAGAAAATAATTTATATATATTTTAATGATGTGAATGACTATTATGTCGCGATGAAATTATGTAATTCTGATTGTATTATTCAAGTTTCCTATAAATAGAGCTTGATTATTAATGAAATTCATTCGCAGAATTCCTTAATTCATTCTCTCTAAACTCTCTATATTATTTCTATACTTTTATAACACAAATGATTTTAAAAGATATTTAAAATATAAAGGTATAATCACTTGGGTGGAGAGAGAATTATGTTGCTTAAAACTAAAAACTAGATCAAAATTCTCCGAACTGCCTCGTAATTACTCAATAAATCCCTAAGAGTGTGTTTGATTGGGTTTTTTTTTTTTTTTTTTTTGCTGGAAAAACCTACTTTTCCACATTTTTCCGACTTTTGGTCTATTTGATTGCATCTTTTTTTCACGAAAACGTTAATATCTCTTGGTGACTTCTACAACACTGACAATGGTTATCTTATTAATGGTTGTTGTGTGTTTGGAGCTGAGATTTTTATCGCTGAATGCAATGGTAAAGGGGAGAGCCTTTCTTTAATCAAGTTTCCTCGACCCACCAGCTTTGTATGGACCATAACAAAATTTTCGAAGGAAGAGAGGGAGTATGTTAAGTCTGATGTTTTTTATGTTGGAGGCATTGGATGGTACCCGTTGCTGTAAATGCACGCATATTTTTGACAATGTTAGGTGTATTACTATTTATCCAAAAGGTGATGGTTGGGCCAGAGGCGAATATTTGTCACTTTATTTGAGTATTGAAGATCAATCTGAACTCCAGCCTAGACAGGAAGTCTTTGCAGAATATAAGCTGCGTGTGAAGAATCAGCAAAAACTTAAGCATACCATTGAATACACAGGTATGCAAGCAATTATGTGTAATGTATGATTCACTACATTGTAGCAATCAGTCAAGCTTATACAGCATGTGGATGTTTAACAAGGTTTGATCTGACTATGCTACGTTCTCTTTGCAGGGTTTACCAGGTTTCATTCCTCCTGGTATAGCGGTTACACTGATTTTATTCAGTTATCTTATCTCACTGACACTTTGAATGGCTTTCTTGAGAATGATAATTTGGTTGTTGAAGCTCAGATACAGCGGTCATCCGTTGTTGAATGCTATGGTTCTTGATTTTGAAATTTGTACTATGATCTTTACAGAATACATATTGGTCTTTATCCATCCAACTCAAAAGTTATATATTGATTTGTTATTTTAATATTAATATAATTCACAGTTTGTGTTATTAATTTGTTGCAATGGGCATTCTGCATTTGAATGGCCAAATAGTTAAGAAATTTTGAAAGGGCTACATTGTTATGAATCTATCTGATCCAACTGATGAGTGTTGAAATCATGAATGCAAACAGGACAGTGTCTGGATGGTATCTGGAGGGTGTTTGTATATAAATTTTAATGTATTTTTATGAATAGGAAGAAAGAGAATCAGTGAAATTGGATAGTGGAGATTTAATAGTACAAGCAGGCCTCTGAGATATATGGATGTGATTTGTTTGATCAAATTTGAATTTTAAAAAATAAGTTCTCCTCATTTGTGGGTAATGAGGTGTCCCCTCTGGCACCTACACCAGCCAATAAGGAGGTTCCATTTAGATGCTTACCTACAACAATCAATTATTAATAACTGCATTTGAATGGCCAAATAGTTAAGAAGTTTTGAAAGGGCTACACTGTTATGAATCTATCTGATCCAACTGATGAGTGTTGAAATCATGAATGCAAACAGGACAGTGTCTAGATGGTATCTCATCTCCTCATTTGTGGGTAATGAGGTGTCCTCTGGCACCTACACCAGCAAATAAGGAGGTGCCATTTAGATGCTTACCTATAATATTAATAATCAACTATTAATAAATATTTCTTATTTTTCAGGTAGGGTAGTTTACTTGTGTGGCTTGTAAACATCCGATCAAGTGGTTGATGATGGCATTGAAGTAATCAAAACTACCCAAAAATGGTTCTCAATGTGATAATCAATTAATAATAAATAAATATCTCTTATTTTCAGGTGGGGTAGTTTACTGGTGTGGCTTGTAAACATCAGATTAAGTGATTGTTGATGACATTGAAGCAATCAACCAAAACTAAAAACTGGTTCTCATTGTGATAATGTGTTCTTCAGGAAACATTGTTTCTAGAAAATATCAGCAAAACAGAACTTTTAAAGGCTTAATGAAACTTTAGAATCCCAATTCTTGAAACTTTGTAATATCACTTTCAAAATGTTATATACACATTAGTGCTCTTAACTGCTTGAGCTGTGAACTTATGAGATAATCATTGATAATCTTCATACATTCTTGTTTGCACAATTCATTACATCAACCAAAATTGGAAACTCTCACCTTATTGAGAGGTGTGGAAACATATTTTCTCTTATAAAATAACTCACCCGAAACATTACCGGGATATGTCTGAGTTCCGGCTCCGGTTGTTGTACCTTGAAAGCAGTACCTTTGCACTGCAAGAAAGTGATCTCTCTATTATTGAAGAAGGCCCTGTTCGCGTAGAAGAACTTGAACTTGCTTCTAGTCTTACTGGATTCTGATTATTACCATCCGTTTTTCCTTTCTCTGCATCAAACTGATTATCTGAATTTCTTCTGGGATGTGATTTAAAAGCATCACTGATCATTGAAGCTGATATATTATCCAGTGAAACTGATCTTCTCACTGGTTGAACCTCAAGAACATCAAAATCTTGTGCATTTGATGCATCTTCATCTTCATCCACTAGATCAACTGTAAAATCTCCTTCTGTTTCTCTTACAGGTTCATGATTTTCATCTGAAATATCAAGTCGGGTTTCCTCCACAGAGCCTGGATTATGCACAATTTGGTCCTGTGGTGGCAAGTTTGATGTGTTGTTGATCACAATACTTGCCCTACACATAGGGCAATTGGTGTGTGATCTAAGCCAAGTATCAATACAAGGTATGTGAAAAGCATGGTTGCATTTAGGCAACAATCTAAGAGTCTCATCTTCTTGAAACTCATTCAAACAAACAGAACAATCTGTCCCTTCAATAAGCCCATCACCTTTCTTATAATTGACTATGGAGATTGCACTTATAACAGATGGCTGCAGTCCAACTGTTCTGATATACCATATCGGATTGATCATCGCCAGGTGATCTTCATCAAAGTAATGATCTTGGCCCAACTCCTCGACCGCCTCCTCCGGTGGCTGCTGACTCTCCTCGCCGCCACCCTGGAGTTCTGCCACCTAGAATACAACTTGTAGATGGTGCAACAAGCAAATAGAAAGAAGATTACGGCGAAAACAGAGATAGTGATTGTAATCAGAAGAGATAGACCGTTGGGTTTTGCTGGGGGTGGCGGTCGTGCCGGATGAACGGAGGGGAATATGTCCACCATCGCCGCTGGTGGAGGATTTGGGAGAATTAGTGCTTCGTGGCAAGTCTGAAAACAGATGCCAAGGCATATTAATGGGCACAAACCATCCAGGGATTTTTCTCCATTACAGTATGGTTTGCATATTAGGTCTATCTTGGGATTATTTAGTGTTTCATTCAGAAATTCTGTGTGAGAATAGGCCATGAATCATCACTTAATCTCTGAGATGCAGGAGATAACGAGGAAGACTTGAGAGATGATTAAGCAGAGGAAAATGGAGAAAGAGAGAGATGAACCACTAGGTTTGTTTTTTAGGCACTAAGCTGATTCTTGACGGCAATGGTGAGGAAAAAGAGTCGGTCTTTTTTTCCAAATGCAAACTTTCTTGTTGACTTTTTGTTTTATTCTAATTTTCATGGCGGCAGACTTTGTTGGTCTTGGACTAAATATTCCTCTTCCAGGCCCAGCCCAGATCAAGCTGGCGGTAACGGTGTTTACAGTCTTCAATTTTGGGGCCCTGCAGAGGGGTGAAAAAACTTGGGAACTACGAAGTGAGATAATAACGATCAATTTTGACCCCATTCTCATGTGGGGAGGCTCTTCAAGTCATGTATTTTTTCTAATTTGGAGGAGGGTCTCAAGTGAGATCTTGATTTGAGGCCGTCCTCCAATCAAGGAACACGTGGATAGGGAGTCTCCCCACATAAGGAGTGGATCAATTTTCTAATAACGATACATAGATTTCTAATTTATGACACTTCACATAAATATAAGTATAGGTGTAATGCAATAGATGTTGTACATGTACTATTGTTCTTAATTTCTATGTTCAGGATGATCAACAATTATTTGTTCGCATTTATTCTTCTGTTTTCATTTATTTAATATGTGTTCACACTCATTGTAAGAACTGTTGGCAGTTGGGTGAAGTATCCTTTTATTTGGTGGGCTTTTAATTTGGTAGGCAAATAAGTTTGACTTATTCTACTCATATCAACGTCATGTACGTACAACTTGTGCCAATTGAAGACAAGTATTTTAAATAAGTGGACCTCAATTTTCTTTCAAGGGTTTAAAAGTGGAGGGGACAATTACGACCCTTGTACCAAGTTATTGACAAAGTTTAAAGTATAGCAACTCCATTTTTGTGTGTGTGTGTGTGTTTTTTCCCATCACCAACCCATACAGGCATATTAAAATATTCATACGATAATATGGTAATTTATAAATAGTTTAGAGTATGATTCACATACTGATATAAACCACTTGCAAATTATCGCATCTGTTTGTGGGTATATCGATATATTCATATGTGGGTAAGTGATCAAAACTATACCTTTTATGAGAGTTAATAACTTTCATTAAAATTTATTCTCACATTCTTTATGCCATTTTCTTATTTTATATATTCATTCTTCTCGACAATTAGTTTTATTCTAAAAAAGATCTATCTTAGTAAACACATTCTAAACACGAAACAACTATTTCTGTATTATCAAAAATATGAATTGAGATAAAGAAAATTTATTTTCAATATATGATAAAGTGTCTAGTGGATTACTGACAAAGAACAATTATTTCGAGGCGATAAAGATATTAGAATATTAAAGCTCAAAGTGTGTGTTTAATATAGATTATTAAAAATCGCATTTCGGGAAAAATAGAAAATATAATTTCTGAACATATAATTGAAAAGTAAAGAAAGAATTTTCAAATACTCATATAAAAAGAGTTATCGTATCAATGTAATGAGCGGCTGAGGTTTGAATGTGGTGTAGTGTAGTTAGTTTCCAAAGCCATCAAAAGTTTTATTGTTATAGAACACTCGAGCATTTTGAAAGCCCGTCCGACTTCCATTTTAAAATTCAAAACCAGATCTAGAATCAATAAGGCGAGAGGGAGCTCTAACAATTTTGAAAATTTTTCGGCGACATCATAGCATCCCGTGGCGGCCCGCCAAAGTTTTATAAACAATTTTGGCCTAAAATTGTTGCCAAAACTTTGATCGGTCACACGGGGCACCACAATGATTAAAACTTCTAAATTCTTGGTACGTGATTTGGATTCGAACGATACCCTACCCTTATAATCCTCTATCAAAACAAAAAATAATAAGCGGTTAAAAATGCCTGAATAATTTCCAAGTAAATTAAAAGTGTTTTAAAGTGTTTTAAAGTAAAAGATGAGAGAGAATGAGTGGAGGTGAGTGGTTGAGATTTGTGGATGTGATGAGATATGTGGATGTGATTGATTTAGGAGAGAGAAAAAAGTTGAAAAAAGTGGTAAAATATTGAAAAAGTTGTAGCCTAACGGGCCTTAAACTGCATCGAGCAAGCTCTTTCCGGGAGTTGCGAGTTTTGTACCAAACGGGCAATCTTTGCCGCTTCTAAAGATGGCTACAAAAATAGATGGGCCACAAGCCGGAATGCAACCACTAACATCCATACCCACGTTTTAGGGTCATCAGGCCCATGGCCTTTTTAAAAGAATAACAATAATAGAGGCCCATGGCTATTTAAAAAACAAAAAAATAAAAAGAACGAACAAAAAAAAGTCCTATTGCTCATACCAAACAAATAAATATATATTATATCTCATTCAAAAACAAATATATATATATATATATATATATATATATGTGTGTGTGTGTGTGTGTAGGAAAACTGGCTCAAATGGTCCAAAAAATTTTTGGTGCAAATTTGGTCCAAAATGATGGAAGCCGTTTACTTTTTATCGTTAATTACCCCAAATTTTATTGTTTTGTCATCTTTCCCACGGCTATTTTGAAAATTTTCAAAATTTATGGGTTTACAGTAAAATTATTTTTCAAACATTAATTAATTTTTTTTTATTATATTTGCACATTCGGCATATTTTTTACATTGAGATACTCCCACTAATATTTTATGGACATACAATAATTATATTCACTGTTAATCATTGGTTCAAACCAAAATATGTGTGTATTTCATTATAAAGAAATTTTCAACAAATTATGATATTAATGCAAACAAATGCTACTATATTCAAAATTTTTGATAAAAACTATCTAATTAGTATCAAATTAATTTAATGAAATTAATTATGAACCAAATAAACACATATTTAAAAAAATTAAAATGTGAAATTTTGCAATTTAACTTAAATATTTGACTAATTTATACATAATTTAAACCTTGGGACCTAATTGTAATAACTACCACAGGTTATAACCTTTTGTACAATATATTTTAAGTTGAATGACCAAAATACCCTTGAAAAAGATGATAAATAGTAAAAGGTGATTAACGACAAAAGTAAATAGATTCCATCCATTTGGACCAAATTCACACCAATTTTTTGAACCATTTGTGCTATATATACATATATATATATATACTAAAAACACAATCAACATATTTTTTTTTAAATCATTTGCGCCAAATAATAATAATAATAATAATAATAATAATAATAATAATAATAATAATAATAATAATAATAATAACAACAACAAGAATACTGTGATGGTATATATTGAACAATGTCAGTTAGACCCGACCACGGTTCCGGTTCCAAACCGAAACCGGCCAGTTTGGAACCGATCAAAACCAAATCGAAACTTAATCGCTTTGGTTAGAATCAGAATCACAGAATCACTTTTAAATGCGGTTTGATTCGATTTCAATTTTTTGGAACTGGAACCGGTTTGAATAGTACGGTTTCGGTTTCAAGCCGGAACTGTAATTTATTAAAAAAAAACAACTAATTTCTAATTGTTGCAAAAAATATTCTAGTGTAATTGTTTGACTCCTATTATCTATTGACTGCTACACACACCAACACTAAGAAAGATCTTTTACGTGAAATAAGATAGGAAGATAAAATTACAAAGAGTTGTGAAATAGAAAATGTAAAAAACGTAAATACAATAAACACAATGACTTCCTTTCTTCTTTTGAATTTCATTATAAGAACAATCTTCCAAATAATTATCAAAACAAACTCTAGAATCACTTTGATTTTCAACTCAAAAAAAAAAAAAGGCTTAAGGGCTAAGGGTGTATTTAAAAAAAAAAAAAGGAACCGTTTCGCACGTAAATGCATGCTTGTTTGGTTTCGATTTTTGAACATGAACAATGATTCTAAAACCAGAATCGGCGGTTCCGGAACCGTAGCACAATGATTCTAAAACCAGAATCGGCGGGTCTAATGTCAGTTGAAAGAATACGAAAGAGTTTTGAAAAGGATTTTAGTGCAATATAGATAATAGAATTTGTTTTTTTTTTTTTGAAAAATTATTTTACGCGACAAGTATTTGATTTTTAAAAAAAAAAATACTTTTACATATCTTCTCACTACACAATTAAAAATTATTTTAAAAAATCTATACTAAACAAACATTTAAGGATACTCACATTTCATCAATCCTGAATGCTAAAACAATTATTGGATCTCTTGACCCGCATTTCCAGTCATACACACAAGAAAAACAATGAAAAACAAAATTTATTTTTAATAACATTCTTACTTAATCACATTCTTTCAAATATTAATTTTCTTAAAAAATTTGTAAACAAAACTCTAAACTCTCAACTCAACATTGTAAACAAAAATTTTCTTCTTACTAATATGGCACTTCAATGATTGTTTTGAAAGAATAAGACCTCTTTATATGAGAAAGCCTTGTTGGTCCACATTAACAACAACACAGAATAAGTTCTCCCCCCCCCGGGCCAGAGGGAGGAGGTGTTATGAGGGGTCACGATGACCCTCAACTATATACATAATTTTTTTTCTTATAACATACTAGAAAAGGAAAAAAGAAAAATTTTATTCACATTTTACAACGCCACCAATCCATATTTTCTTTCATAGGAACATCTCACACTAAACTTCAAATTCCAAACTCAAACCTAGGTAAATAATTCCGAACATCTCAGCGTAAGCCTCAAGAATCGGTCCCTGTGTGTCGACCTCAATTTTGGACTTTAATACTTCACCTCAATCAATGTTTTGACTTATGAGGTATGTGAATAAAATGAAGTTATTTGACACTACAAAAAATTATGTAATTATGGAACATTATCAATCTATAAAAATAAAAATACTTACAAAATATCTATATCTCTCTATATATATTTGAAGACTTCAACAATGCCCCCTCAACTTCAAGTGGCTGACTCCAACCCAAAAACATAATAATAATAATAATAATAATAATAATAATAATAATAATAATAATAATAATAATAATAATAATAATAAATCGAGTAGGATCACAACTGACCACAACAACAGTATTGAGAATTCAAACTTGCAAGAAACAGGTAACACACTCAATACTTTCTTAAGCCCAATGAAACTTTAGCTTAAAGTCAGCCAATTTTGCGCGTCATTTCTTGCCGTGTTAGGATCTTTAATATGGACACCATTTTCTATTATCATTTAGCAATGCAAAAATTCTATTTTGCACACTCATATGGCTGGAAGAAATTCTCCATCTTCATACAGTCTCCGGTGTTTGGTTAATCTACTTTTCCGGCACACGGCTCTCTCCGGTGACTCGACTCCGATGGTCCACCGCCGCTATATGCAGCCTTCTAAGGTGGGATATGCCTCTTGTGTTGATCAAGGTCTAAAGTTCATCAGTGCAAGCTCTCGGGGATACGGTCAACCAAAGATGGAAATGTAATTTAATTTTCTTGAGGTTGTTCTAATTTTTTTTCTTTGTATTTTGATTGTTTTTATTTATATATGTTTGCCGCAATTCTTGAAGGCCAAACAATCAACCCGACCGGCCGCCATCGCCAGCTCCTTCCAATCGTGGATTCGCCAATTGGTACGAAATTTTTCTAAATAAACATAATATAAATACCCTACTGACTGTAAGATCAAATATATTATTCTATTTTAAATTGTAATTAGAGTTAGATGTCATCGAACACTCTACATTGACATGGGACCCACATCACTAGTATTTTGATGCTGATTACCTATCACGCCAATATGTTGTAAATTAAGCCAATGAAGATATGTTTTTATTAAAGTTAAAAGGCAAAAAAGAAAAAAACTTGTATTTGGGGTGTAATGCAGGTTGAAGTGGCTCCTGGGGTCTATATTGCCATTATTGCTATCTCTATGGAAGAAAAACTTGAATGGTTTGTGTAGCATCGAAGGTATATATGTATCTCAACAAATATAAAATCACAATTTCCCAAAGATATTATTCTGTTTGTAGAATTGTTTGGAATTAACTTCAAGTTTATGTCGAAATATGTCAGGTAAGACAGAGAAGGTTGTGGAAGATGTGGAGGAAGTTGCAGAGGTGGTCGAAAAAATAGCCAGCACTGCGGATAAAATGTTAACTATAGTGACAGATCAACTTCCAAATAACAGTAAACTTAAAGAAACAGCTCTAGCCGTGGAACATGTATCGAGTATTGTAGCAAAGGATGCTCAATTTGTTGAAAATTTAATCCACAAGGTTTGTTTTATAATCATTTCAAATCAAGCCCAAATTTTTGTTAATTGTTATCTAATTTGGAGTAATAATTGGTATTAATGTGCCTATATGATAGGTTGAAGACATGAAGCAAGATTTGGAGGATCTAGACGCCATGGTTAAGCCTATTGTTGACAATGTCATAGATAAAAAATAATGTAGAAAAAATATTTGCATTGCATCTCATTTCTAAAAAGATTAAACTGGAATGTAATTATGCAAAACTTCTCAACTTCAATAATTGTACTGGTAAGCGTACCTAACTTCTTGAAAAATGGGGTGATGAAAATTATAGAAGTATTAACGTGTTACTCCCTCTGTTTCAAATATATAAGTTTATTTTTTATTTTTTGATATTTCAAATATATAAGTTTTTTAAAATTAATTTACAATACTTTTCTAATATAATCCTATTTAATAAATAGTTACCCCTATCAATTTTTAATTTTACTTATTAAATAAAGATATATTAGGAATATGGTTTATAAAATATCTATTTCCAGTACTTTTCTTAATAGGAAAAGTGAAACAAGCAATTCAGACCCCATATAAGGCACCGAGAGAGTATTAATTAAATTTTCATTTTAAATCCTATCTTCAAGTTAATACTCCTCTATCCCCCAAAAATAGGTATATTTTCAATTTCAAAAGGATTACAAAAGAACTCAATAAATATTTGTAGAAAAGTAAAATTTAAGAGTATTTTTAGAAAAAAAATTTTAAGAGTATCTTTGGAATATATAATACACACTTTAATTTATTAATTCTTTCACTTTAATAATTTTATTTTATTAATAGACATTAAATAAGAGTATATAAAAAAAACCAATATTTCTACTGCAGTTTAAAAAGAAAATATTCTGCCTCTGTGAGACGAACAAAAAAATAGAGCATAATTAAGCCTACACGGAGAGAACACACAATTCAGATAACAAATTAATTACAATGCGAAAAAATATCATGCACCGCTGGTCGTCAAAGACGATTGTTGGAAACTTCCATGCTAAGTTCCATGCTAAGGAAGCTAAAGCAATTGCGCTAAGGGAAGCAGTCGGTTGGGTATTAGGGATCGATGCAACTACAAAATGTGGCTTTCAAACTTGATGCTAAAGGAGTAGTTGATGCTTGCAACGGCTACGAGTATGGACTTCTCTACCTTCGGTTTGAATTTGTGATTTAACAATTAATTGTTCATCAAATGATAAATCAAAATATATTTAATATTTATTACACATAATAATTAACATTATTCAAAATTAAGATATTGTGATATATTTATGGTGCCCAATAATTGATAATTGAAAAGTGAAATATTCTCCAAGAAAGGAAAGGAAAAGAGAGAGAGAGAGAATAATTTTTTCCATTTTCTATTAAAGGTGACGAAGAACGTAACGCGGGCACAATACATATGTTGCTTCCACGGAACTCTCAACACGTCAAAGATGCTGCAAATACTGAAAAAAGCGTACTTGAACATGGAATTCATGTCGCATTGTTGAAACTTTCAACGAGAAACGTGTTTCCATATCCTCACAAAGCGTAAAGCAAGATACTGTACAGTAAGAGCAAAATTAAAATCCCGACTTTAATCATTATTTAAGCTCCTTTTAAAGAGAAAAGCATTATTCAAGCAAGGCATAGTAACCTTTTATAGAATGTAAGTGATTGTTCTAACTAATCAACGATTAATTAAATATTAACAAAGAAAATAAATAATTAATTAAATAGTACTATTCATCAACGGTAATAATCTAACTAATCAACGATTAATTAAATATTAACAAAGAAAATAAATAATTAATTAAATAGTACTATTCATCAACGGTTATAATCTAACTAATCAACGATTAATTAAATATTAACAGAGAAAATAATTAATTAATTAAATAGTACTATTCATCAACGGTAATAATCTAACTACAAATATACCATAAACTTCCTTAATACAAACTAGGGAATCAGATAAATCATAATAAATATCCTATGACCAAACATTAATAATAATTAATAATAAATAAATAAATATTTCAAAAATCAGCGAAATATCTAAACGGGTTTAAGCCAGCAAAGCCACGGCTACGAACCCTGCAACGGCTGAAGCGAATCCAAGTCTGTTCAATACGGCGCCGTTCGCAGCAGGCTCTGGAGCAACATCGGACGACGGAGGAACGGCGCTGGAAGGCGACGGAGTGGAGGTCACCGGGGAAGGAGACGGCGGAGAGTTGACAGAAGCTGGAGAGGGAGAAGGCGATGAAGCCGATGGAGGAGTCGATGGCGAAGCTGAAGGAGCGTTTCTCGGAGAAGCTGAAGGGGCGGTTCTCGGAGAAGGACCGGGAGCGGAAACCGGTGGCGTGGTGGTCGCAGACGGTGGAACAGTCGGTGGCTGAGACAGAGGTGACGGAGACGGCGCGGCGGAAGGCTGCTGAGCCACGGCGGAGCCGACCAACAGAGCAATCATCATTAAAGCCAAAACCCTAGACATTGCCATTGTTGTTTTGTTAAGACAGAAAAAATCTCAAAAACGCCGAAGATCTAGAGAGAGAGAGAGAGAGAGATCAACAAAGCGGCGAAGAGAGAGAAACTCGAGAATTAGAAGTGATTTTTGTTTCTGTGATGAACGATAGGACCGAGCCGAGGGGTATTTATAGGCACGAGGTTTTCGATTATTCTAGTCAATAGATTGAGGATTTCAATGTTTGACACGGTGATTTAAGGAATTGGACGGTGGAGATTTGATTTCTAATCATGGAAAACTGGAAACACGGTTTCTATATGCATGGTATAGCTGTCCAAATCAAAAAGATTTTTAAGGGGAAAAAATAAATAAATAAATAAGATAGTACCACGTAAAAAATAAACTTTTCTAGAATAATCTATCGATAGGAATGAGAGTTAAAAATAATTTTTATTTAAAGTTTAAAATTTGTTTGACTAAATTAAATTATTTTCGAAAAAAGTTTTGATTATTTTGAAGAACATATAATTAAAAACACTAATCATCCAACGCCGAAAATTGTAAAAAACGTAAAAAAATATATATATTCTAGTGATTAGTAGTGTGCGTTTCGGGTTCGATTCGGGATATTGGGCTACTTGAAACCGAACCAAAAAATCCGGTTCCTTACAAAATAGAACCATTCAATTCCTTTCGAGCAAGATACATGTTCAAGTTTGGTTCCATTCGGCTTCGGATGTGATTTTGTTGTCAAATTTTCATCAAAATAAAAGACACCGTGATAAATAAGGGTGTAACTTCCGAATACAATACTTTATTTTCTTTAATTTTTGGATATATATATTCTACAAGCATTCTCTATCATATATAAATTTGAATTATTGATGAAAGCATTTAGATGACAAGAAATTTATTAGAAAAATGTATGTAAATTTAATTTTCATATTAAAGTTACTTGAATGTAGTTCGGTTTTCGGTTTTTAAAAAGGAATAGTTAGGTTTTCGGTTTTTCATTTTTCGGTTCCGATTCTTAATTTGTTTTAAAAGAACCGTTCGGTTCCAATTTTTTCGGTTTGGTTCCGATTCTATCCCCTCGGTTCCCTTTTTTTTGTCTCGCCCCACTAGTGATTGGAATAGAATAGTTTCTCTGTAAAATTAGTTTGATAAAATTTTTTTAGAAAAAAGTTTGATTATATTAAAGAATATATATAATTAAAATGTAAAAAAATATTATATAATAATTTGTGTCAAAAAATATTACTTCCTCCATCCCACATATATAGTCTACTTTAGTTTTTACATAAAGATTAAAAATGACATTGAAAAAGTAAATTTACTAACAAATTTCTTTTAGTACCCTTATTTAAATGAATAGAAATCATAAATATGTTTGTATTTTCAGTTATATAGGTGAGGTATAATTGTAAATAAATATTAAAAATGCTACTAAATATAAAAAAACTTACTATATATGTGGGACAATCCTCAAAAAGAAGAAGAATATATATATGGGACGGAAGGAGTATATATAAAAATATAAAAATTAAAAGAAAGATGTCAAAAGAATTTGGAGTAACCGTGTTTTTTTTTTTTTTTTTTTACGGTAACTCATAAATGGCCTTAATTAGGATTTAAGGCAAACGGAAAATTAGGATTTATGTAGTTAGTAGCCAACTAATGAGACAAACACGTTTTCAGATTTTACGTTCACATTGTTCCGATGGCAAATTGATAAAAATTAGGCAATGTGAGTGTTGACTGTTTTTGTTTTGACCGAGTGAGAAAAATTTACAATATCGACTATTATTATTATTATTATTATTATTATTATTATTATTATTATTATTATTATTATTATTATTATTATTATTATCAATATCAATGTTTTAAAATGTTTAGTGTTTATATTCAAAAAAAACAAAAAACAAATGTTTAGTACTTATATGGTGTAATTTGTACGTAAGTCGAGCGTGTTGTCTTTGAGATGAGTAGTTCTACATAGATATTTTAATTTGATATTCTTCACTGACATAGTCAATTTGACGTATTTTCACTAGATGATGAAGATTTGCATTCAATGATAAATATAAGGATATCTCTTTATCATTCAATGAAAAAGTGACACATTGAAATGTCAGTAAATAATGTTAATTTAAAATGTTCAATTAGAATTATTCATAGCTTTCATTATGAATGGTAATTAAATCCTACACGTCAGCTTAGAAAAGAGAGACACAGTTCAAGTATTTATTGGTAATAAACAGATTTGCACGCAATAAACTTTCTATAAATGAAAGAAAGAAATAAAGATCTTCAAATCATTCCATCTTTCAATCAGAATAATGAGAATATTCGTATGAGGTGTTAATTTGTTTATAAATTAATTAATTGATTCATTATTCTAAATCTTATATTTAAAATAACAACTATTATGGTAAATCAATTATTACAAATAACGGTATAACAAACTTGAATTAATTTAGAACTAGTTAATGTGTGTGTCAAGTGTCTCTAAAATCATATCTAAAGTTAAAGAATGTTGTTATTTATAAATATCGATGACGCGCATTGTACATTTCTAACTCATATGGAAACAAAACAAAAAATAAAATAAACGTAAAGAAAATATTCAAAAATATATTAAAATTGGCAAATTAATACAATGAGTAATTAAAAACAATGATAAAAAAAAAGATTTTTTGAATAAGTCGTACTACTATCAAATAAGCTCTAGTATCAACCCGAAAAAATAAAAAAAAAAAATAAAATAAAAAATTCTCGAAATTGGGTTTGGGCAAGGGGGTAAACATGGACCCAGACCACTGTCAGAGTCAAAACCCAACTCATAACTATCCCAGCATCTTTGTATGAAACCACAAATGCTTTTTTAAAATAAAGTGATAACTGTTATGAATAATTGAGAATAATTTGGTGGTTATGAATTATGAGGAATAATTTGGTGGAGGAATAATTTGGTGGAGAAATAATTTGGTAAAAGATGTAATTATTATATGTGAATGACTATTATACCCTTGATGAAATTATGTAATTACGGTTGTACCATTCAAGGTTTTCCTATAAATAGGGTTTCAGTTATTAATGAAATTCATTCATGAGAATTCCTTAGAATTCATTCTCTCTAAATTCTCTCTATTGTTTCTATACTTTTATAACACGTTATCAAAGACGAGTCTCAGCCATTTGAGTAATATGAAGGAGTATGCTTACAACAGATCTTATAGATGATCTTCTCAGATCGTAAACCTAATTATTATAAATAACCTAATCCATCTCCAATCAATACTTATCTTTCTTTTCTCTCTTATCTTTTTCCCACTTTCTCACGCCTCACTCTCTCTATCTTCCCAATCACTCACGTAAAACATTTATGCAGAGACAAAGAGTTGTGGGCAATTCAAGAATTGGCAAATGGAGGAAATACGTGCATGTTCAATTGCTTCTCCCTAAGAAAAGGAAAAGGTATATATATTATATTACTTTATAATATAATAATATATTAAACTATAATATTCGCTTTCTCGAGATATAAGGAGCATACATTATCAAAATCAAATTTTCGACTCCATTATACTCGATTTAACGAGAGCTTGATTTGACACCAACATTGATAGGGTAATAACTCGTTTTGAAATATGTTATTATCAAACTTTCAAAATTTACAAATCAAGACACCAACTTTTGAAAAAGTTACAAAATAGTCCTTGAACATTTTGATATTGAAATAGAAAGGAGATAATTTTCCAATCAGTAAAACATTGATAAAATATTTTTGACAATTTTACCTTTAATTGGAATGGACAATTTTACCCTTAGGTAAAACCGACCTAATTTTGACGACAAAGTGAAAATGGGATAGAATATTCATGAAGAAATTCTAAATCCATTGATTATATAAAATGGCTTGAAGTCCATTTGAGTTAAAAGATCGAATATTATTTTAACTCCCAAAGAGTTTAATTACATAATATACTTATTCTAAAAGGATAAATGTGCTCTTGTAGAAGTAATGAGTATTTGTTCTAGAAGAACAAATTTGCTCCCGTAGAAGCAGTTCAATATTTAATTCTCGCACTTTATTTATCAGTAATTTAATTATCGCAATACCTCCTACTTGATGATGGGTTCAACTGTCACTAAACGGAAGGTTTTATATATTTCTGCACTTTATATGCTAAGTGATGGGTAATACCTTCTACTAAGCAGATCCTACTCCTGAAGAAGTAGTTAAACATTATGCAATTTAATTCTCGCAATTTAAATTCCATAAATTTATATTTATTGCAATAATTCCCATAAGGTAGGTTCGACCACCTATTGGAGGAAATTTAATTTCTGCAATTTAAATTTATGCACTTTATAGTTTGAGTATATTTCCAATGTGGTGGGTAATACCATACGATTGGTGTGCATATTTCCAATGTGGTGGGTTATACTACACGATTGGTTATAACGAATCCTACTCCAGAAGAAGTAGTTGATCAAATATTCTAATCATACTCTCGAAAAAGTAGACGATGAGAATAAAATTACTTCTTCATATATACCGAATATGAATGGAGAAAATTGAGCAAGTGGTACTTGAAGTTACCATTGGATAAATAGGCGAAAGTAAAATGCTGAATAGATCCCATGTTGATAAATCAAAGAAAATATATCGCATGGAAAGCTTATATGAAGTAATCTTATCGATGATATGAGATTGTATTAATATGAGAATAAAATGCTCTTGAAGAAGCAAAATCACTAGATATCTGTATTTGAATAAAGCCAATATGATATTATTATTATTACTCCTAGAAGTACAAAGCGATAAGTGGAACACATTGAGAATATCAAAAGATGACAATAAACACTCGAAAATATAGAAATACTAAAAGAAAATATATATTGAATCCATAAATGAGGGATGCCTCGAGAGTATAAATACTCGTAACTCGCCACCATCAACATTAGGATTCATAATGAAATATTTAAAGGATCCGAATTTCTTTTTCGCTTGACACCAATGGTCTCATGACTCGACTTGACTGGCTTCCACGTATTCTTGAACATATGCATGAAATTTGATGAGTAGTTCATCAACAAGCATTCTAGCGTAAATAAGTATTTTTCTCATTGTATGAGAGATAAACTTATTATTTACACCCCGATCTAGAAACGCTAGTAAGCCATCAAAGAAATTATTAATATTCAACAAACCTATTGGTTTGACATGAAAATTTCACGTACAACGAGGCTATATTGAATATTTCCTCCAAAGTGTGTTGTAGCCGCTGAAGGACAATGAAAGCATCACTATTATTAATCATATACATCATGCGCTTGTGGATGGATTGCGCTTGTAGCCCCAACCCCGCTGACCCATGGTAGAACTGGTTCCAATTGAGTATTAGATCCAACTAGATGGAAAGGTATTACGCTCGAAACTCTTATTCCCCATGATTGTGCGTGCCATTATAAGTCTAGCTAAAAGTTTGTTGTTGGTTCCTCCGTATAGTATATTGATTTCTTGTCTCCTAACTCTTTTACAAATGGTTTGCCATATCCACATATTGGATATGGCCTACCGCTTTAGATCCACCAAGAATATATACGGTTTTAATATGGCGAGGTAAAAGTCGACTTGTATGAGATGATTCTAAAATCTCCATATCCATCTCTACTCCTATCTCTCTTTTGCACTATACTTTTAATGTATGAACATGAGAGATATATGAATCCTCTATTTAAAGAAAAATTTTCAAACCAATAATTGAGTGCACTATTTACTTTTTGACAAATATGAAAGAGAAAAAATGCTGAAAAATTTTTTAAGTGAAAATGACATATATCTGTTTGATTGAAAATAATATATATATACATATATATATATATATATCTTAAAATCGAAAAACAATATTTACAATTACAAGAAAAACATTGATCTTCGTTATTACAACCGAGCTTCCTTATATTAATATGAGAAAATTATTATACTAAAATTTTCTACTAAATTTACAAACAGGATCTTCTAAAATAAGTTTTTCAAGATCGTAACGCTGCTTGTTGATCTTTTAATTTGGCCCATAAGGCCATTAGCTCACCTTGTACGTGTCCACTAAGATGTGTCTCAAGAGCCTGTTGAATATCATCCAAAGGCTCCTTACTCAATCCATCCTTAATGAATGCTATTTTATCTTCTCGATTTACGGACAAGTACCCCACAGTTTACATCGAGTGTCACATGTCCACCGAGCACACTTGTAGCATCCTCATAATCTTTTTGCTCTCCGTTTCTTTGAAAAACTACTTTTACCCATACCAGGCATGTATTTAGAAGGAATTGAAACCTCACCAGATAATCGAACCTTTACTTCAATCAAGCATCGGATATCTTGTGGGATACCCTTATTCATTAACATCCTTAATCTTTCCAGCCTACATCGATAAATCCTTTTTAGGATTTTGATCGGTAGTGATGGATAGTATTTTCGAAGATTTGAGAGCATATGATCCATTATAATGTATAGACCCTTGTTAGGATGAATTTTGCAATAATTTTGATGATTTATTTATAGAATAATACGACGCGTATGAAATAAGACTCCGATTTTAAATAAATAATATGAAGCGTAAGAGCTACGATTTCGAATTAAATAATAGCCTGATGTGATGCGTATGAGCGCAACTCCGTGTTTGAATAGTGGTAGACAATAATGTCACCAAAAGATGATGGAATATGTCGTTGAATTATTTCTATGATAAATCATGTTGAGCACTATACGTATACTAGTGAAATCGATATAAGAATTTATCAACTAGAAGTTCAATAATACTCGCTTGCAAACCTGACTGACCATCCCGTTTAAATAATTATTGAAATCAATATTTCAAGTGAAGAATTAAAAGAATTCTTCAATGATTGTTCTCGATAAATGATGAAATCATTACTAGCCAATATTGTGAATAAATCCCAAATATATCTGGAATAAAGGATGAGAAGTATGGGCCCACTCATCCTCCATGTGGACTACTAGATATTATGATATGGATCCACTAGATAGTCACATGTGTATATGATTCAGTAATTTAAAATTTATTTAAATATTTGCTCACTAGATGAGCATGATTTTCGATTTAATGATAAAGCTAGTAAATGTATATCCCAATACTTGAATAAATCCTCAAGGATTTGAGTATGCATACAAGTGGGATATTATATGGCAAATTATTTAAAGTCCTCAAATAAATTGCCGATATCGAGAATAGAATGCAAACGGTCTAAATTCCCATATTAAGGCTGAATGATGAGAACATATATGATTAAAATCATACCAACTGTATGAGTTTTGGTGTTCTAAATTTTCTCAGCATGAGGGGGAGTATTAAAGGTTGAAAATAATATGTGAAATGCATCATGTTATATCCTCGAAATTGAAATACGAACTTGAAGTTCAAAGATGCATGAAAGGCTATGAACAATCACATATATCAACTACGATGCTTTGATAAGTTAGCGCGCCAGAAGCGTTGATATTTCCCCAAATATATATATCAAAGCAAATTATAAAAGATGGTCTTAATAACGGAGGTATATGCTCTTGAAGAGTATATAGACATAACTATATTGTGTAATCCTACAAGAGGATTGATAATGAAATATCTCGATAAGTTATGTCGATATGGGGAAAGAAATGAAATTGAAATGTGTCGACACGATATGAAAATGTAGCACTACATATGATCAATGATAATGAAAATATTGAGATATATTGAAGATGATAAATGGTGAATGTGAAATCCTTAACTTATGAGATGATGAGATGATGATGACTATTGCTCAAGTTTAAAGATAAGCATGGTGGTCATTATATGTTGCATGCTCATGAAAGTTAAATTACCAATCGTGGTGTGTAGTACTAAAAGGAAATTAAAGGATCGGATGAGCTAAACCCGTGTTTATGAGTACCCTAAAGGGTGAGCTAAGCCCCTGGGAATGAAATAACCTATTAAATGAGTATTAAATGTTAAATGATATATTTTAAGTGTTAGTTAGTTATGAAGGTTTACTTATATGTTTACATGTTTTTATGATGAATTTATATGCTTTAAATTGTGTGTTTTGAGACATGTGTTCATGGTGAACGTTTTGTAGTTGTGTAAGAAAATTGATGCACTCTAAATGAACAAAGAGTATAAAACCAATGTATATGATACTCATACAAATGTATGAAAGATTTTGAAATGCTTGCAGCATACTTGTATAAAATACGCATTGCACTCTTTTTCCCTTGACTGAGGTTTTATCCCATTGGGTTTTCCTAGCAAGGTTTTTAATGAGGCAACTTTAAAGGCGTATTCACATGAATAATGTACTCTTTTTCCTTCATTAGGTTTTTCCCAATCGGGTTTTTCCTAATAAGGTTTTAACGAGGCATATTCATGGTATATTGAGAACGATAGGAGAAATTGATATAGTGTATCTATTGGATCAAGTTATAATGGAGCTAATGCTTTAGATCCAAACGATGATGATATTGAAATCATTTACCGTAAGTAAAGATATCGCTCAAGATATGAAATCAAACGGAGCAATTGCATTCTTTTTCCTTCGATCAAGTTTTTTCCCACCGGGTTTTCTTGACAAGGTTTTAACGAGCGCAAAGACGTGAATACTCATATGCCGATAGACATAAGGGAGCAATGTTTTTGATGAAGCAAAGATATAACCACTCCAAGCTATCCACGCAATTGGTTTGGAAGTTTTTTCCCATCGAGTTTTTCTCCAAACAAGTCAGGAAGACATTTGTATTAATAGTCATTCAAGGGAGTGTTATGAATAATTGAGAATAATTTGGTGGTTATGAATTATGAGGAATAATTTGGTGGAGGAATAATTTGGTGGAGGAATAATTTGGTAAAAGATGTAATTATTATATGTGAATGACTATTATACCCTTGATGAAATTATGTAATTACGGTTGTACCATTCGAAGTTTTCCTATAAATAGGGCTTCAGTTATTAATGAAATTCATTCATGAGAATTCCTTAGAATTCATTCTCTCTAAATTCTCTCTATTGTTTCTATACTTTTATAACAATAACAAAATATTAATCTGCTTTATTATTTAATACATGATTTAAAAATATCAATTTCAAAAATAATTTTATAATTACTCTTTGCAGTTACTGCATAAGGAGCATAAACTACACGATACAAATAAAAATGCGTAAACTACATGATAATAATTAAAAATAAAAATGGAAAAATGGACCGAAATTTCAAATTAAAAAAATAAGGATGGAGCTTATTTTTATTAAACTATTTTCATTTAAAAAATTATTTTCAACGTCCATACATTTTTTTTTTTCACAAAACACAAATCTCACGTGTCCAATCAAACAAGCACTTAGCTAACTGAAACCTTGAAAATATAATCCAAGTTATTTTCATTGTAAAGCGACATTTCGTACATGTTTGGATAGGGGAATAGCGAACATAATTGGAGAAGAGAAGTTTAGTATATGTCACATTTTTATTGGATATGAAGAAGTGTATTAAAATGATAAATATATGTACACATGTTCATCGATCAATCAAACACTGATACATCATTAATTAAAAATGTCAAATAATAATGTCTATCTAGAATTATTCAAAGTTTATTATATCATACACTTGGAGGAAAAAATGAGTAACAAGAGTGGTCAAACAAGAAACGAGTGTAAGAAAAATTAATTTTTCAGGATTTATCCAAGAGGGCTCTTAAAGTTATTTGCATAAACGTAATTTGATTTAGTGGTAAAAAAGAAAACAGACTTCGTTTAAAATCTTTAGATAGATAATTAAGAGACATGATGATCATGTATGATATATAGGTGTGCTATCTAATTTATGTATACCTTGCATAAAGTAAAATGAATAATGCATAACGACCCCTTGATAGTTAGACGTTTGTGTGGGCCCCATAATTTTTTTTCCGCCCATTTTTTCAAGTATGTGTATCTCTCCGGCTTACAGCATGGGCAGGGGAGCAGGAGTGATCCTGCATATCCTTATTAGAGTATGTTGGTAAGAGATTATTGAAAAATGATTTTTAGACTCTTGGTTAAATGTTTAAAAAAAAAAAGAAAAAAAGGAAAAAAAACATAGTCAAATTGGATTCGGCTAGGAGTAACGATGAACCTCGATTCCCGCCCTTGTGCCCGTGCCGTGTGTCCCTGGAAAACATCAACACTGTCAAAGTCAAAAGTCAAAACTAGCCCGGCATCTTTCCATGAAGAAGACGTTTCTTCTTGGACACCGTCTCCAATAGAACGCGTTTGATAATAATAATAATAATTCTATATAGGCATTTGTGTTATAAAAATATAGAAACAATAGAGAGAATTTAGAGAGAATGAATTCTAAGGAATTCTCAAGAATGAATTTCATTAATAACTGAAGCCCTATTTATAGGAAAACTTCGAATGGCAAAATCGTAATTACATAATTTCATCAAGGGTATAATAGTCATTCACATATAATAATTACATCTTTTACCAAATTATTCCTCCACCAAATTATTCCTCCACCAAATTATTCCTCATAATTCATAACCACCAAATTATTCTCAATTATTCATAACACTTCAATTATTATTCATAACACTCCCCCTTGAATGACTATTAATACAAATGTCTTACGGACTGCTTGGAGAAAAACCTGGGGAAAAAACTTCCAAACCGATTGCAGGATAGCTTGGAGTGGTTATATACTGCTTCATCAAAACATTGCTCCCACTGATGTCTATCAGCGGCATATGAGTATTCACGTGCCGCCTCGTTAAAACCTTGTCAAGAAAATCCAGTGGGAAAAAACTTGATCGAAGGAAAAAGAGTACAGCTGCTCCGTTTGATTTCATATCTTGAGAACTGATATCTTTACTTCTGGTAAATGATTTCAATATCACCATCGTTTGGATCTAAAGCATTAGCTCCATTATAACTTAATCCAATAGATACACTGTATCAATTTCTCCTATCGTTCTCAATATACCATGAATATGCCTCGTTAAAACCTTATTAGGAAAAACCCAGTGGGAAAAACCCTAATGAAGGAAAAAGAGTACATTACTCATGTGAATACGCCTTTAAAGTTGCCTCATTAAAAACCTCGCTAGGAAAACCCAATGGGATAAAACCTCACTAAGGGAAAAAGAGTGCAACGCAGATTTTATACAAGTATGTCAAGCATTTCAAAATCTTTCATACATTTGTATGAGTATCATATACATTGGTTTTATACTCTTCGTTCATTTAGAGTGCATCAATTTTCGTACACAACTACAAAACATTCACCATGAACACATGTCTCCAAACACACAATTTAAAGCATATAAATTCATCGTAAAAACATGTAAACATATAAGTAAACCTTCATAACTAACTAACATTTAAAATATATCATTTAACATTTAATACTCACTTAATAGGTTATTTCATTCCCAGAGGCTTAGTTCACCCTTTAGGGTACTCATAAACACGGGTTTAGCTCATCCGATCCTTTAATTTCCTTTTCGGTACTACACACACGATCGGTAATTTAACTTTCATGAGCATGCAACATATAATGACCACCATGCTTATCTTTAAACTTGAGCATTAGTCATCATCATCTCATCATCTCATAAGTTAAGGATTTCACATTCACCATTTATCATCTTTAATATATCTCAATATTTTCATTATCATTGATCATATGTAGCGCTACATTTTCATATTGTGTCGACACTTTTCAATTTCATTTCTTTCCCCATATCGACATAATTTATCGAGATATCTCATTATCAATCCTCTTGTAGGATTACACAATATAGTTATGTCTATATACTCTTCAAGAGCATATGCCTCCGTTATTAAGACCATCTTTTATAATTTGCTTTGATATATATGTTTGGGGAAATATCAACGCTTCTGGCGCGCTTAACTTATCAAAGCATCGTAGGCGATATATGTGATTGTTCATAGCCTTTCATGCATCTTTGAACTTCAAGTTCGTATTTCAATTTCGAGGATATAACATGATGCATTTATTTTCAACCTTTAATACTCCCCCTCATGCTGAGAAAATTTAGAACACCAAAACTCATACAGTTGGTATGATTTTAATCATATATGTTCTCATCATTCAAATTCTTAATATGAGAATTTAGACCGCTTGCATTCTATTCTCGATATCGGCAATTTATTTGAGGACTTTAAATAATTTGCCATATAATATCCCACTTGTATGCATACTCAAATCCTTCAGGGATTTATTCAAGTATTGGGATATACATTTACTAGCTTTATTATTAAATCTGAAAATCATGCTCATACCGTGAGCAAATATTTCGTAAATTTCAAATTACGAATCATATACACATGTGACTATCTAGTGGATCCATATCATAATATCTAGTAGTCCACATGGAGGATGAGTGGGCCCATACTTCTCATCCTTTATTCCGGATATATTTGGGATTTATTCAATATTGGCTAGTAATGATTTCATCATTTATCGAGAACAATCATTGAAGAATTCCTTTAATTCTTCACTTGAAATATTGATTTCAATAATTATTTAAACCGGGATGGTCAGTCCGGTTTTGCAAACGAGTATTATTGAACTTCTAGTTCAAGAAATTTCGATATCGATTTCACTAGTATCAGATAGTGCTCAACATGATTTATCATAGAAATAATTCACCGACATATTCCATCATCTTTTGGTGACATTATTGTCTACCACTATTCAAACACGGAGTTACTCATACGCATCACATCCTCGCTATTATTTAATTCGAAATCGTAGCTCTTACGCTTCATATTATTTATTTAAAATCGAGTCTTATTTCATACGCACGTATTATTCTATAAATAAATCATCAAAATTATTGCAAAATTCATCCTAACAAGGGTCTATACATTGTAATGGATCATATGCTCTCAAATCTTGAAAATACTATCCATCACTATCGATCAAAATCCTAAAAGGATTTATCGATGTAGTGGAAAGATTAAGGATGCTAATTAATAAGGGTATCCCACAAGATATCCGATGCTTGATTGAAGCAAAGGTTCGATTATCGGTGAGGTTTCAATTCCTTCTAAATACATGCCTGGTATGGGTAAAAGTAGTTTTTCAAAGAAACGGAGAGCAAAAAGATTAGAGGATGCTACAAGTGTGCTCGATTGACATGTGACACTCGATGTAAATCTGGGGTACTTGTCCGTAAACCGAGAAGATAAAATAGCATTCATTAAGGATGGATTGAGTAAGGAGCCTTTGGATGATATTCAACAGGCTCTTGAGACACATCCTAGTGGACACGCATAAGGTGAGCTAATGGCCTTATGGGCCAAATTCAAAGATCAACAAACGCTACATTCTTGAAAACTTACTTTAGAAGATCCCATTTGTAAATTTAGTAGAAAATTTTAGCATAATGATTTTCCCATATTTATGTAAGAAAGCTCGGTGTAATAACAAAGATCAATATATTTCTTTTATTTGTAAATATCGTTTTCAATTTTAAGATATATATATTATTTTTCAATCTCGATACTATATGTCATATCACTAAAAACTTTTTTGCCCTTTTTTTCTTTTCATATTTGTCAAAAAGTAAATAGTGCACTCAATTATTGGTTTGAAAATTTTTCTTTAAATAGAGGGATTCATATATCTATCATTTATTCGTTGAAAGAGAAAGATAGAGTTGGAGTTGGAGATGGAGATGGAGATATCAAAATCATCTCATGTAAGTCAATCTTTACCTCGCCAGGTAAAAACTATATGTGTTCTTGGTGGCTCCAGACTAGTAGGTCATATCCAATATGTGGATATGGCACCAACTTGTAAGGGAGTTAGGGAAACAAAATATCAATATACTATATGGAGGGACTAATAACAAACTATTAAGGAGTCTTACGATGGCCGCACAATTATGGGGGATAAGAGTGTCAAGTATAATACCTTTTCATCGAATTGGAGGCAGTAATCGAATTGGAGTTAGAAATGTCATTAGTCCAACTGGATTGATGCTACAAACACAATCCATCCATGACTGCCTGATGTACATGATGAGCAATAGTGATGCTTTTATTGTTCTTCCAGCGCTATAACACTGGAGGAAATATTCAATATAGCGTCATTTGCAGTGGAATTTTCATACCAAACCCATAGGTTTGTTGAATATTAATTATTTCTTCGATGGTTTGCTAGCATTTCTAGATCAGGGTGTAGAACATAAATTTATTTCTCGTTCAGCAAGAAATATACTTGTTTCTGCTAATACAGTTGCTGATCTACTCATCAAGATTCAATCATATGTTCAAAAATCTATGGAAGCTGAAACCCATCGGTCACAGATCATCGGTGTCAAGCGGAAAAGAGATCCTTTGGATCTTTCATTATGAACCCGAATGTTCGGGGTGGCAGAGTTACGGAGTATTTATACTCTTGAGACGCATCCCTCATTTATGAGTTCAATATATATTTTCTTTTCGTATTTCTATATTTTCGAGTGTTTATTGCCATCTTTGATATTCTCAATATGTTCCACTTCGGCTGTTTTGTACTTCTTCTGGAGTAATAATAATATCATATTGGCTTTATTCAAATACAGATATCTAGTGATTTTGCTTCTTCAAGAGCATTTTATTCTCATATTAATACAATCTCATATCATCGATGAGATTACTTCATATAAGCTTTCCATGCGATATATTTTCTTTGATTTATCAACATGGGATCTATTGAGCATTTTACTTTCATCTATTTATCCAATGGTAACTTCAAGTACCACTTGCTCAATTTTCTCCATTAATATTCGGTATATATGGAGAAGTAATTTTATTCTCATCGTCTACTTCTTCGAGAGTAAGATTAGAATATTTGATCAACTACTTCTTCAGGAGTAGGATTCATTATAACCAATCGTGTAGTATAACCCACCACATTGGAAATATACTCAAACTATAAAGTGCATAAATTTAAATTGTAGAAATTAAATTTCCTCCAATAGGTGGTCTAACCTACCTTATGGGAATTATTGCAATAAATATAAATTTACTAATTTAAATAGCAAGAATTAAATTGCATAATGTTTAACTACTTCTTCAGAGTAGGATCTCGCTAGTAGAAGGTATTACCCATCACTTAGCATATAAAGTGCAAAAATATATAAAACCTTCCGCTTAGTGACGGTTGAACCCATCATCAAGTAGGAGGTATTGCAAAGAATTAAATTGCAAGTAAATAAAGTGAGAATTAAATATTGAATCGCTTACGGGAGCAGATTTGTTCTTCTAGAACAAATACTCATTACTTCTACAAGAGACACTTATCCTTCTAGAATAAGTACATTATATAATTGAACTCTTCGGGAGTTACATTAATGTTTCGATCTTTTAACTCAAATGGACTTCAAGCCATTTTATATAATCAATGGATTTAGAATTTCTTCATGAATATTCTATCCATTTTTCCTTGTCGTCAAAATTAGGTTGGTTTTACCCTAAGGGTAAAATTGTCCATTCCACCGCAAAGGTAAAATTGTCAAAAATATTTTATCAATGTTTTACGATTGGAAAATTATCTCATTTCTACTTCAATTTATCAATATCAAAATATTCAAGGACTATTTTGTAACTTTTTCAAAAGTTGGTGTACTGATTTATAAATTTTGAAAGTTTGATAATAACATATTTCAAAACGAGTTATTACCCTATCAATGTTGGTGTCGAATCGAAGCTCTCAAAGTAAATCGAGTATAATGGAGTCGAGAAAATTTGATTTTGATAATGTATACCTCCTTATATCTCGATAAACGAATGTTATAGTTTAATATATTATTATATTATAAAATCATATGGTTTACCTTTTTCCCTTTCTCTAATTATTCCATGGATGAGATTTACTTGCAATCCATTTACGTGATCGAAAATTCTTTGACTCCATTCTTCCAATTTTGGGATTTCACATCTCCAAGCGGGTTGTGTAGAATGAGGAATTGTGGGAGAGGAATATGAACAAAAGGAATTTTCAATGATGTATTTGCAAAGAGAGAGTTATTTAGGATTGATGAGGATGAATTAATTCATTGGTAATAATCCAGCTTCTGATACGTATGTCATCTATAAGATGCAAATCAGAAAGCATACTTCTTTCATATTACTCAAAGGGTTAGAGACTGCACGATAACGTGTTATAAAAGTATAGAAACAATAGAGAGAATTTAGAGAGAATGAATTCTAAGGAATTCTCAGGAATGAATTTCATTAATAACTGAAGCCCTATTTATAGGAAAACTTCGAATGGCAAAATCGTAATTACATAATTTCATCAAGGGTATAATAGTCATTCACATATAATAATTACATCTTTTACCAAATTATTCCTCCACCAAATTATTCCTCCACCAAATTATTCCTCATAATTCATAACCACCAAATTATTCTCAATTATTCATAACACTTCAATTATTATTCATAACAATTTGAAATTAATATTTTTAAATAATATAATTGATGTAATATTTTTAATTTTTTTATGTCTACAATAAATGTATTAACATGCATGTTAAAAGAATATTTTTGATCACCTGTTAACTTTTCTGTTAACTAGTGTTTCTACCCGTACGTTATACGGGGAGACATATCTTTAAGATATAATTTAATTAACGGTATTGGATTCGTGATAAGGGAATGATGAGATCTGTAGAAATCTTAAGAGCGCGTGAAGGAGATATGGTAAATGTGACTGACACGTGAAGATGGATACGTAATGTAATTCAGATAATAGGTAAATATCACGATTATTATCCTTTGCGTGGGAACATGAATTTTTATTAATTATTTAATTCAGAAAATAGGTAGAATGAGTGGAAAAATGTCCTGGTTATATATATATATATAGATTTTCTATTATTATTATTATTATTATTATTATTATTATTATTAGATATTTTTTTTGGCATCATATGTGAGGTCAATATTAGTAGTAGGGATGGTAAAATAACCCGATTTTTTTCAATCCCGCCGCAACCCGTTTTGAATGGGTTGGAATTTTACTTGCCCGTAGGTTGGTGGGGCGCATTCAGGTAGGATCTTGTGACCCACGGCGGGTCACGGGTCGGTGGTGACCCGACCCGAACCCTATTATTGGTGGATCACGGGTCAAAAACGTGTCAGAATTTAGACGGCGGATCAGCCGTGAAAACGGCTGATCAACCTGCTGCCATCCCTAAATTTTTATTTATTTATTTTATTATTATTATTTTTCTTCTGGACAATCGTTGCCTTCCCTAATTGGCAGGTGGTTGCGGTTAACACTTGTGCCACTTCCAAGTTGCAAGTGGCATTGATGAAAGTAGGCTTTACTTAGGGTATGTTTGATTGGTGATAAAGTTATCATGCGTGGTATTCCGTGTAAAATATGTGGTTGAGATTGTATTGAAAAATATGTGTAGTTGAAAATATGTGTGAGGTTGTACGGAATTGTGTGCGTACAAGTTAATATCTAAAAGAACAAGGCCTTAGTGTGGCCCATCTGTGAAACGGATTGCAAGGCCATACATGAGCCCGTTTGTTGTTAAATCAAAATACTGCCGATATCCAATCCAACCATAACCGCCTTTATTGATACCGCCAGGGTAGGAGGGGTCTTCATCACCGCCTTTAACCTATTCTCTGTTACCCTTTTCGCTAGGCTTTTTCTCTCATTCTCGGAATTGTTTTCAAACCGTTTCCAGATCTGTTGTTTTCAGTTTTATGCGTGTAAATTACTATTGTACGTTTGTGCATATTTTAATTCATTTTGAAAGGTGAGCAGGTGTGTGCTAATGTGTAATCTAGGGTTTTCTCATTTGCCGATTTTTCCTGCTTGTCCTCCTCCTGTATGGTTAAGCTTGCCGGCTGCCGGCGACGTTGATTGTGCCTAGAAATCTGGGGGGGAAGGCTGCCTGATCAAGTAATCAAGAAATGTGGTGGGGGTTGGGCAGGGGGTCGGGTGGGGAGGGGAAAGAGTTAGGGTTTTTCCCAAATTTTATTTTATTTCATTTTATTATTACTTTACATTTGGTATATTTATTACGATGATGTATTCCTTATAAAATTTAATGTATGTACAACAATTGTAATTATTATTAACTGTTCATTAATATCAAAATGTGTGCATTTTGATTATTTTATTTAATAATTTTTTGTATTCGGTATATTTTTTACTGTGGTATATTTTTATTAACGCGATAAATATTTTGTATTCGGTATATTTTTTACCGTGATATATTTCAACACGATATTACCAATTACAAAAGCTATTGTGTTGGATGGATTCCGTCCCAATGGACTAAATGGGAAACAAAATATTTTGAACCATTTGAGAAATTTTTTTCTAGTTTGCACTAAAACTACAATTGGAACACTTTTTTTAGATTATTTGTGTGATGATAATAATAATAATAATAATAATACTGAATTATTGAATTAGAAAATAAAAAAATAGTTAAATGATTTAAAAAATAAGAAATTAATATTTTAATTAAAATCATACAGAAAAAAATATTTTATTCAATTTCTCATCTTCAGTTACCGGAAAAGACCTAAGTGGCCAAATAAATTAAAAAATGCACTTAAGTGTCGAGAAAAAATCTTAATACCCAAGAGGCAATACCCCAAACAAAAAATACCTATTTGGCACTTTTGCTAATCTTTATCCATTTAATTCATGTTCAACTAAATATTAGCCATAGAATTTATTATTTTAAATAATTATAGTACAAATAATTGTAGTTAATTTTTGTGTTGAAGCTAATTATTTCTAAAAAAATTAATTATTTCCAAAATAATTTGCTTGATAGCCATAATTTTTAGAATTATATAAATCTAATTTTTAAAAAAATCTAATAATTGAAGAGATGCCTTGGAATTTAAAAGATATCGATATAGATTCGGTTAATTAAAAAATTGATTAATGTTACAATTGAGTTATTAATCAAACAAAATTGATGTTACAGGTTTCTTTTAAGTTTTATGTAAAAAGTAAATAAATTTTAATTTTTATCATACCAAAATTAAATTTGAGCGAAATTGCTAATTTTAATTAATTTTTATTTAGTAGCTAATTATTATTTTTAAAAATAATGATTTCTTTCTAAAATTAATTAAAGGTTCCAAGCTAAGCTTTAAATTTTCATGTTACGCATTTAGTTTAATTTTATGAAAAAATTTAAAGAATTGCAATTTTTCATCATACAAAAATTAAATCTTAGAGAAATTGCTATTTTTAATTAATTTTTATTTCTTAGCTAATGATTTATAAAAATGATTGATTGTTTCTAAAATTAATTAATGGGTACAACCAAATTTTTTAATTTTTAATACAAATTGGGATCGTAGTGGTGGAAATTTATGTGCGGCAAATTTTAATTGTTTAAAAATTAAAAATTTATATATTGATAGTATACTTGTTCTAAAGCTCTCATCAAACCGAACAAAATCGAATCTTGATTTTTTTTTTTTGATTTATAGGTAGAAATGAAAAAATGAGAGAAAATGATAGCCAGAGTATTTAGATATTATGAGATATGATAAAGTAAGGTAGAAATAATCAAATAAAATCGATATACATTAATTAATATTAATATATTAGGAAACAAAAAAAAGAGTTGGATATGGTTAGGAAATAAAAAAATAAAAAGGAGTTTATTTTAAACGGGAAAATAGATTTAAGGCAATAAAAAATATAATAAGAAAAAACCTCATTTTCTATACATATAAATTATTCTATATATAGATAAAAGATTATATTATGCAAATTTAATAGGCGGGAAAATTTAATGAATTATTTAGGTGGGAAAAATGCTCTTTTTATATATATATAGATGTTAGCTAAAAATTTAACATGGCACATTGCACATTTGTGCTCAAAAGAAAAATGCTTTGTTTTTTTATAACTGTACTTGGTCATTTTTTTGTCTAGTAAAATGTTGATATATGGCTTTTGATAGTTAAATTTAACATGTCTATTGTAGATGTTAAACAATAACCAAATTTAACATCATTCGGAAAAAAAAATCTAAATTTAACATGTTGACATGTCAATTAACATGTTTTTTTTTTTTGTCTATGTGGTTAACTAAATCTAACCTATCGATTGTAGATGTTCTGATATGTCACATTTTTATTGGGTAATAGAGAGATGCATATATACTTATCATTTAATATATCTCTTCATTGTCTAATAAAAATATGTCACATTCACCGTATCATTTAAAAATGTCAACTTTCAATGTTTGTGTAGAATCGCTCTTCTTTTATTGAGTGATAACGAAATATTTATCAATTTTATAATTTAATAATAATGTACCTTTTCATAATAATCTTATAAAAAAAATGTCACATTAACTGTACTACTTTAAATATCAATTGCAAATATAACCTTAGAATTACTCCTTGCAATTACATTGAGAGATCACCCCTGATTTCCATCATATTTGGGAGCATGAGTTAAAACTTAAAAGAGCACAAACCACAGCAATCGATTTCTTCTAAATAAAAAATGGAAAAGTAAACCGCAAATTCAAGATTAAAGGAATTAGGGTGACATGACATGACTCCACATCCTACTCAGAGGTCATTCTTATCAATTACTTTCCATGTTCTCAAAATCAATTTTAACCATACATTCCTTCTCCAAAAACCCAATTCTCACATCCAGTCAAGCAAGAGTACTGAACTAAATAAAATCTTGAGAATATAAGTGCATGTTACTTTCAATGTATTATAAACTGACATTTGGTATGGTCCATGTTTGGACAGAGAAATAGCGGACATAATTAAGGAGAACAAAAGATGTCTGTTACACCATACACTTGGAGAAAAGAAAAGAGTAACAATTAACAAAAGTGGTTCAATGAATGATCGGTTGTACCATTTCTAAGAATCATATACGTATTCTTTGATAACCCAAACGAATCAATAAAAGTATAGTCCCCATTTCAATTTACTCACATTCTTGACTTGGATAACAATGGCAGCATCCTTTCTTGCTCCAATTCGCTATACATGTGTATTTTTTACGCCTGAGTAGTAGCTGTCGCTTCCGAACCTGATTTCCCATTCTTACCGTTGATGAGACTCGGGACTCCATTGGACCCGAGCCCATAAACATGACCCATCTTGGCCCGTTTCGTGTCTAGGTATCGCTTGTTCTCCTTCGTTATGGGAGTCAGAAGGGGAACCCTTCCCGAAAGGGCCAAGCCATACCCCTTTAGCCCACTGTACTTTGCAGGATTGTTTGTCATCAGCTTCATGGTTCTGACCCCAAGATCTCTCAAAATCTGCATACAAGGAAAAATAAGTTACTTATTTTCCTTTTCCATAGGTAACTTTTAAGCATGCCAAACATCCTCATAAGTAGCTTATTTGCTACTAGAGCCAGTCAAAATCCTTGAAATAAGAAAAGATGGGTATGTCATTTCTGGCAAGGATTAATGTGCTTGTACACCTATTTCTGTACACCCTCCAATAGAAGGTCATGGTAAACTACCAATTTTACCCCCAGAGTGGGCTCTAATGCTCTCTGTAGAGGGTGTACACCAAGCGAATGTGACAGATAAGAGTATGGAGTACCTGGGCACCAATCCCGTACTCTCTAGAGTCAACAGGCAAACCGAGTTCCTCGTTCGCTTCGACTGTGTCACGTCCAGCATCTTGCAGGTTGTAGGCCCGAAGTTTGTGGCCCAACCCAATTCCCCTCCCTCATGGCCCCTGAGGTAAACAAGGACACCTCGACCAGCAGCCTCGATCTGCTGCATGGCAAGTGCCAGCTGGTTCCCACAGTCACACCTGGCCGACCCAAATATGTCCCCAGTAAGACATTCTGAATGCACTCTCACCAGAACATCAAGTCCATCTCCAATGTCACCCTGCTCACACCATTTTGCAATTAGAATAGCTTTTGAAACATAGAAACTTAAGTTTAAGCTCAAAATATGACCAATTATTCTATAAACGAAAAGAAATGAGTAGTATGTAATACTTAAAGTACTCACCTTGACCATGGCGATATGCTCAATTCCATCTAAAATTGACCTGTAACAATGTGCGTTGAACGGGCCCCACATAGTAGGTATCTTAGCAACAGACGCGTGTTCCACTAGTCTGTCTCTCTTCCTCCTATATCTGCATATTTATTTCACATTAGACGTCCTAAATCCTATTAGAGTTCAAGAAAAATTCTGAGATACGATTCAATGAAGTTCCATCAAGCTGATAGAAGCAACATAATTAAATCACTTAATAACTCACAACAACAATGTGAGCCATATTGCTTGTTTGGTATAGATTCTTGGATGTAAAAATTTAATCTTTTAACAAATGTGTAGTGAAAAAGTGAAATAAAATAAGGGAAATGCTGAAATTGAATTCAAGAAAGCAATAACAAAGTACCTGATTAAGTCAGCAATGGATATAAGCTTGAGGCTTTCTTGCTGCACAAATTGACGCAGCCTAGGTAACCTAGCCATAGAACCATCATCATCAACAATCTCACACAGAACTCCCACCGGATCTAATCCAGCTAGCATGGAAAGATCAACAGCAGCTTCTGTATGTCCAGCTCTTTTTAAAACACCACCCTCTCTGTATTTCAATGGAAATATGTGACCAGGGCGATTAAAATCCTCGGGCTTCGACTCTTTTGATGCAAGAGCCAATACTGTTGTCGCCCTGTCTTGTGCTGACACTCCCGTTGTTGTACCATGTTTTGCATCCTACAATAATGTTATTGTAACCTTAGCCTTTGTCTGTTTTATCTTTTTTCCACATAAAAATTAACTACTTCCACTAAAATCATCACTCGTTATTATCTACACATTTCGTGGTGTTCACCACTATACCAGTTCAGATAACACTAGCAATGTACACCAAAATCAAAAGGAAATGTAGATTTTGAGTGTTGTTTTGAGGAGAAAGAAAGGACTTACGACTGAGATAGTGAATGCAGTACGAAGTTTCTCCTCGTTTTCTTTATGAGATACCATTAAAGGAAGATCCAATCTTTCCAAGTCTTCCTCTTTCATGCTCACACAAACAATACCAGTTCCATGCTTCACAAAGAAAGCCATAGCCTCTGGAGTAACCTTTGCTGCAGCCATTATAATATCTCCTTCATTTTCTCTATCTTCATCATCTACAACCACAACCATCTGCCACACAGTGCAAAACAAAACTTTAAGCACACATTCTCTTTGCATTTTCAAAATGTTTTCAATTTTCAGTTTTTCAAAACACCAAAAACTTGTTCACTTTGTGTGAAGAAGACTAGAAAAGAATTCGTTTTGAGTGTTTTCACCACCAACATCTTGAAAATGTGAATACACGCAATTGTTTCTCTCTCAACCTCAAAACAAAGGAAGAATTGAAAACTCAGAACTGAAAATTGAAATGCAAAAAGACAGCAGCAGAATACATTAGCATTGCTGGAACTAAAATATCCATGTGATCAACAACCTTTCCTTGACGAATGTCTTCAATGGCATCTTCTATAGATGAGAAACCTTCGGAGGGCTGATCAAGGTCAAACTCATCGTCTTCAACAAAACCGCTAGTTGTTGAGGCCATATCTGCTGCAAGTACTCCGAAATCCACAGCATCAGGCTGGAGTTCAACTCCGCCAGCCACGTCACTGATAAGAGCATTAAGTAGAAATTTTTTGCCACATTGATTGGGAAAAACGCCACCTTCGCCAAATAATGTAACCGATTTAACTCTTCCATTGGCCTTGGAAGTGAATCCCAACTTAGAACTTGGACGAGTAAAGGATTGTAGATGGAAGCCATTGATATCAAAATGTCTGGAATTTTTAAATCCCCGCAAAAGAACAAGGTTAACTACCAGTTGATATCATCAGAAAAATGCAAGCTTTGAAAATCCCAAAATCTTCTGAAATCTAAACTAAGGCAAAGTATCTTTATTCCAACAAACATGTCCTAAATTTCATTAGTCCTTCAACATGTTCGATTTCATATAGACAAAATATCAAACATAAACCTATGACTCATTCAAAATCCCATAATCAACACAGCTCACATCAACATAGCACAAAAGAATTAAAAAAAAAAAATCTCTCTTCTCACTAATTTTCAGCTTTTGGATCGGAAGATAGAAAACCCAGGTTTCTTAATATCTCCAACAAATCCAAACAATCATATCATACAATGGAACTTAAATTAGCAATTAAAAAGAAGGCCAAATAGCCCATGTAGACATTGGAACATAATCAGCATATGCAGAGTCAGAAAATTTCAGTTTAGTTTCCCATCTTTATCCACCTAACCAAGAAATAACCAGACAAAGAAGACGTTTTTACGAAAATTAACAAGAAAAAATGGAAAATGGCTTACTGAGATCCAGAAATGGAAGTTGAGGGGCAAGAAAACGTCAAAGAAGCCATTTAATATTGGTCTGAAGAGCGAAGAATAGGCAGCTATGGATTAATCACGATTTTGTGTCTTAAACATTCGGGTTTGAGACGCCCGCCTTAAATAGGAGAAAAACTTGCGTGCACAGCAGGGCCGCCTTAATGAAACATGGATTTGATTTAACTTCGCCAGCCTGACGCATGCTTTTTCCACCCCCTTTCTCTCTTTCTTTTATTTTTATTTTTTTTAAGCCTTAAACCATCCCACTGTTTTGAAACTTCTCCAGCCTGACAAATACCTTACCCCCATCTTCTTTTCTTTTCTGTTCTTTTTTATTTTCATTTATTTTTATTTTTTTATTTATATTTCTATTATTTATTTATTGTGGCTTTTGACCATCTATTTCAAAACTTATCTTTCTTGAATCATAACTTTTTTACAACTCTCAACTCTGTTGAATTGGTTTGAGTTTCTTCGATAATTCTTTGTCCATTTATGGATATATTCTCCATTTTTTTTGAAGGGATATATTCTCCATTTAATAAAGGACATTTGCTCCAGGAATTTAAGGGTGTTAGGCAACCCTTTAAAAGGTTTTTTTTAAATTATTTTTATTATTTTTATCCGTTATTTCTTTATTCTAAATCAATCATATCCACATATCACATCACATTCATAAATCTCCACCATTTAACTCCACTCATTTTCTCTTCCTTTATATTAAAAACCTTTAAAAACTATTAAAAATCAATCTCTATCACCCTAAAAAGTAGGGGCAAAGAGCATCCTTCAGTACAGGAGAATTAAAAAAAATTAAAAAATAAAAAAGAGAGAGAGAGAAAAAAAAGGGGGTCAAGCTTCAGGCAATCTTTTGACATTACACGTCATCATTTTTCATTAGACTATAGAATCACCCTACATAAGTTTTTCTCAATGCATAGGAGGAAAGGACAATTTTTCCATGTTTCCTCTTTCTCCTCCTCCTCTTATGCTTAAAGAAGAAAGAATCAAGAAATGGCTACAAAATTCGTGGCTTTTTTAATTCATACTTTTATATGGCATGTTGATTTATCAGTTCTTTATTCATTGATGAAGAGGCGCATATATATACATACATATATATATATATTGACTAAAACATATGATACATTAACCCTATTATTTAAAAATATCAAATTTAAATTATTATCCACATAAAATCACCATTATCCTTTTAAAAAAAAAATCACTATTATCCTATAATTGTTCAAATGAATAATTCTAATAATATATATTATAAGCGAACAATTCAAAGGTCACTTTTCTATGAATAGAATAGAATTTTCTAATATATTCATGTTGAAATGAATTTGCTATAATTATTAAACTTTGAAATGGTGATAATTGCTAACACTTTCCACCAGCAATAATCCCAATTTTTTTTTCTTGTTTAATAATCCCAATATTTTCTTTTTCTTTTTACCGGTAATAATCCCAATTTTTGAACTTGTATAATTATAACAGGTAATTGACCCGAATTTAACTTCTCTTATATAAGTTAAAAGGAAAATTCATCCCTTTGGACATTTTCTGTTCTTGGGTCAATATTGGCATGTAACTGACCATAAATCAAAGAAGATGATCCAATCAGATTAGTTCGCCACGGCTATACAGACACGGTGGCTATGGCCTGTGTGCTGACTTGTCATACACGTCAAGGAAATTACTCTGCCAAGAAACGAAGTGATAAATAAAATAATAAATAAATAATACGAAATTATAGTGATTATTATGATTATTGATTTTGAAAATGCCATAAATTTGTATGTCAAATTGGAGGTTTGCAACAAGATAAACAAATTCAGAAGATAATAATAATAATAATATACGCTCAAGATCTCCTGCCAGCAGTGTTGGCAGGAGATCATCCCAACACCCCTATGTTTTGGGAAAAAAAACGTGGGGCTCACACGAGTTCCCTCACCATCATGGACTGTTATGTATTATTTATCTCATTTAACGTAAATACTAAAAAAAACTTAAACAAAAAAAAATAATATGACACCCTATGAAGGCACCACGTTATCGTATTGACATATTCTCGTGCTAATTTGTTGGCCGGACAACATTTGCCTAATAATATAATAAGAAAAAGAACCCAAAAAGTTGCGTGCGAATGGGGAAGGGGGAAGGCAAATGGTCCAGTGGCACCATAGAATGTGCGGTTGAGGTTCCCACCTGCATCAACGTATTGCTGTCTATTTTTGACCCTTCAATTAATCCAACTTCCCTTCTTCCTTGTTACGACCCAACCCGTTCTTAGAGATGACAACTTCCTCTGACCCCACCTTATCTTGATGATTAATAAAAAGCGCAATACATAGTTAGACAACAAAATTTATGTGTGAACAAGGACAAGAAAGAAACTCTGGTGAACTTTCGAGAACACTGACT